>QRFJ01002016.1:94876-118779 GCA_006176705.1 Cocos nucifera | reverse complement strand
CTAGGTCTATTGAGGTATGCTCGTTATTGAGTCTAACCCTTACAGTTTCTTCCTGTCATCCAGTTGGGTTCTGACTCTGGTTCTATGTGCTCATTTATGCACCTTCATGCAGGATCTTTGAGGATAGAGGAGGCTGAGAGATGGTGAGATGATCTACACGTCGAAATGGAGCAAGAGTTGCTGCTGTGGCCATAGGGAACATACTCTTCGACTACCATCTGATTTAGACAATTATTATATTAAGGATTGTGTTATTTTGTGCCTGCAGCAAGCAAAAATTTGGATTTCTCTAATTTCATGTTTAAGAATAAGAAGGCTATGAATTAGTTTTTTCTTAAGGACCATTGTAACATTCTTTTATGAAGAAAATAAAATTATAGAGTGATTTTTCTATTAACAGTCTTTACCAGTTACATATTGATGATCTATTTTTAATAATTCGGAGCAAAATGTGATGTCATACAAATCAAAAATGACCTAGGAGTAGTCAAATGAATAGTATCTTTGGCAACCTAAAGACTAGGTCATATAGCAAGAAAGATAGGTTAATAAATTGGAGAAATTGGGCTAATTAAGTCCATTGACTTTTTGGAGTCATATATCCAATTTTGTGAATCTTATCTTCATGGCAAAATGACTAAGCTTCCCTTTTGTAGGACATGGAGAAAAGGGTCCACGGATCCTTTCTTTGCCCTAGTACGTACTGATGTGTGCGCGGCCATTTTGATGTGTCAGCTAGAAGGCAACTTTGTCTAACTCAAACTTTTATCAATGATTTTATCTCCGTATGGGTATGTGTATCTTACGAGACACAAATCTGAAGGCTTTTTGAAAAGTTTAAGAATATTAGATATGAAGAAAGTAAACTAGAAAATCCATTTAAAGGGTTTTTTCATCAAATCGAGGAGGTGAATACCTTAGTCGACATTTTTGGACATCCTTAAAAAAATGGCATAGTCCTCTCAATGGAACTCCATCTGGAATACCTCAACTCAACGAAATTTTAGAACGGAGGAACTGGACCCTATTAGATATGGTTCGATTCATGATGAGCTTCATAGATCTTTCTAATTTTCTTTGGGGACATAGTCTATTAACTGCAATATATTTACTAAATAGGATCCTTCTAAAACTATTCCCTACCACCGCCCGTATGAAAATATGGCATGGTAAGAAACCAAGCTGAGTTATTTCAGAATTTGGGATTGTCCGACTCTTGTCAAAAAGACAACCAGTGTGAACAAGTTAGACTATAGGTCCTTTAAGCTATATTTATAGGATATCCTAAAGATCATTAGGATATATATTTCGACATTTTCAGAAGATCATAATGTACATTATGAGTCGACATGCCATCTTTCTTAAAAAATAGTTTATTCAAAGATAGCGGTATTAGAAAAGCGATAAAAGCTCGAGGAGAAAGTTCTCCAAAAAGCAAGGATCTAAGGACCAAATGGAGAACCAATCAGGTTGACCAATACAATCACTACCTCCTCCAGCCTCATAGATTGGAAAGGGTTTTTTGTCCCCCTAAAGAGGTACTTATGTACTATTTCAGAGGAAGTAGAAAAATGTTCCTTCGTAAGGTAATGGGGTTCATGGTGATTTGATTCCAGCAAAATCTATGAATGAGGCGATATCAGATATTGACTTTGAGAAATGGTTAGAGGCAACGAAGTCAGAAATTGACTTGATGCACTCAAACCAAGTCTGGACCTTAGTAGATCCACCAGAAGGTATAGTACCTATTGGGTGTAAATGGATCTACAGAAAAAAGATTGGTGTAGATGGAATTGTAGAGACATTCAAAGCCTTAGATTAGGGCAAAAGGTTAGTCAATGTGAAGGCATTAACTATTAGAATACCTTTTTGCCAATAGCTATGCTAAAATCCATCCGCACATTACTTGCTATTGCAGCCTATTTCGATTATAAAATATGGCAAATGGACGTGAAAATGGTATTCTTAAATAGATACATTGAGGAAGATATCTATATGGAACAACCGCTAGGTTTTACATCCAGTGATGCTGATCATAAGGTATGCAAGTTACAAAGATCTATATATGGATTTAAGCAAGCATCTTGGAGCTGGAATACTCATTTTAATGATGTGATCAAATTATTTGATTTCATCAAGAACGAGGAGGAACCATGTGTCTTCAAAAAGGTCAATGGGAGTGCTATTATCTTTCTCGTATTGTACATGGATGATATTTTTCTTATTGGAAATGATATTCCCATGTTGACCATAGTTAAAATATGGTTATCCAAAGAAGTCTCCATGAAAGACCTAGGAGAAGCATCCTTTATTCTAGGAATTAAGATCTATAGAGATAGACCGAGTAGGATGCTAGGACTTTCACAGAAGATGTATATAGAGGAAGTGCTAAGGAGATTTAGCATGGAAAACTCTAAGAGAGGATTAGTACCTTTCAGACATGGCATTCATCTCTCCAAGAAGATGTGCCCTAGCACACTTGAGGAGATAGAACGCATGAGGAAGATCCCTTATGCTTCGGCAATAGGGAGTCTCATGTATGCCATGTTATGTACACGACCTGATATAGCCCATGCTATGAGTGTCATGAGTAGATATCAGTCGAATTCAGAAGAAGAACACTGGACTTCTGTGAAATATATCCTTAAGTACTTAAGAAGAACTAAGGATATATTCTTGATTTTTGGTAAAGAGAACTCCCAAGTCTAGGGGTATAACAGACTCGAATTTTATGTCGAACGTTAGATGATCGATCGAATAGGATAAAGTCGACATCTGGGAAGTCTGTTTGTGTGCAATGGTGGTGCTGTCAGCTGGAAGAGTTTCCAAGCAAACTGTGATAGCAGATTCCACCATGGAAGCAGAATATATCGCTGCATCAGAGGCTGCGAAGGAAGCATTCTGGTACAAGAAGTTTGCTGCAGAAATTGGAGTAATGCCATCAGATGCCATTCCTCTATACTGCGACAACAATGGCGCCATAGCCCTTGCTAAGGAGCCGAGGTCTCACCAGAAATCCAAGCACATTGAGCGGCGATACCACCTCATCCGCGATTACCTCGAGAAGGGTTACGTCGAGGTCAAGAGAGTCAACTCCACAGATAATGTGGCAGACCCACTTACAAAGCCGTTGGGCCAGCAGAAGATCGAAGCACCTTGAGAAGATGGGACTTAGACTTGTAGCCAATTGGCTTTAGGACAAGTGGGAGATTGTTAGATATATGTGCCCTAGAAGCCAGAATTGGCTGACACTTGTAATACACTTCTAGGGGCAAAATTATAATTTTGACTATAAGTCAATAAAATGGGTTATTTTCTATCACATATGTGTATTTAGTGTCTGTGATACATCCTTTGAGTTAATGGTAATGATAATTCATATTTTCAAGAGTTGAAAATTTAAGACATGAATAATCATTATTAACTCATAAAATGCTCCCGACCATAGGATCATCACGAGGATGGTGATTGATCCGGAAGGTTGGTGTACAATCGCTTCTCTTTAGTAGATGAGTCTTGAGTCTACGGTGTGGAGACACCGGAGCGAGAGTACAGGTACTCGTTAGAGAACGAGGGCACTGAGCGTGACCACCTCGAGTAGTCATTAGGAAGTCTACCTTCTCGTCAATGACTGACTCGATGCTGCAGTAGTGTGTCTGGTTCTTTGACCTGAGGTGCATCGGCAGTTCACCTTGAGGGTGTTATAGTTTGACTACACCATTACTCGGTCTCCTAGCCATATGGAACCCTGAGGTGTATGTTGGCTATAGCATGTTCATTGTAGGAACTGGATTGCATCAAGATGGAATCTATCTACCTCGGTGGTAGAGGAGCAGCCCTATGATGATCATGAGAATCAAGTCCAGAAGCCCATGGCCATGGCAGAGTGAAATAATAGAAAGAGTTTCTATTTAGATTTTCACATTGGACTCGAATCGAATGATTACATCATATGACAGAGAAACTAGGGTTTGACGAGTTCACCTTAACCCTAATCTGATCGGGGCTCAAGATAGAAGAACTTAATCACACAGGTAGCTGCACCAAGAGGTTCGCATTCAGCTCTGATGGGTTGCCACCATATACTGCTAGGTGTCACTGGTGGATTTTGGGAGCAATTAGAATGATTTAGATGATCGATCATTCTAGCTGTTCGAATCAGAAGAGTTCTGATCCATCGAAAGGAGTTTCGATGATGTCGATGATAGAGATCATGACATATCCCATTACCATACAGAACTGAACCTAACTGGGTCACACAAACAAGGGTTTGAATCTGGTGATCATCAATTGAACTGATCTAGTTCAATTGATCTGAATGAGATTCAATTAGGTTCAAGAAAATCGTGCTAGCACTCGATTGAACCTAACGTTCTTCTTTTACTATCATAAATAAGTTGTCCTGACTGAGCCAAAGGAGTTTGTGCTCAATCAGAGGCCTTCATATGGTCTGACTGGAGGTTGTCCAAGTCAGAAAAGGTTGTCTTATTTTGTAAATTTAAGACATTACCTGCCATTTTTGGTCACCTGCCATTTCTTGTCTTTTGACTTTGGTCAAAAGTTGACCTTTGACACTTGACATCTTGACCCATGTGTCATGCACCTATTGGAGAGCTGGTGGGGGCCTGTCCCCCTGCCAGAACCTGGCAAGGAGAAGGGCGCACGCCTAGGGTGGCATGCCCAAGTAATGAGCCTAGGAGTCCCATACAAGGGACTCCAGGTTGCCTTTTGGATTCCAACTTAGAGTTCTCCTAAGACTCTACTTTGACCAATCTTGGTGCCATCTAAGGATGTTGGAGAGGGGCTCTTATCTGTTTGGATCAGGTGATGTCATCCCACCAATCAGATTTAGATCCAATTGCACGAAGAGATGTGATTGGCTGGGATGATGTGGTATTGCATGGCGCAGCAGGTTCTATATAAACCCTATCTGCGCCTAGGTTTAGAGAGGTTCTCCCCTTGCCTATGCCACATAGCCATCTCTCTCTCTCTTCCATGCCTACCTCTGATCCTCTCTCTCCTCTCCATGCCCAAGGGACTTTGGGCTTTAGTTTGGTGCGATCCAGGCAAGAGAAAGACGACAAGAAAGGAAGAAGGTAGCACTGCTGCAAGGGACGATATTGCAGATCTTCAAAAATTATTTTGAAGATCCTTCCAAGATCAGATCCAGATCTGATCTTTTGGAGAAAAGATAGAGAAGGAAGGAGATCTCCAGATCCTAACCGAGTGGATACCAGGTAGAGGCCAGGCGCTTGCGTGGCTATATTCCAGAACCTTCAGCTGCAATCAGCAGGATCATCATAGGGTAACAAGATTACCCAAGAACAAGATTTAAATTAAATCTGATTTAATTTAATTTAATTTATTTTATTAGATCCATCAAATTAGATTTGAAAAGTATCAAATTTGATTTAGATCTAAGTAAAAAATTTTTGAAATATTCCTCATGGTCAAATCAGATTTGAACAAACCTGATCCGAAAATAGGGTTTTTCCTTCATGAACTCCTTCCAAACTTCTCCGATAGCCAAACTCCTTCTAGACTCCTCTAACGGTCGAACTCTTTCTAGACTCCTCTAGCGACTGAACTCCTTCCAGACTTCTCTAGTGGTCGAACTCCTTCCGGACCCCTTCAACCGTCGAACTTCTTTCGAACTCCGCCAGCAATCGAACTCCTTCAGCAGCCAAACTTCTTTTGGACTCCTCCAGCGGTCAAACTCCTTCCAAACTCCTCCAGTGGCTGAACTCCTTCCAGACCCCTCCAGCAGCCAAACTTCTTTCGAACTTTTTTAGTGGTCCAACTTTCCGTAGTCATCCAAGAAGGTCTTTGCATGAGTCTGGTCTCATACATGACATGAACCGATCCATACCCAGACTACCTTAGAGGAGTCTGAACTCCTCTAGAATCGATATAGCTCAAAGGTCATCACCAACCGACTCTCACCCCTTCAAACTTTGACTATCAAATCTCAAACGGAGTGGCACCTCATGACAACAAACACTATCTTTCATAACAAACTCCACGTGGCCCCGAGTGGCCCACTATCCGATAGTTACAACTATCACTATCAGTTTGTTATAGGCTCCATCTATAAAAGGGACCCTCCAGATACGTTTTCTCTAGGTTCTCTTCTCCCTTCCAAAATTCTACAACTTTCTTGATTGAGCACTCCATTTCTGTTGGTCAAAAAAGCTAACTTGACCGTCCAAGGGTCTTGTCGGAGCCACTACCCCGAGCTTTGGACGAGACTTATTTTGTAGGTCATCGATGGTGACCTCGTCTTCTCTGACTCCAACACTTCTTCAATAGCAATCAGATTTTGCACCAATAGGATTAGTGCTAGAAGGAGGGCTTGAACCTTCTTGTTCTTGAGATTTTTTTGTTCTTAAAAGAGTGCTCAGCGGCAATCTCACTTCTTCCTCTCTAGAGTTCTTCTCGAAAAAAATGCCTTCCAGGAAAGCTCCGACCCAATGGTCAACACCTCTGCAGCCAGATCCCATCTAGATCTTTCTACTTCTGCTTCAACTCCAACAACTCAAGCTCCACCTGCAGCCATGGTGGGTGTAGAGCAGTTCAACCTACTGGTCCAGCAGGTTCGCAGTCTTGTGGAGGTGGTGCAGACCATGCATCGACAGACTTCGATGCTAATTCAGCCAGAGCGGGCTTCTTCAGAGCCTCATGATTCGATCTGGGAATGGCTGATTTGGGCTAGCCAGTCGGTGACCTCCAAAAAGGGGAAGTAGAGTGTAGAGAGTCCTTGCTCGAACCATGACTCGACCCTAGGGGGAGTTTTGCCTCCATTCCATTAGAAAATCTTGAAGATCAACAATCGTGAAGATCTCCTGGATCAAAGGCTCTAGAAAATGAGCTGATGAATCGAAGAACTCCGTCATACTCCCTCCTCACATGGTGATGATATTTGCACTAACCCTTCTTTTTCTCAGAAGATTATGTAGGAACCAATCCCGCCGAACTTCAAGCTTTCGTAGTTTGAGAGTTACGATGGGACCACCGATCTGATCGACCATCTGAAGGTTTTTTGGATAATGATGCTGCTCCATGGTGCGTCAGATGCTATTTTATGTCGGGCTTTTCCGTCCACCCTCAAGAGAGTCGTCAAAAATTGGTACTCGATACTTAAGCCGGGTACCATCTTTTTCTTCGATCAAATGAGCTATCAGTTTGTGGCTCACTTCATTAGCAGCTGACCTTCCCACCGAGGTTTGGATTTTTTGATGAATATCAAGCAGAAGGAGGAGAAATCTATCTGGACTTATGTTATCCGATTTAATGCTGCTGCATTGGAGGTCTAGAACTTGGACCAATCTGTTGCAATGGCCACACTCAAGGGCAGCCTTTAGAAGAATGATTTGCTATTCTTCCTGGAGAAGAAGTATCTCAAAGACTTTATCGATATGTTGGCTCGGACTGAAGATTATGCATGGTTGAAGAGGCCTTTAAGGCCAGGGATAATGAAGTCATCCAGGAGTGGCAGGTGGGTGAACCAAATGTGCCTACGATTGGAGAAAAATCGAGCGGAGCTCGGCCACACTCCTGGACTCCTCCAGAGTGTAAGCAGGCCCGAACCCCTATCCAAAATCAAAGGCGAAGAAGCTCAGATAGAGGGGCACAATGGAGCTCTCCCTTCAGAAAATTCCACAACTATGCCCCTCTCAATGCTTCAAAAACCTAAGTATTGATGGAGATCAGGAAGCAACTATCGAGACTAGAAAGGTTGTGCACTCAACCTGGCAAATGCAATCCTAGCAAGTTCTACCTCTACCATCGTGATCATGATCATGATATGAAAGAGTGCATCCAGCTCTAAGATGAGATCGAGAAACTCATCAGGCATGATAGGCTTGGTCGGATCCTGCGATGTCTATTGAAAGGATGAGAGGATCGATCGAGAGCACCCCCATCGCCAGAACCACCAAGGGGTGAGGAGCAGTGAGAAGATCAACCCCGATCGGCATCATTAATACCATCTCTAGGGGCCTTCGATGAGGGAAGGCTAGCGGGTCAGTCGAGCCCGGGAAGAGGCAAAGAACTAAAGAGCCCATCGCTTTCACTGATGAGGATGCTCAAAGAGTCCAGTTTTCGTACAATGATGCGGTTGTAATCTCTTTGAACATTACTAATTATGATGTATGCTAGATTTTGGTAGATAATAAAAGTTTCGCTGACATTCTATACTATGATGCTTTCTTTAAAATGTCCATACCTGATAATCTCCTGGGACCCATGAGCTCTCCATTGGTCAGCTTCACTGATGATGTTGTGCCTGTGGAGGGAATGATAACTCTAGCCATGACTGCAGGACAGTATTCAAAGCAGGCCAAGGCGTGGGTCAACATTTTGGTGGTAAAAGCCTCCTCCGCTTACAATGCAATCCTCGGTCGACCTGGTCTGAATGCACTATGAGCCGTAGTGTCGACCTATTATCTGAAAATAAAATTTCCAACAAGCAACAAAATAGGTGAAATCAGAGGCGATTAAGCATTAGCCCGGCACTGCTACTCCATCACCTTACAAAATGGCACTCGACTTGACCCCTGCCTAGTTGACGGGCTTGATATCCACAATGATCTTGTCGAAGAACGGGGTGAGCCCATAGAAGATCTTGTGACTGTCCCTCTGAATGACAGAAATGCGAAGCATACGGTGCAGATTGGCTCTAATATGAAAGATGAAGTTCTGGAGCAGCTCATTACCTTTTTATGGAGGAATACCGACGTCTTCACCTAAGTTCCAGTGGATATGCCTGAAATTGATGCCGAGGTTATGGAACATCGGTTGACCATTGATTCTGATAGGATTGGTGTATAGGGTGGAAGCATGGATTTCAAAGCAAAATTATGAAATCAAACAAACCAAACCCGAACCCTAGGACCATCTAATTAGTAATTAAATCATATAACATGCATTTGTAATATAAAAGAAAGTATTAGAACATACCTCTTATTGCTAAATCTTAAATTATTCCTAATTGCCGACAGCAGTCCGTCAGGGGTTCCATCAGGTGCCCACATATTCACCCTCCAACATTGATCCACATGGAGACTTGATCAAAACACCAGCACATTTGATTTATAATTAAAATTCTAATAATAAAAACTTTAATTAAATAGGCAAGACCTTTCTTAGCCTTTATGTCACCTTCCTTGCCTCTCCTTATCTATCTTTCTTTTTTCTTGTCTTCTTAATTTTTCTTCCTAATCTCTTAGTCTTAAGATGACTTCTTGTCCTTATAAGAACAAGATCTAGACAAGAGAAGAAAAGAAAAAAAAATGGATAAAGAGGAAACTCTTGTCAGAAAGAAAGATAAATTTCACCCCTCCCGGACTCTTGGTGCGCACCCTTATTTATAATGTACGTAAGGGTGCCAACACATTTTCTCGCATCCTTCAAAATATTATCTCATGTCCCTTCAGCCAATCTCACACCTCATCAGATAATAATGACATGTAGACTTAGTCTAAGAGGTGCCTTAAAGCAGAAGGACTCTCAGACTAATTCTACGTAAGTTATTTATGAAGAGTCGCAGGCTTTTATTCTTGGCGCCATCATTTTCATCCATTAGATCAAATAAAAAGACCATCCAATGGATTTAAAATGGGATGCCCATTCAGCAAAATGGCATGGAGATAATCTTTAAATAGTCAAAGTCCCAAAGGACTTTGACTTGGTCCAAGAGGCGCCAAGGAAGAGAGGGCGGCAAGGAGTCTAGGGCGGCAAGGATTCTTGGGCGACAAAGAGTCCTGGGCGACAAAAATTAAAATGATAACAAAGTTTTTTACCTATAGAAGGACTCTTTTGCACCCTATATCTAATGTCCATGCCCATATAAAAAATTTAGGTGACATGAAAAATAAGAAAAGTCAAAGAAGGTTGGCGCCAACTTAATCCCATGCGCTAAAGACTCTTTGCGCATGAAAGACTTCCCATGCACAAGAGAGAGACTCTCTGGCATGTGAGATTCTAGTATGTGATGCTCCATCTGAAGCCCAATCAGTCTAGGTTAATCCAATTCCAGACCAAATGCAATTTGGCTCAAATTGGTCCTTAATTAGACCAAATCGAAAGCCGATTGGAATCTAATTCGAATCAGGATGCTAGGGTTTGCTACATGTGCTAGCATGTTCATATTGCAAATATGGTCTAATCCAATTAGATTCTTAATCAATTCTCTTTGTGTGTGACCCATTGGGTTCCACATATAGCCAGCAGTGGGTCTGGGTGTGATTTGACCTAATCAGGTTAGAACTCAACTAAGCTGATTTAGGTCAAAACTAGCCTACCCAGTTTGACCAATTAGAACACTTTCTAATTTAATGAATAAATTAAAATTTTAATTTGATCAAACCCACAAGACATGATTGACGTCTAGTAACGTATCATGACTTTCTGAAATATGTGAAATTTTGATGGAAATATCAAAAATATCCTTCAGTGTAAATTCTCATGCAACTAGATCATTCGATCTCCCTGCATCCTGAATATGACTCTGGGTATGGAAATATATCAAACCCAATATCATATTCATTTCTCTTTCAATCTTATGATGATGATTCGTATAATGAAACATTAGAAACTATTTCTATTTTTCATCATGCTTTGATCAAAATCTTCCTGAATCATCATTAGTTTGAAGCAAGCAGGATGTGATTTTCTCTTACCAGGAGTGATCGATTCCATGTTAACCTACTCACAATCTTCATATATAATCTACCATATCCAGATCACCCCGTACATGACTAAGTCATGAATGAGTATGAACCAAAATATGGATTCATATATATAAGATTCTATGGTAGTTTCAGGTCAAAGGATTACATGCACAATTCCACTATGAGAACCATCTATTGACATGTAGATAAGACTCCATTAGATATTCTCAACTTGGATCAATTCAGTGAACTCATTCTCTAATGAGCACCCACATCCTTGTATTAGTGTCATACACAAGTGATTGTGAGATCAATCACCCTCTTAATTGAGCATACAAAAGTTGTGTTAGTCTTACCAGAAACATTGATCCCCAACTCAATGTTCCATCGACTAGGAATGTTTAAATTAGGGTTTTAAGGTTTTAGGTCTCATTGGTATTATCTCATCATAGTCCTAAAATCATAGCCTTAATTTATGGGATTCATCATAATTTTAAATAAATAATAAGACACTGCATATGATGAAATAAATGCCTTTATTCATTTTAAAATGTCATTACATGAGTTTGGAAGATAAAGAATAGCCCAAAAATAAATTTTTGATTGGCTTGAGGTTATATACCTTTCAACTCCCACTTGCACTAAAGCCAATCGCCCTTATATTTTAATCCCATATAATCAAGGTGGCGATCAAATAATTGCAGTGGTAAAGCCTTAGTAAATGAGTCTGTTATGTTGTTCTTTGTGTTAACTCATTCTATGACTACATTTTGTCTTTCAATAATTTCATGAACGAGATGGAAGCATCTTAGAATGTGTTTGGATTTATGATGAGACCTAGGTTCCTTTGCTTGAGCAACAGCTCCAGTATTGTCACAATAAAGCGGTATTGAATTCTTAATTTCAAGAATAACACCCAATTCAGTGATGAACTTCTTCATCCAAACAACTTTCTTGGCGGCTTCACTTATAGCTATATATTCTGCCTCAGTAGTTGAGTCAGCTACAGTTGGCTGCTTAGTACTCTTTCAACTTACTACTGCACCATTTAGAGTAAAGACATACCCTAAAATGGATTTGCTTTCATCTGTGTCTGATTGAAAACTAGAGTCAGAATATGCTTCTAGTTTAAGATCAGAACCACCATATACTAGAAAAATATCTTTAGTCCTTCTTAAGAACTTAAGAATATTTTTCATAGCTTTCCAATGATCCTCTCCTGGATTAGCTTGAAATTTACTTGTAATGCCTAAGGCATAAGCAACATCAGGCCTTGTACATGGCATACATTATTGATCCAACGGCCGAAGTATAAGGAGTAGAACTCATTCTATTTCTCTCTTTAGGTGTCTTTGGAGACATCTTTTTAGAGAGATATATGCCTTGACTCATGAGTAAGTAACCTCTTTTACTCCCATCCCTACCGAATCTTTTCAGTATTAAGTCAATGTACCTAGATTGGGACAAGCCTAGCATCCTTTTAGATCTATCTCTATAGATCTTTATTCCTAGTATATAGGATGCTTCTCCCAAATCCTTTATGGAAAACTTATTTGATAGCCATAATTTGACTGATTGCAACATTGGGATATCATTTCCAATGAGGAGTATGTCATCTACATATAGAACTCAGAAGACTATAGTTCTCCCACTAGTTTTCTTGTACACACACGGTTCATCCACATTCTTGATGAAATCAAACTCTTTTACTGTTACATCAAAATGGATGTTCCAACTTCTTGATGCTTGCTTTAATTCATAAATGGATCTCTTAAGCTTGCATATCTGATTTGGTCTCTCATTTGACTCAAATTTCTTAGGCTGTGACATATAGACCTCCTCCTCAAGGAAACCATTGAGGAAGGCAGTCTTTACATCCATTTGCCATATTTCATAGTTGTGGTATGTTGCTATGGCAAGCATAATCCGAATAGATTTGAGCATGGCAATAGGTGAAAATGTTTCATCATAATCAATCCCCTATTTTTGCCTAAAACCTTTAGCCACCAATCTGGCCTTATAAGTTTCAATTTGACCATCTACTCTAATCTTTTTCTTAAAAATCCATTTGCATCCAATAGGGTTTATATCCTCTGGTGTATCCACTAAAGTCCATACTTTATTGGTGTGCATGGATTCCATTTCGGATTGCATGGCAGCCAGCCATTTGTAAGAGTCCTTACTTTTGATTGCTTCTATATAGGTCAGAGGTTCGTCATTCTCAATGACTTGGGTTTCATTGTTCTCAATAATGAACCTATACCTCACAGGTATATATCGTACTCTTTCAGACCTACGGATAGGAGTTATGTATTCTAGTTCTTTTATGTGATTATTTGGTTGAGAAATTTCTATTTATTTTTCTTGAACTTCACTAAGTTCAATATTTCTGCCACTACCCTTTTCTAGGATAAATTCTTTTTTCATGAAAGTGGCATGCCTACTTATAAATACCTTTTATTCAGTAGGGTGGTATAATAAATATCCTATACTATTTCTAGGATATCCTATAAATAGACATCTATCTGATCTAGCATCAAGCTTATGCCCAAAATTTCTTTTGACATATGCTGGACAACCCCATATCTTAAGATAGTTAAGATTATGTTTCTTACTTCTCCATATCTCATATGGAGTACTAGATACAAATTTAGAAGGTACTCTATTCAAGATATAAATTATGGTCTCCAGAACATGACCCTAGAAAAAAATAGCTAATTCAGTGAAGCACATCATGGACCGTACCATATCTAATAAGGTACGATTTTTTCTTTCGGCTACACCATTTAATTGTGGTGTATAAGGAGGTGTCCATTGAGAGAGAATCCTTTTTACTTTAAGATAGTCTAGAAACTCACTAGATAAGTATTCTCCTTCCCAATCAGATTGAAGGATTTTTATATATTATCCAATTGTTTTTCAACCATACTTTGATACTCTTTAAATTTATCAAAGGCTTCTGATTTGTGTTTCATAAGATACACATATCCAGACCTAGATAAATCATCAGTGAATGTTATAAAATAAGAGTATCCTCCTTTGGCTTGAGTTGTCATAGGACCACATACATCCGTATGTATAAGTCCTAATAATTCTTTTGTCCTTTTTTCATGTCCACTAAATGGAGTCTTAGTCATTTTACCCATGAGACATGATTCACAAGTTCCTAATGATTCATAATCAAAAAGACCAAAGAACTTTTTTTATATAACTTGTTAATCCTAGCCTCACTAATATGACCTAATCGATAATGCCAAAGTAAAGTATTATTTATGTCATCTCTCTTACATTTTCTATTTTCATCAATATGAAATATATTATCATCCAAACATAGAGTCAACAAACTATTGCTAAATATGCCAAAACAAATATTTTCATTAGAATATTTAATCGAGCAACCTTGTTTAATTAACAAGGATATAGATATAATATTTCTAATGATCTTAGGCATATAATAATAATTTATAAGCTGTAAGATCTTTCTAGAAGGTAACTTCAATATATTTGTCTCTACAACTTCTGCTTGGATAGACTCTCCTCCAGCGCCTTAGAGCTTGAAGTCACCTTTCTTCAAACTCATAATTTTCTACAGCTCCTGCAAAGATTTGCATATATGAAAACCACAGTCGGTATCTAATACCCAAGAGTTTGAAATGAAAGAATTTAATGATAATATAGTATGTATCTCATACATACCTTTTGGAGCATTATTTGCACCAGACTTCACGGTTGCAAGGTAAGACTTGCAATTCCTCTTCCAATGATCTGTTTTGCCGTAGTGAAAATAGGTCGTCTGTCCAGAGACCTTCTTTTTCTTTTTTTTCTTATTTATACCACCTTTAGGGTTCAACCTTCTTTTTGAATCCCTTTTTGCCTGCCTTCTTCTTCGAGATCCCATCCACAAGAAGAAGAGGAGCCTTATCCTTCTTGATATGGCTTTCTACTATCTTTAGCATATTTAATAGCTAAGGCAAGAAAGAATTTAGTTTGTTCATATGATAGTTTATGATAAACTGAGAAAATGATTCGGGGAGTGATTGCAGGATCAAATTCTGACTTAACTCTCCATCCATAACAAAACCTAATTAACTTAATCGAGTGATTAGGTCAATTACCATCAAAATATGATTTTGTACGGATGTTCCTTCTATCATTCTTGCATGAAATAATTGCTTTGATATCTCATATCTAGCAGTTCTACTATGCTCTCCATAAAGTTCTTTTAGATTGAGCAATATGGACTGAGTGTCCATGCCATCATGCTGCCTCTGTAATTCATTACTCATAAAGGCAAGTATGATGTATTTGACAGTAAGAGAATCATTTTGTCACATCTTGTATGTGGACTTATCTTCATCCGTGGCATCTTTTCCTAATAGCTTAGGATCAGGGGCATCAAGAATATAGAAGAGTTTTTCTTGACTGAGTACTATTTTTAGGTTTCTCAGCCAGTCCACATAATTTTGATCAGTCAATTTATTTGAATCCAAAATTGAACGCAATGAAAGTGAAGAAGCCATTTAATGTACATAATAAAGAATAATACATAAGCAAACAACTCATAATGACAAACATAATTAAATTAGGACTTTAATTTAATTATGTCACCTACTATTAAATCAAAAACATAACCCTCTAATTGATTTTCTTAATGAGAATAAGATCCCAATTCCTTATAAAAGGTCTTATGGTTGCACAACAAACCTGCATAAGATCAAAGGTAGGAAACTCTTTCCAATTGCATTTTATGCAACTCTCAAAAATTTTTGCCTCTAAAACATTAATAGTCTTATGTTAGCACAACAAACTTTAATATTTTAGTTTAAATAGAACCCTTCATTTCTATACAGTCAAAATAAAATATAACTACTTTTGTGGTTACACAACAAAGCAATATATTCAAAATGCTGTAAGCATCTCAATGCACTAGATTAATATTACATCATTCCCCATAATAGATCTTGTGGTTACACAACAAAACTAATATGGTTCTGGATATAATAAGACCTAGTATGAAGGAATGCCTTAATGTAGTGAATATAATACTAAGCATTTTAATCTAGAATTAAATTAATCGAATCGATCAGGTAAATGGGAGAGAAGTGGGGGTCCCCCTGTTGCTTTTCTTAGACACCAATAAATTGACCAGGTCAGACAACATAATCAATTAAAAAATTACGTTCTTTTTATCAATCATGAATCATTTTTTCTAGACACCGATTGATCAATTAGACATCCCGACTGATTCAGCTATAGGTTAATTACATTACAACTTAATATAATTTTAAAGAGGGATTTAAATGGTCTCGATGCACATTCTAATTCAAAACAAACTTAATGCATAAAAGCATAAATTATGATTATATATATATATATATATATATATATATATATATATATATATATATATATATATATATATATATATATATATATAAACATACATAATTATTCTAGGACAACCATCATTACATAGTGAATACTTTTCACTATGTCAAGGCAACCTTTATAGAATAATATATACATCATAATCTCATTATGATAAATAAAAATATGATCTCATCATATAAATAACATGCAAATAAAAAGATTATTTCATATTTTTCATTTATGCCATTATATTATAAGCAAAGCATTATATGATTTAACCTAATAAGGCTTGCTCTGATACCATTGATAGGATTGGTGTACAGGGCAGAAGCATGGATTTCAAAGCAAAATTATGAAATCAAACAAACCAAACCCAAACCTTAGGATCACCTTATTAGCAATTAAATCATATAACATATATTTGTAATATAAAAGAAAGTATTAGAACATACCTCTTATCGCTAAACCTTAAATTGTTCCTAATTGCCGGCAGCAGTTCGTCAGGGGTTCCACTAGGTGTCCACATGTTCACCCTCCAACATTGATCCACTCAGAGACTTGATCAAGATACTAGCACCTATGATTTATAATTAAAATTTTAATAATAAGAACTTTAATTAAATAGGTAAGATCTTTCTTAGCTTTTATGTCACCTTCCTTGCCTCTCCTTATCTATCTTTCTTTTTCCTTATCTTCTTAATTTTTCTTCCTAATCTCTTAGTCTTAAGATGACTTCTTGTTCTTATAAGGATAAGGTCTGGACAAGAGAAGGAAAGAAAGAAAATTGGATAAAGAGAAAACTCTTGTTAGAAAGAAAGATAAATTTCACCCCTTTCGGACTCTTGGTGCGCACCCTTATTTATAATGTACGTAAGGTTGCCAACACATTTTCTCACACCCTTTCAAAATATTATCTCATGTCCCTTCAGCCAATCTCATGCCTTATCAGATAATAATGACATATAGACTTAGTCCAAGAGGTGCCTTAAAGCAGAAGGACTCTCGGACTAATTCTACGTAAGTTATTTATGAAGAGTCGCGGGCTTTCATTCTTGGCGCTATCATTTTCATCCATTAGATCAGATAAAAAGGCCATCCAATGGATTTAAAATGGGACACCAATTCAACAAAATGACATGGAGATAATCTTTGAATAGTCAAAGTCCGACTTTGACTTGGTCCAAGAGGCGCCAAGGAAGAGAGGGCGGTAAGGAGTCAGGGCAGCAAGGATTCTTGGGCAACAAAGAGTCCTGGGTGACAAAAATTAAAATGATAATGGAGTTTTTTACCTATAGAAGGACTCTTTTATGCCCCATATCTGATGTTCATGCCCATATAAAAAATTTAGATGACATGAAAAATAGAAAAAGTCAAAGAAGGTAGGCGCCAACTTAATCCCATGCGCTAAAGACCCTTTGCGCATGAAAGACTTTCCACATGCAAGAGAGAGACTCTCTGGTGCATGGAATTCTGGTATGTGATGCCCCATCTGAAGCCCAATCAATCTAGGTTAATCTAGTTCAAGACCAAATCCAATTTGGCTCAAATTGATCCTTAATTAGTCCAAATCGAAAGCCGATTCGAATCCAATTCGAATCAGGGTGCTAGGGTTTGCTACATGTGCTAGCATGTTCATCTTGTAGACATGGTCTAATCCAATTAGATCCTTAATTAATTCTCTTTGTGTATGACCCATTGGATTCCACATCTAGCTAGCAGTGGGTCTGGGTGTGATTTGACCTAATCAGGTTAGAACTCAACTAAGCCAATTTAGGTCAAAACTAGCCTACCCAGTTTGACCAATTAGAAGACTTTCTAATTTAATGAATAAATTAAAATTTTAATTTGATCGAACCCACAAGACATGATTGACGTCTAGTAACGTATTGTGACTTTTCGAAAGATGTAAAATTTTGATGAAAATATCAAAAATATCCTTTAGTGTAAATTATCATACAACTAGATCCTTCGATCTTCCTGCATCCTGAATATGACTCTGGGTATGGAAATATGTCAAACCCAATATCATATTCATTTCTCTTTCAATCTTATGATGATGATTTATATAATAAAACATTAGAAATCATTTCTAATTTTCATCATGCTTTGATTAAAGTCTTCCTAAATCATCATTAGTTTGAAGCAGGCAGGATGCAATTTTCTCTTACCAGGAGTGATCGATTCCATGTTAATCTACTCACAACCTTCATATATAATCTACCATATCCAAATCACCCCATACATGACTGAGTCATGAATGAGTATGAACCAAAATATGGATTCATATATATAAGATTCTATGGTAGTTTCAGGTCAAAGGATTACATGCACAATTCCACTATGAGAACCATCTGTGATTTAGCAATCCCAAAGTTCCTTTCTGATACGATCAAATAAGAAAAAAAATGATCTTTTTTTTTTTTTTCATTTTTGTACTTTTTCTTTCATAACATAAATATCAGAAAGAGAATTCTGGTGTGAAAAAGAATGGTTTGTGACGCTGAAATGTACCCCCGACACATAAGATCAAATCCGAAATGACCTCTATTTCATATTACTATCTCGACATAAAATCTCATGTTATGAAAAAAACAGACTCCATTAGTTATTCTCAACTTGGATCAATTCAGTGAACTCATTCTCTAATGAGCACCCATATCCTTGTATTAGTGTCATATATAAGTGATTGTGAGATCAATCACCCTCTCAATTGAGCATACAAAAGTTGTGCTAGTTTTATCGAAAACATTGATCTCTAACTCAATGTTCCATCGATCAGGAATATTTAAATTAGGATTTTAAGATTTTAGGTCTCACTGGTATGATCTCATCATAATCCTAAAACCATAGCCTTAATTTATGGGATTCATCATAATCTTAAAGAAATAATAAGACACTGCATATGATGAAATAAATATCTTTATTTATTTTAAAATGTCATTACATGAGTTTAGAAGACAAAGAACAATCCAAAAATAAATTTTTGATTGGCTTGAGGGCATATACCTTTCAGATCCCAGGCATCGACTAGTGAAAGAAAGAGTTCGAGGCCATGCACCAGAAAGGCAGAAGGCAATAGCAGAAGAAGTCAAGAAGCTTTTCAATGCCAAATTTATTTGAGAAATCAGCTATCCGCTTGGGTCTCTAACGTAGTCCTGGTCAAGAAGGCCAACGGCAAATGGAGGATGTGTATAGACTTCAAAAAGCTGAACAAAGCTTGTCCAAAAGACAGCTACCCTCTACTCAGAATTGATCAACTGGTAGACGCAACCTTAGGCCATGAGCTCCTCATCTTCATGGATGCCTTTTTTGGCTATAACCAAATACGAATGGCACCAGAGGACAAGAAGAAAACTGCTTTTGTTACTAATCATGGTCTTTATTGTTATAGGGTTATGACTTTTGGACTCAACAATGCAGGAGCAACGTACCAGCATCTGATCAACAAGATCTTCAAGGAGTAGATCGACCACAACATGGAGGTGTATGTGGATGACATGCTCATCAAAAGTCAAGCTTCAATAAACCACATCGTCGACTTTAAAGAAACTTTCGATGCACTCGAGAAGTACAAGATGAAGCTAAACCCAACCAAGTGCGCCTTTAGTGTGACCTCGAAAAAAATCCTGAGATTTATGGTGTCAAGACGTGATAAGTATCATAAATTTATCAATAAAAATATTAATTTTTAAGAATTAATGATCAATTTACATATAATTTTTAAGAAATTAATATTTTTATTAATTAAAAATTAATTAAAAAATAATAAAAATTTAAAAATAAAATTTTATTATCAATGGAAAGAGATCATTTTTTTGATTATAATGAAATAAGTTTGAAGCAAAATGGAGAAGATATGAATTTTTAAAATAAAAAAAATAAATAAATAAAAAAAGAAAAATGGCTCAGTCGACTTCGCAAGCCAAGCCATCAAGTCGAGCCAAGTCGATGAAGCCTGCGCGTCCAAATGCACCAAGCCAAGCCGACTCAGCCACAGAAGCCGTCAACCGATCCACGATCCAGGCATGGACAGCCATCTCAGCAGAAACCGACAAATCACAGAGCAACACATGGTAGACCTAGACCCTTAAAGGGTTTACAAAAAATTTATCGTGGCTCATAGGACATTTTTGATTTTTCACTCGACGATAGGAGGTGCTAATTGGTTATGATGTATGGTGCAGCCGGTCCATGCGGTCCATGGGAACAGTAAAGGTGCGATTGGATGGATCTGGTTGATTGCAGTCAAGATCAGATGGTGGTGGTTATTTTCGGATTTGATTCAAATTTCATCAGTGATCTGACATGATCCGACGGCCAGAAAATCAGCCGATGAAGATCCAATGGTCCAAAAAGCTCCCGACTTGATTAAAACATCCAGAACTCGATCCGACGGCAAGATTTTTTCTTGATTAACTTAATCGAACAGTCAAAATTTAATCCGACCTGATTTGAGCTGATACGCATTTGATTTTGATGATTTTTAGTTCGTTGGATTCCTATCAATGGCCAGATTTCATCCAGAGTAGTAGAATTTATCCAGAACTCCTTTTAATCCAATTTTCACTCGAATTTTTCTATATTTTGACGATCAAAGAGCTCCTTAATCCCATATTGCCTAGAAGAAAACTCTCCAGCCCTCCTAGCTCTATAACAAGGACCCCAGGCCTCTAGAAATCGACATCTCCATCAAGGTGAAGCTTTGGTATAAAGGGAAGCCAGGCTATGGGTTAATGGATGCTTCAAAACAATGGATGCCAAGAAGAAAAGCTGGGCTTCTATACCATTTTTCCACCAATGCCGATCCAAGATCAGAGATCAGGTTATTTTTTTTTTTTAAATTCTATATATTTAAATTTTAAAATTTTAATTAATGCAAATTTTATTTTTTGCACTTTGATTTCAGCTTTTTATTTTTATTATAATTTAATTTCTATACTTTAATTATTGTTCTTTATTTTACTACAAGTAGATGCTAAGATCTAATTAGTAGATCTTAGTACCAAGTTTACTTTTCTACATAATTTAATTTCTACTTTATAATTTTAATTTTTAATTTCTAACTTTAAATTCTATTTTTAAATTTTTTTTTCTTTTTTCTAAGAAAAATAAAGATTTTAAATCTAAAAATACTACATTCCTTATGGATTCGACCCGACTCACTGCTATCTAGGCATTTTTAATTATTTTAAGAAGTCGGATTAAACTGATAAACATGATGTCTTAACGACAACATCACATTCTTATCAAGTTTTTGGCACCATTGCCTAGGAGTATTTTTTATTTTTGATTTTAGTTTTTGGTACTGTTGCTGGAGAAGAAATAGATGCTATTTTTTCTTTGATTTTTTTAATTTTTTTTATAAATTAATTATAAATATCTTTTTAAATATTGCTTACTAACTTTTTATTTATTTATTTTATAAAAAAAAAGAGAGAAAAAAAGGAAAAAGGAAGAAAGTATCTAATCTTGGTAAGATCAATCCTAACTCTAGTCCTGTTTCCTTTTTATTTATTTATTTTATTTTTAAATTAATTTAAAAAATATTCATTTAAATCTAATTAAAAAGTCTCATGATAAGATTAGAAATCCTAACTGCTTAGAGCATGCATCATATTAGTTTTATTTTTATTTTTATTTTATTTTTGTGATTGTTGGAGGTAAGGTAAGCCTTTCAGAATTCAATTAGTTGCATGCATCTAGTTTAAATTGCATAAAATCCTTTGATTGAAATTTTTTTTTTGCATATCATATTAAATCAAATTAAGTATAACACCCAATTAAATAAGATAAGATAAAAATTTGATCATCCTTTCTTGGCCCTCAAATAATCAACCAGCATCCTGCATTGACCTAAGCCTTTAATTTTAAAAATCAATTAGACATCAGCACTAGGAACTCGAGCTCAATAGGATAAGAAACCCTAAGAGTTAAACCAGGCTAGGATAAGTCAATTTGACTGGTGTCTAGGAAAATGGATCAGGGATGACTGGGCTCGAAGGAAGGTGATTTTTAATTGGTTCTATTCGCTTACCTGGCCAAGCATAATTGGTGTCTAAGATAAGCAATAGAGGGACTCCCACCGACCTTACACTTACCTGACTAGTTGATTGGCTGATCATACACTTGGAGGGCTTGAAGGTGACCTTGGTAGTTAGGAACTATCTAGATCTAGGATAACCATGTCAAGATTGATTGATCAACTTGATTATTAACCAACATCAAACCTAATTAAACCTAATTCTTCTCTCTCTCTTCTTAGTTCTAGGATTCCTTAGGACCTCTTCTTTAAAATTTTTCTTTCTTTTTTCTTCTTTCTCCTCTAAAAATAAAATAAAATAAAAAAAATTAAATTAAACTAACTAAAAAAATATTAAAAATAATACTTAAATTAAATTAAATTAAATTAAAATTAATAAATAAAATAATTAAAATAATTAATTTTTAATATAATAAAATAATAAAAATATAAAAAATATTCTAAAATTTTTTTTGAACCACACGTTATGGTTGCACTAGTGCATGTACAGTAGAAAATTACTTTACCTGATCTAGTTGAACCCAACCATAAAATTAAAAGGCTAAATTGTATTAAATTCGATAACTAAATGGCTGAAAATTTTAGAGAATCACCTAAGCAGATGAAGAAATACTTGATTCCTTCCACCTATAACCCATCGACTTGTATCTAATTACCTAAAATTCATGCTACCCACCAATGAGATCAAGCCGACTATAATCCAGATGCTTCCATCTTTCTATGGGAACACCAATGAAGATCCTTATAAACATCTAGATGAATTTTTAGAAATTTGCTCAAAGGTGAGAATTCAAAATTTAACTAATGATGCCCTCAGACTAATTTTATTTTCTCTTATCATTAAAAGATAAAGCCAGGTACTGGCTTGGCACAATAGGGAGATCAATTAAAACTTGGGCTAACTTGCAAAGTGAATTTCTTAAAAAAATTATCCCCATAGGTTGAACCAATACTATGAGGTGAGCTATCACTGGATTTGCTTAGCTTCCAGGGGAACAGATTCACGAGTCATGGAAGAGACTTAAGAAACTTTTCAGAAAATGCCCACACCATGGTCTATCTAAGTGGCAAATAGTTCAAGCTTTCTATGAGGGTTTGGGAGACCAATACAGACAGATGGTAGATGCATCCTGTAGAGGTGCATTCATGATCAAGAGTGAGGATGAAGCCTATACCTTATTTGAAATTCTGAGTGAAAACTCAATTAACCATGCTTCATTATCTTTCTACCAAACCTAGGCAGGGATCCATGAATTTAAACATCTAGAATCAAGTCCTAAGACTACTTCAAATTTGATAAATAAAGTAAACTTTCTTGCTCAGAAATTAGATCAAGTCCTAACCCTAGGTCAATAATCTCCTGCATAATTCACATCATCTTCTAAATTATCAGAAGATTTATTCAATTTGTAAGCCCAACCCATCATGTGAGTGAATGTCCTATGACCGCATAGTTTCTACCTTTGATCCAAGAACAAGTCCAAGCTGCTAAAGGCTACTCCAAGCCGGTTAATGATCCATTTTCAAATTTATATAACTCTGGTTGGAGAAACTATCACTATTTTTTCTTGGAAATCATAATAGACTCAAGCTCAGATCCAAACTCCATCAGTGCAAAATTATCAGAATAGACCTCAATACCAGAACTATGCTTATAACAGAGGTCAGCCTAGTAAGCCTTTTCAGCCACCACATCATAATCAGCCCTCATACCCACCTCCTCAATAGACTAATCTAGTTGATGATAGATTTAACCAACTTCAATAATTGATTCTGACTCAATAGCAATCTATCACTAGGCTAGAAGCTCAAATTGGACAACT
>QRFJ01002016.1:69001-93876 GCA_006176705.1 Cocos nucifera | reverse complement strand
TAACCTAGTAGCCTGGGTTAGCTCGAATCGTTAGCCACCTCAAACCAGAACTGGATCGACTCAATCGATCAGGTAAGTAAGATCAATGGGAGAAATATGCTATTAACTCACCATGAACGTATTCAAATCGAGTAGCTTTCAATTAAAGACCACTAGTCGTATTTACCATACCATAGACACTGACTTATCTGATCAGAACTAATTGGATTAGCTTACAATCCAGGCTTGAACCGTGGAGCCAAATTAGGTCTTAACTTAATCGACCACATGTGACTGTGAGTCGACCCTGACCCAAACTTAATCCTATTAGGTTGATCAAATTTAAGCACTCTTAATCCCACCTAACCAACTCTTAATTCGGTTTGATCAACCGCTAGATCTAATTGAGCTATCCACACCCAAACCCATGATTTATGAAGGTATCTTAGATCTAAAAATTCATAATTTTAGATCTAATTAATTTCATAAACTTAATTCTTAATTAAGTTCAAGGGTTTAATAACAAAACATGCATAAAAATTCTAGGATTTTAGGATCTAGGGTTTTGCAAAAAAAGTAAGTTTTCGATTTCTGATTAAGGGCAAACATGCAGCATCCCTACACGCCATAAGAGCACCCCATTGAATGAGAAGAGAGAATCTTTAAATCCTTCTTACTCTTATGATCGAACGGCCAAGGAGAATGCCTTAATCAAAAATATGAACTATACTACAAAACTATTAGATCTAAAGCATATAACTGTTACATGATTTAAGATTTAATCTATACATATTTTGCATACATCTCATATATCAAATTTAATATTTAAATTTATATTTTAGATTTGATTATATCTAATATAATATCTAAAAATAAAATTTTATATGATCTCATTAAGAAAAAAAAATAATCTAGACTACTCATGGCATAGATCTATAGAACTAGTCTAGACATGCATTGCATATGTCATACATATAAAATTTTTAAATGCATCTGATGCTTTCAGATCTAATTATATCCTATATAATATCTAAAATTTAACTAATTTAATCACATAATCTTCAAAAATTAAATAAACATTTCATAAAATTTTTTATCTAGACTATGAGATTAAACTAGGGATCTAGTCTGACATATGCTACCTATCTCACATATATCAAATTTTTAAATTAGATCTTATATTTTAGATCTGATTACATCTAATGTAACATCTAAAATTTAAATGATCGAATCATAAAAAATTAAATCAGATCTAATCTAAAATATATTTGAAAACTATCATGATATGGAACAACAGATCTAGACTAGAACATGCATTGTTTATGTCAAACATATATATTTAAAACATGCATTTTTTTATTTCAGATCTAATTACATCCTATGTAACATCTAAAAATTAAATAATCAGATAATAAAAAATAATTTTAGATTAATCTAAAATTAGATCTGGAAGCAGCAACCTAGCTCTAATACCAATTGAAGAAAAAAATGAGTTTTCCTACCGCAGGATGCATCTGATCGGATCAGATTTGCAGCGAAATAATTTTAAAAATTATCTATGATCTAATCAGATTTGAGAGTTCTTAAATTTGATTAGATTTATCTAAACTTAGAAGTAAAATAAAAAATAAAAATAATAATAATAGTTATCATCGGTTTGGGTAAATCATTTATCCATTATGATGATCTGATGACTGATCTGAGATTTTGATTAAGCCACGCACGTGCCCGGCCTCTATCAATATTCACTCTGATTAGATCTAGAAGTCTCCTTCTAGATCTAATCTTCAAAGATCAAATCTGATGTCATCCCGGGGAGACTTCAAAATGAACTCCGAAGGCTGCGCGTTCGTCTCACAAACACTGTCATCTCTCACTAATTTTCATGCTGATGGAACTTGATCTTTGCTCGTAGGTTTTTCCCAACTCTTGGGCATAGAGAAGAGGGAGAGGATCAGATGAGGGAGGCATGGAGATGAATATTTTGCCAGAACTTTGCTATAGAGAAATTGCTATATGCAACAGCTTGCACAGGGCCCTATTTATAGACCTAGTCAAGAGTCCCTTCTTATATAACTTTGAACAGATCAAAGTTTAACATGCAGAAGGACTCCTTAACTGATCTCCATGCCCCATCCTCTTATTTTTCTGATTTTGTCATGCAAAATTTAGAAAAATTTGGCATGGAGATGGAGAGATAAAGTTTGGATGGCACAAGCAACTTATCTTCTAGATATTTGATCTCATCAAGTATGTTTGACCCATTCAAATCCCATTTTAATGGGACACCTCCACCCTATCCATATAGGGTGCACAGCCAAAGGGGGAGTGCACCCCTTATTCCTTATGTGAACATCTAGGAGTGTGCATCCCTAGAAAATCTCCATGGGGTGCATGCCCCTAATCCTTTAATTCCTACATTCGGGTCAACATTTGACCTTTGTCCTATTCTCATCTTATGGAATTAAGACAAAACCTTTTCAAGTCCCATCTAATGGATTTATGTCAAGTTCTAATCAAGTTAGAATAAGCCTTGACCAGACTAGGACTCGGTCCTGTCAGATTAAGAAAAATTCATCTAGAATTTTTGAGAGAGGCTTGTCCAAATTTTATCTCATGATTTTAGGATAAGTCCTAATCTGACAAAAACAATCCTTATCTTGTTTCCATCTTATGAGATTTAGGATAAGTCTTGATCAAGCCAGGACAAGGTTCAGTCAAATCAAGATAAATTTCTATAGACTTTTCGGATAAGTCTTGTCCAAATAGTTTTAGAAATTAGCAGGTCTTGTCCTATTTCCATCCGATGGATTAAGACAAGCCTAGATCAGGTTAGGATAATACTTTTCTGATCTGGACAAGTTTTAATCAGACTAGGATAGAGGCATACAAGGCTCTCTATAAGCCAAATCTAATTTGGCTCAGTTGAGATGAACCAGAAAGATGACAGAAGGAGAATATTAGGTTCAATCGTGTGCTAGCACGATTTTCTTGAACCTAATTGGATCTAATCCAAATCAATCGAACTGGGTTAGCTCAATTGATGACATCTAGACCCAAACTCTTATTTGTGTGATCTAGTTAGATTCAGTTCTGTATGATAATGGGACATGTCGTGATCTCTATTAACGACATCATCAAAACACCTTTCGATGGACTAGAACTCTTTTGATTCATCCAATTAAAATCGTTGATCATCAAGACAATTCTAATTGATTCCAAAATCCATAAGTGACATCTAATAGTATATGGTGATAATCCATCAAAATTGAATAGCGAACCTCTCGGTGCAGCTACCTATGTGATTGGGTTCTTCTATCATGAGCTCCAATGGAATTAGGATTAAGGTGAACTCATCAAACCCAACACCCATCATATGAATGAATCATTCGATTTGAGTCTAATGTGAAATACTAATAGAAACTCCTTTCTATTATTTCATACTACCATGGCCATGGGTTTTAGGACTCGATCTTATGTTCATCATAGGACTACTCCTTTTCCGAGGTTGATAGATCCCATCTTGGTGCAATCCAATTTCTACAATGAACATGCTATAGCCAACATACACCTCAATATTTTAAATGGCTAGGAGATCGAGTTATGGTGTAATCAAACTATAACACCCTCAAGATGAACTGCGATGCACCTTAGGTCAAAGAACTAGATACACGACTGCAGCATCGAGCTAGTCATCGACGAGTAGGTAGACTTTCTTATGACTGCTCGAGGTGGTCACGCTTAATGCCCTCATTCTCTAAGGAGTATCTATACTCTCACTCCGATGTCTCCACACCATAGACTCAAGACTCATCTATCCTAAAAAAGTGATAGAACATTGATCTTCCAAATCAATCACCATCTTCGTGATGATCTTACGATCGAAAATAGTTTATGAGTTAATTATGATAATACATGCCTTAAATTCTCAACTCTTGAGAATATGTGTTATCATGCCTATTAACTTATTGGATGTATCACAGACACTTTAATATATAATATGATAGAATAAATAACTCTTTAACTAATTTTAAGTCAAAGATTATGAAAATATCCCTAAAAAGTATTTAACAAGTGTTGGCCAATCTAGCTTCTAGGGCACACATCTAACAGAGGTTAACCTCGTCTTAATGAGAATGAAGACCTTCGATTCTTAAACCAATGATGTTGGGGTGAGGCCCTTTCAATAGCCCTTTTGTGCCCTAGCAACCATACTAGAAATAGGAGGAGGACTTCATCCTAACAAGAAAAATAGCTAACCTCATCAGGAATAGAGGGTGAACCTCATCCTGACATGGATAAAGATCCTATGGAGAATCGAAGGCCTTCAATTTTCAAACAGGAGGAAGAGTACTAATAGGGAGCTTCAGTTCCTAAACAGACTAGAAGACTCTTATTCACCGACAAGGAGGATAAATACATGAAACATAGAGCAAAAGTTATAATTCTGAGGCAACGTCAAGGTCGAATACAATAAGAAAATAAAGTAAAATGGCAAGCAAGAAGCTAAGGTGAAGTACAAATAGGTAAATGAAAGAAACTTTATTTCATTAAAAATAGAAGTTATTACATAGATCACTAAGACCGATTACAAAGCAAAAAGAAGAAAGAAAGAAAAAAGGCCAAAGTACTATTCGGAGTCAGATTTTGGACTTTCGGCTCCAGCCATTACAAGGGAGAGTTTTAGGCCTTCATTTTCTCTTGGAGCCTTTTCCTCGCCATCCAACTCTCCCTTAGCATCCTCTCCCACCTGCGCGACTCCTCCTCCATCTCTCTCAACTTCTTCTTGAGAACCATAGATTTGGCCTCAACATCCTTGACGGCATTTTCTTGATAAACCATTTGAATCTTCAGCTCCTGCAACTCAGCTTTTTCTTTCCCATATGACTTGGATAGGTCTTTGATGATCTTTTATAAGGAAAGGAGTTTGTTCAATTCTCTGCTCGAATTGACCTCGATCCTCTCCGCCAGCAATTTTTGGAGTCGTACGACTTCGGTGTTTGTTGTTCTAAGCTTCTTCTTGTAGTTGTCAATTTACTCACATCAGCCAATTTGATAGGAGTCATATGCCTTTTTAGCATCTAGTAGCTGCTGTTGAAGATTAGAGAATCTTTTTGACCAATCCCAACCATACTCCTCTTGACTGGTAGACCATGCTGAGCTCCCCTTCAACAATCGGATCTTTTCCTTTGACACCCTAAGCTCAACTTCAAGAGAGCTAATTTTTGCAGTCAAGGCCAAGGATTTCTTGCTGGCGCATTTCTTGATTTTCTCAAGCTCCTCATTCAAATAGTTTTCTTAGTAGTATATTCTCTAAAGAACTGCTTGGAGGATTGACGAAGATGATTGATTTCGGTGGAGGCCTCAGTATAATTCTTTCTGGATTTCTCAAGCTCTTCTTCTATTTTTTCCAATTTCCTCTTAAGGTGATGAACTTCTTTCCTCAAACTCCTAATGGTAGCCTTTAAGAGGATACCCCGAGGCAAAAGATCGGCTTCAACCGGAGACTGCACTTAATACATGAAAGAATCATGACACACATACCACTAAAAAAAAGATTTGCTTTCATTAATCAATATGTTCTTTAAGTACAAAAAAAATACGAAAATGAAGGTACAATGATCAGAGGTCTCAGACCATAGGAAGGGTACCTGAAGGATTTGGCACGACTTCATTTGATGTGGGTCCTTCGGCAATAAGAGGAGCAATTATGGTGGGAAGTGTGGTGGAAGAAGGCTTGACTGGTAGAAGATTGACGATCGAAGTAGATAGTCCCACTCATCATCAGAAGCTCCCTCATCCAAGAAGCTAAGGTCAAGTTTGAAAAATTTATCGACCATGTTCTTCTGGTAGAGCTCAAACCCTTTGATGAAAGTTAGCTGAACTATTGGTGCAAAATCTGGTTGCCGTCGAAGAAGAGCTAGAGTTAGAGAAGACGAGGTCGCCGCTGGTGACCTACAAAATAAGTCTCGTCCAGAGCTCGGGGTGGTGGTTCCGATAAAACCCTCTGATGGTCAAGTTAGCTTTTTCGATCAATAGAAATGGAGTGCTCAATCAAGAAAGTTACAGAGTTATCGAAAAGAAGAAGAGAGCCTAGAGAAAACGTATCTAGAGGATCTCTTTTATAGACGAAGCCTATAACAAAATGATAGTGACAGCCATAACTGTCGGGTAGTGGGCTACTCAGGAACACGTAGAGTTTGTTATGGAAGATAGTGTTTATTATCGTGAGGTGCCACTTCATTTGAGATTTGATAGTCAAAGTTTAGAGGGATGGGCATCAGTTGGTGATGACCTTTGAGCTATATCAATTCTAGAGGAGTTTGAACTCTTCTAAGATAGTTCGGGTGTGGGTTGGTTCATGCCGTGTACGAGATCGGACTCATGCGGAGACTTTCCTGGATGATTGTGGGGAGTTCGGTCGCTAGAGGAGTCTGAAAGGAGTTCGACTGCTGAAGGGGTTCAAAAGGAGTTCGACCATTGGAGGAGTCCAGAAGGAGTTCGACTGCTGGAGGAGTCCGAAAAGAGTTTGACTATCAGAGGAGTCCGAAAGAAGTTCGACTGCTGGAGGAGTCCGAAAAGAGTTCGACTGCTGGAGGGGTCCAAAAGGAGTTCAACCGCTAGAGAAGTCCAAAAGAAGTTCGACTACTGGAGAAAGAATTTTCGATCGAAGCTCTTCTATGATTACCAATTACATTAGGCTAAGCATTAGACTGAACTTTGGCAGGAGAGGGGTTTGTCCCCAATAATAGTCCCCCTACTCCCGAGTTCAAAATTTGAAGAAAGGGAGAAAAAAGGCGATAGTCGAAGTTCGGTCCTGGGCTCCCATGCTTGTCAGGATGAGATATTTTGGTGTTTACCGTGCTGGCACCGAAACTTTCTAAGTCTGAAATGAGTCCGAAAAGATGGACCTTCGAATCTCCCATCGAAACTTTGCCATAGGTACGGTGCCATAAAGACTCTGCCCATCGCCGCTCCTCTATCATGATGAGTGGGACACGCGGTGCATGCTGACTGACCGAAGTTGATCTACAATCATAACTGCTTTGGATTATCTCTGGCTATTTAAAACCTCCTATTGTTCGAAAGTCATCCCTACCCGAGTCTTCTTCTTTCTTCAGCCCCCGTTCGCCTTCTTCTTGTGGGTCTCATCCTTCTCTCGCCTTCCTGAGCTCCAAACATCCTTTCAATTGATCCTCATCGCGTCCATCATCCTTTCATCCTCAGATAGTTTAGGTCAGTTTCCTAACCCTTCTCTTAGGTTATTCATGCTTATCACTTCTGGCTCGTACATGACTTCAACAAATTCTCTCATCCACTTTCCATAATGCGAAGTCGGACTCTGAAGGTCGGAGACATCTTAATAGTGGTAGCAAATATGACCTTTTATACAACTTGCTCTCATACAAAACATATCGAAAGGCTTGATTCCTGAGTTTTCGAGCTTCTTTTGGATCGTGAGGAAGAACTCTCTCTTTGAGGTAGGCAACTAATGGATCAATCCAGCTCGGCACGAGCTCCATCTGCATAACAAGCTATGATTCCTCTGAGCTTGGGCATTTTAGAGTTTCAAAAAATACTTCTTTGGATAGTTTGGTTGGGGCTAAAGTGGCCAATTTAGAGAGGAGGTTGGCTCTAATATTTTCTACCCTTGAAATCTGTCGAATGCCAAAACTGTCGAAGGCTAGAGTCAAATCCTTTACTTTCTTAAGGTATTTCATCATACTTTCCTCTCATGCTTCATAGTTGCCACTAACTTGGTCGACCACTAATTGAGAATCACTATAGATTTGAAGCCGATCTACTTTTAACTCTCTTGCTATTTTTAATCTAGCGATCAGTGCTTCATATTCAACCCCATTATTAGTTGCAGAAAATTTGAAGCATAGCATGTATTCGGCGATGACTCCCTCGAGGTTGACTAAGACTAACCCCGTACCTGCTCCAGCAGAGTTGGATGAACCATCCATGTATAGAGCCTAAAAATCTTTAAAAAAGTCGGCACTCTCTTTAGAGAGGCTCGGTTGCAACCACGAGACATCGGTCTCATTCTATTCAGGCTCGATTTCATCTATAATGGTACATTCTACTATAAAATCTATCAATATCTGAGCTTTGATCGATGGTTGGGGTCGATAATTGATGTCAAACTTTGTGAGCTTGATTGCTCAATTTGCGATTCTTCTAGAAACATCCATTCGATGAAGGACTACTTTTATTGGTTGATCTGTAAGGACGTTATGGTGTGTTCCTAAAAGTAAGGTCGAAGTCTCCTGGCAGTGATTAGAAGAGTGTTAGTCAATTTTTCTAACTTAGAGTATCTAATCTCTGCATTCCTCAAGATTCGATTTACGTAGTAGACTGATCGCTGCATCTTTGCTTCCCCCTTGATCAGGACTACTACCAAGGCCGTCGGGGAGGCTGCTAGGTACAAGAATAATTCTTCTCCGAGTTTAGGCTTAGCTAATAGTGGGAGTGAGTCGAGGTAATTTTTGAACTCCTCAAATGCCTGTTGGCACTCCGTCGTCTAGTAGAAGTTCTTTGATTGCTTGAGAACTTGGAAGAAGGGCATGCATCACTCGGCCAATCTCGAGATGAAGCAATTTAGGAACACCACTTTTTCTATCAGGCACTGAATTTTTTTAATTTTTTTTGGAGCAGTCATCTCCTGGATAGCTTGGATTTTCTCTACATTTGCTTCGATCCCATGCCTTGATAAGAACGCGATGTTGTCATTAAGACACCGTGTTTATCAGTTTAATCCGACTTCTTAAAATAATTAAAAATACATAGATAGCAGTGAGTCGGGTCGAATCCATAGGAAAGATAGTATTTTTAGATTTGAAATCTTTAATTTTCTTAAAAAAAAAGATTTGATAATAAAATTTGAAGTCAGAAATTAAAAATTAAAATCATGAAGTGAAAATTAAATTATGCAGAAAAGTAAACTTGGTACTAAGATCTACTAATTAGATCTTAGCTTCTACTTGCAGTAAAATAAAGAATAATAATTAAAATATAAAAATTAAATTATAATAAAAATAAAAAGCTAAAATCAAAGTACAAAAAATAAAATTTACATTAACTAAAATTTTAGAATTTAAATACATGGAATTTAAAAAGAAAAAATAAAATAGTCTGATCTCTGATCTTGGATCGGCATTGGTAGAAAGATGGTGTAGAAGCCCAGCTCTTCTTTTTGGCACACGTTGCTTTGAAGTAGTCATTAACCCATAGCCTGGCTTCCTCCTATACTAAAGCTTCACCTTGACCGAAGATGTCGATTTCTAGAGGCCTGAGGTCCTTTTTATAGAGCTAGGGGGGTTAGAGAGTTTTCTTTTGGGCAATGTGGGCTAAGGAGCTCTTTGATCATCAAAATATGAAAAAATCTAAGTGCAAATTGAATTAAAAGAAGTTTTGGATGAATTCTGCTACTTTGGATGAAATCTGGCCATTGATAGAAATCCAACGAACCAAAAATCATCAAAATCGGATGAGTATCGACTCAAACCAGGTCGAATTAAATTTTGGCCGTCCAATTGAGTTAATCAGGAGAAAATCTGGCCGTTGGATCAAGTTCTGGATGTTTTAATCAAGTCGGGAGCTTTCTGGACCATTGGATCTTCATCGGTTGGTTTTCTGGCCATCGGATCATGCTAAATCGTTGATGAAATTCGAATCAAATCCAAAAATAACCACCGCCGTCCGATCTTGATGGCAATCAACCCGATCCATCCGACCGCGCCTTTACTATTCCCATGGACTGCATGGACCAGTTGCACCATACACCGCAACCAATTAGTGCCTCCTGTGGCTAAGTGAAAAGTCAAAAATGCCCTGTGAGCCATGATAGAATTTTTGTGAACCCTTTAAGGGTTTAGGTCCACCACGTGTCGCTCTGTGATTCATCGGTTTCTACCGAGCTGGTGGTCCATGCCTAGATCATGGACCGACTGATGGCTTCCATGGTTGAGTCAGCTTGACTTGGTGTATTTGGATGCACCAACTTCATTGGCTTGGCTCAGCTTGGTGGCTTGGCTTGCGGAGCCGACTGAGCCATTTTCTTTTTTTTTATTTAATCTTTTTTATCTTTAGAAATTCATATCTTCTCCATTTTAGCTCCTTTTTGCTTCAAACTTATTTTATTATGATCAAAAAAATGAGCTCTTTTCATTGATAATAAAATTTTATTTTTTAATTTTTATTATTTTTAATTAATTTTTTAATTAATAAAAATATTAATTCTCAAAAATTATATATAAATTGATCGTTAATTTTTAAAAATTAATATAAATTAATTAATAAATTAATATTTTTATTGATAAATTTATGATATTTATCACACCCTCCAACTTAAGCTTTGCTCGTCCTCAAGTAAAGAAAGAATTTAGTTTTAAATACCTTTTAACTTTAGAGTTTCGAATTTTACCTAAGCAACTTTTAAAATGGCTATTGATATTCAGTAGAGTATAAGTGAGACATATCATTGGGGTATTAATACTTATCAATAGAAAAATTAAGTAAAGAATATTAAATTTTTTTAAACTTTTTTCTAAATTATCCCATCTTTATCTCTGATTTATCTAAACTTTCATATAGGAAAGTGTATTGCTACTTCCACCCTTCATTTATTAATTTTTATTTTCATATTGCCCACTTTTTGATGCGAATATCATTGCTTACTTAGGAAATGAGACTCGATTACTTGATGGAAAATTAATATTTTTTTTATTTTTTTTATTTTTATGTTGTGTCACTATTGAGTGTCTTAACTCCTTGAGCTTTCTATTTGATCTATGTAGCGAGTCTTGGGTCAATGACTCCCAAACTAGTTAGCTTTACGGCACTAGTTATAGAATACCCCTTGAACTTACTAGCTCAAATCAAATAGGCTACGAGTTAAGACTAGCTTTACAACGAGCTTCTTTGCCCTTTCCATCTTTTGACACGAAACTCAATGCTTGCTTAAGAAAAGAGGCCCGGTTACTTAGTAAAAAGTACTTGAAAACTATTTTATTAAAATAATTTTTTATATGAAGAAACGTATAGTTATCCTACACAGGCCCATAAAAAGTAAACTTTTCTTTGATGCTAGTAGAAATAATTAGAAATGCTCCAAGAAAAAACTTTTTATGTTCTAAACTTAATTCTTTATTAAATTTTTTTAATACTTGATTCCTTAATATCTCATAGATTCTCTGATCTATGCATCAATTTTTTTTTTAAAAATACTTAATTTAATTCAATTCTTAAGTATAATCAGGTGTCTAAATACTAAATACTAACTTTTTTGAGGACTTAAAATTTTTAAAATTTTTATTTTTCTTTTCCCCAACTTAATCGACATTGTCCTCAATGGAGAAGAAAAAATAAAGGGTGTAATAAAGAACATGAAAGAATACACTTGACTCAGTATATTTTTGGTCCAGCACATGCCTTTGAAAATTTGAGCTCTCCCTCCAACTTATTCAAATTATCCTAAAACAATAAACTAAAAAGATAAATTAAAAGAAAGAAAACTAAATATTGGGTTGTCTTCTAATAAGTGCTAAGTTTACCATCTTCAGCTAGACACAATGCAGCTTACTATCCTGTGTTGAATACTGGATTGATAAATTTTAATGGTTTTGGATTGCCAATCTTAGAAAATTGATTTATAATCTTATTATTAATATATTCATTATTAATTAGGGGAACATAATTTGTGATCCCATTCTCAGACCCATGTTTATTAAGAATTTCTCCTATTTGTTCTTCTAAACTGCTAATGAATTGAGTTTTTGTATTAGGAGTTAAGTTTGATTCAATGGATGCTAGAATGGTGATAAAAGATGGTTTTAATTCTGAAGGTAAATTAATGTGATCTTGCTTAAACAACTCCATTGACTCTTCATTACGTGCCTCTTGATTTTTGTGAGAAGAATCGACTTCTAGGGTTGAAGGGAACATGACATTAGGTTTATAAGTCTTGGGTAAATCATCTATTTTCTTTTTCCCTATGTCTATCTCCTTTAAACTGGAACCAGCATCAATACTAGTTCCTGGCTCAGATTCTTCTATATGGTTAGTATCAGTACTAATCTATTTTTCTAAATTTTTATTTTGGCTAGCATCAGTACTAGCCTCTTTTACCTGATCTTGGTATGGGTCCATAAGAATCCTATAGCTTTTAAGTTCAGAAATTACTTTGGTATTCTCAGATTGAGGATTCTTAAGTGAGACATTAAATTGATAACTTGGTCCAAATAGTTGGTGGACATTAGGTGGATTGTTTGAAATTGGTAGGCTCGATAATTGACCTAGTTCTCTCCTCATGTTAGATTCAGCTAGTTGTCCAATTTGAGCTTCTAGCCTAGTGATAGATTGCTATTGAGTCAGAATCAATTATTGAAGTTGGTTAAATCTATCATCAACTAGATTAGTCTATTGAGGAGGTGGGTATGAGGGCTGATTATGATGTGGTGGCTGAAAAGGCTTACTAGGCTGACCTCTGTTATAAGCATAGTTCTGGTATTGAGGTCTATTCTGATAATTTTGCACTGATGGAGTTTGGATCTGAGCTTGAGTCTATTATGATTTCCAAGAAAAATAGTGATAGTTTCTCCAACCAGAGTTATATAAATTTGAAAATGGATCATTAACCGGCTTGGAGTAGCCTTTAGCAGCTTGGACTTGTTCTTGGATCAAAGGTAGAAACTATGCGGTCATAGGACATTCACTCACATGATGGGTTGGGCTTACAAATTGAATAAATCTTCTGATAATTAGAAGATGATGTGAATTATGCAGGAGATTATTGACCTAGGGTTAGGACTTGATCTAATTTCTGAGCAAGAAAGTTTACTTTATTTATCAAATTTGAAGTAGTCTTAGGACTTGATTCTAGATGTTTAAATTCATGGATCCCTGCCTAGGTTTGGTAGAAAGATAATGAAGCATGGTTAATTGAGTTTTCACTCAGAATTTCAAATAAGGTATAGGCTTCATCCTCACTCTTGATCATGAATGCACCTCTACAGGATGCATCTACCATCTGTCTGTATTGGTCTCCCAAACCCTCATAGAAAGCTTGAACTATTTGCCACTTAGATAGACCATGGTGTGGGCATTTTCTGAAAAGTTTCTTAAGTCTCTTCCATGACTCGTGAATCTGTTCCCCTGGAAGCTAAGCAAATCCAGTGATAGCTCACCTCATAGTATTGGTTCAACCTATGGGATAATTTTTTTTAAGAAATTCACTTTGCAAGTTAGCCCAAGTTTTAATTGATCTCCCTATTGTGCCAAGCCAGTACCTGGCTTTATCTTTTAATGATAAGAGAAATAAAATTAGTCTGAGGGCATCATTAGTTAAATTTTGAATTCTCACCTTTGAGCAAATTTCTAAAAATTCATCTAGATGTTTATAAGGATCTTCATTGGTGTTCCCATAGAAAGATGGAAGCATCTGGATTATAGTCGGCTTGATCTCATGGTGGGTAGCATGAATTTTAGGTAATTAGATACAAGTCGATGGGTTATAGGTGGAAGGAATCAAGTATTTCTTCATCTGCTTAGGTGATTCTCTAAAATTTTCAGCCATTTAGTTATCGAATTTAATACAATTTAGCCTTTTAATTTTATGGTTGGGTTCAACTAGATCAGGTAAAGTAATTTTCTACTGTACATGCACTAGTGCAACCATAACGTGTGGTTCAAAAAAAATTTTAGAATATTTTTTATATTTTTTATTATTTTATTATATTAAAAATTAATTATTTTAATTATTTTATTTATTAATTTTAATTTAATTTAATTTAATTTAAGTATTATTTTTAATATTTTTTAGTTAGTTTAATTTAATTTTTATTTTATTTTATTTTTAGAGGAGAAAGAAGAAAAAAGAAAGAAAAATTTTAAAGAAGAGGTCCTAAGGAATCCTAGAACTAAGAAGAGAGAGAGAAGAATTAGGTTTAATTAGGTTTGATGTTGGTTAATAATCAAGTTGATCAATCAATCTTGACATGGTTATCCTAGATCTAGATAGTTCCTAACTACCAAGGTCACCTTCAAGCCCTCCAAGTGTATGATCAGCCAATCAACTAGTCAGGTAAGTGTAAGGTCGGTGGGAGTCCCTCTATTGCTTATCTTAGACACCAATTATGCTTGGCCAGGTAAGCGAATAGAACCAATTAAAAATCACCTTCCTTCGGAGCCCAGTCATCCCTGAATCCACTTTCCTAGACACCAGTCAAATTGACTTATCCTAAGCCTGGTTTAACTCTTAGGGTTTCTTATCCTATTGAGCTCGAGTTCCTAGGTGCTGATGTCTAATTGATTTTTAAAATTTAAAGGCTTAGGTCAATGCAGGATGCTGGTTGATTATTTGAGGGCCAAGAAAGGATGATCAAATTTTTATCTTATCTTATTTAATTGGGTGTTATACTTAATTTGATTTAATATGATATGCAAAAAAAAAATTTCAATCAAAGGGATTTTATGCAATTTAAACTAGATGCATGCAACTAATTGAATTCTGAAAGGCTTACCTTACCTCCAACAATCACAAAAATAAAATAAAAATAAAAATAAAACTAATATGATGCATGCTCTAAGCAGTTAGGATTTCTAATCTTATCATGAGACTTTTTAATTAGGATTTAAATGAATATTTTTTTTAAAATTAATTTAAAAATAAAAAAATAAATAAATAAATAAAAAGGAAACAGGACTAGAGTTAGGATTGATCTTACCAAGATTAGATACTTTCTTCCTTTTTCCTTTTTTTCTCTCTTTTTTTTTATAAAATAAATAAATAAAAAGTTAGTAAGCAATATTTAAAAAGATATTTATAATTAATTTATAAAAAAAATTAAAAAAATCAAAGAAAAAATAGCATCTATTTCTTCTCCAGCAACAGTACCAAAAACTAAAATCAAAAATAAAAAATACTCCTAGGCAATGGTGCCAAAAACTTGATAAGAATGTGATGTTGTCGTTAAGACATCATGTTTATCAGTTTAATCCGACTTCTTAAAATAATTAAAAATGCCTAGATAGCAGTGAGTCGGGTCGAATCCATAAGGAATGTAGTATTTTTAGATTTAAAATCTTTATTTTTCTTAGAAAAAAGAAAAAAAATTTAAAAATAGAATTTAAAGTTAGAAATTAAAAATTAAAATTATAAAGTAGAAATTAAATTATGTAGAAAAGTAAACTTGGTACTAAGATCTACTAATTAGATCTTAGCATCTACTTGTAGTAAAATAAAGAACAATAATTAAAGTATAGAAATTAAATTATAATAAAAATAAAAAGCTGAAATCAAAGTGCAAAAAATAAAATTTGCATTAATTAAAATTTTAAAATTTAAATATATAGAATTTAAAAAAAAAAAAATAACCTGATCTCTGATCTTGGATCGGCATTGGTGGAAAAATGGTATAGAAGCCCAGCTTTTCTTCTTGGCATCCATTGTTTTGAAGCATCCATTAACCCATAGCCTGGCTTCCCTTTATACCAAAGCTTCACCTTGATGGAGATGTCGATTTCTAGAGGCCTGGGGTCCTTGTTATAGAGCTAGGAGGGCTGGAGAGTTTTCTTCTAGGCAATATGGGATTAAGGAGCTCTTTGATCGTCAAAATATAGAAAAATTCGAGTGAAAATTGGATTAAAAGGAGTTCTGGATAAATTCTACTACTCTGGATGAAATCTGGCCATTGATAGGAATCCAACGAACTAAAAATCATCAAAATCAAATGCGTATCAGCTCAAATCAGGTCGGATTAAATTTTGACTGTTCGATTAAGTTAATCAAGAAAAAATCTTGCCGTCGGATCGAGTTCTGGATGTTTTAATCAAGTCGGGAGCTTTTTGGACCATTGGATCTTCATCGGCTGATTTTCTGGCCGTCGGATCATGTCAGATCACTGATGAAATTTGAATCAAATCCGAAAATAACCACCACCATCTGATCTTGACTGCAATCAACCAGATCCATCCAATCGCACCTTTACTGTTCCCATGGACCGCATGGACCGGCTGCACCATACATCATAACCAATTAGCACCTCCTATCGTCGAGTGAAAAATCAAAAATGTCCTATGAGCCACGATAAATTTTTTGTAAACCCTTTAAGGGTCTAGGTCTACCATGTGTTGCTCTGTGATTTGTCGGTTTCTGCTGAGATGGCTGTCCATGCCTGGATCGTGGATCGGTTGACGGCTTCTGTGGCTGAGTCGGCTTGGCTTGGTGCATTTGGACGCGCAGGCTTCATCGACTTGGCTCGACTTGATGGCTTGGCTTGCGAAGTCGACTGAGCCATTTTTCTTTTTTTATTTATTTATTTTTTTTATTTTAAAAATTCATATCTTCTCCATTTTGCTTCAAACTTATTTCATTATAATCAAAAAAATGATCTCTTTCCATTGATAATAAAATTTTATTTTTAAATTTTTATTATTTTTTAATTAATTTTTAATTAATAAAAATATTAATTTCTTAAAAATTATATGTAAATTGATCATTAATTCTTAAAAATTAATATTTTTATTGATAAATTTATGATACTTATCACGTCTTGACACCATAAATCTCAGGATTTTTTTCGAGGTCACACTAAAGGCGCACTTGGTTGGGTTTAGCTTCATCTTGTACTTCTCGAGTGCATCGAAAGTTTCTTTAAAGTCGACGATGTGGTTTATTGAAGCTTGACTTTTGATGAGCATGTCATCCACATACACCTCCATGTTGTGGTCGATCTACTCCTTGAAGATCTTGTTGATCAGATGCTGGTACGTTGCTCCTGCATTGTTGAGTCCAAAAGTCATAACCCTATAACAATAAAGACCATGATTAGTAACAAAAGCAGTTTTCTTCTTGTCCTCTGGTGCCATTCGTATTTGGTTATAGCCAAAAAAGGCATCCATGAAGATGAGGAGCTCATGGCCTAAGGTTGCGTCTACCAGTTGATCAATTCTGAGTAGAGGGTAGCTGTCTTTTGGACAAGCTTTGTTCAGCTTTTTGAAGTCTATACACATCCTCCATTTGCCGTTGGCCTTCTTGACCAGGACTACGTTAGAGACCCAAGCGGATAGCTGATTTCTCAAATAAATTTGGCATTGAAAAGCTTCTTGACTTCTTCTGCTATTGCCTTCTGCCTTTCTGGTGCATGGCCTCGAACTCTTTCTTTCACTAGTCGATGCCTGGGATCTGAAAGGTATATGCCCTCAAGCCAATCAAAAATTTATTTTTGGATTGTTCTTTGTCTTCTAAACTCATGTAATGACATTTTAAAATAAATAAAGATATTTATTTCATCATATGCAGTGTCTTATTATTTCTTTAAGATTATGATGAATCCCATAAATTAAGGCTATGGTTTTAGGATTATGATGAGATCATACCAGTGAGACCTAAAATCTTAAAATCCTAATTTAAATATTCCTGATCGATGGAACATTGAGTTAGAGATCAATGTTTTCGATAAAACTAGCACAACTTTTGTATGCTCAATTGAGAGGGTGATTGATCTCACAATCACTTATATATGACACTAATACAAGGATATGGGTGCTCATTATGAACATTTTTTCATAACATGAGATTTTATGTCGAGATAGTAGTATGAAATAGAGGTCATTTCGGATTTGATCTTATGTGTCGGGGGTACATTTCAGCGTCACAAACCATTCTTTTTCACACCAGAATTCTCTTTCTGATATTTATGTTATGAAAGAAAAAGTACAAAAATGAAAAAAAAAAAAAGATCATTTTTTTCCTTATTTGATCGTATCAGAAAGGAACTTTGGGATTGCTAAAATCATAATCCTTTGACCTGAAACTACCATAGAATCTTATATATATATATTTTGGTTCATACTCATTCATGACTCAGTATGTGGGTGATTTGGATATGGTAGATTATATATGAAGGTTGTGAGTATTAACATGGAATCGATCACTCCTGGTAAGAGAAAATTGCATCCTGCCTGCTTCAAACTAATGATGATTTAGGAAGACTTTGATCAAAGCATGATGAAAATTAGAAATGATTTCTAATGTTTTATTAATATAAATCATCATCATAAGATTGAAAGAGAAATGAATATGATATTGGGTTTGACATATTTCCATACCCAGAGTCATATTCAGGATGCAGGAAGATCGAAGGATCTAGTTGTATGATAATTTACACTAAAGGATATTTTTGATATTTTCATCAAAATTTTACATCTTTCGAAAAGTCACAATACGTTACTAGACGTCAATCATGTCTTGTGGGTTCGATCAAATTAAAATTTTAATTTATTCATTAAATTAGAAAGTCTTCTAATTGGTCAAACTGGGTAGGCTAGTTTTGACCTAAATTGGCTTAGTTGAGTTCTAACCTGATTAGGTCAAATCACACCCAGACCCACTGCTAGCTAGATGTGGAATCCAATGGGTCATACACAAAGAGAATTAATTAAGGATCTAATTGGATTAGACCATGTTCTACAAGATGAACATGCTAGCACATGTAGCAAACCCTAGCACCCTGATTCGAATTGGATTCGAATCGGCTTTCGATTTGGACTAATTAAGGATCAATTTGAGCCAAATTGGATTTGGTCTTGAACTAGATTAACCTAGATTGATTGGGCTTCAGATGGGGCATCACATACCAGAATTCCATGCACCAGAGAGTCTCTCTCTTGCATGTGGAAAGTCTTTCATGCGCAAAGGGTCTTTAGCGCATGGGATTAAGTTGGCGCCTACCTTCTTTGACTTTTTCTATTTTTCATGTCATCTAAATTTTTTATATGGGCATGAACATCAGATATGGGGCATAAAAGAGTCCTTCTATAGGTAAAAAACTCCATTATCATTTTAATTTTTGTCACCCAGGACTCTTTGTTGCCCAAGAATCCTTGCTGCCCTGACTCCTTACCGCCCTCTCTTCCTTGGCGCCTCTTGGACCAAGTCAAAGTCGGACTTTGACTATTCAAAGATTATCTCCATGTCATTTTGTTGAATTGGTGTCCCATTTTAAATCCATTGGATGGCCTTTTTATCTGATCTAATGGATGAAAATGATAGCGCCAAGAATGAAAGCCCGCGACTCTTCATAAATAACTTACGTAGAATTAGTCCGAGAGTCCTTCTGCTTTAAGGCACCTCTTGGACTAAGTCTATATGTCATTATTATCTGATAAGGCATGAGATTGGCTGAAGGGACATGAGATAATATTTTGAAAGGGTGTGAGAAAATGTGTTGGCAACCTTACGTACATTATAAATAAGGGTGCGCACCAAGAGTCCGAAAGGGGTGAAATTTATCTTTCTTTCTAACAAGAGTTTTCTCTTTATCCAATTTTCTTTCTTTCCTTCTCTTGTCCAGACCTTATCCTTATAAGAACAAGAAGTCATCTTAAGACTAAGAGATTAGGAAGAAAAATTAAGAAGATAAGGAAAAAGAAAGATAGATAAGGAGAGGCAAGGAAGGTGACATAAAAGCTAAGAAAGATCTTACCTATTTAATTAAAGTTCTTATTATTAAAATTTTAATTATAAATCATAGGTGCTAGTATCTTGATCAAGTCTCTGAGTGGATCAATGTTGGAGGGTGAACATGTGGACACCTAGTGGAACCCCTGACGAACTGCTGCCGGCAATTAGGAACAATTTAGGGTTTAGGGATAAGAGGTATGTTCTAATACTTTCTTTTATATTACAAATACATGTTATATGATTTAATTGCTAATAAGGTGATCCTAGGGTTTGGGTTTGGTTTGTTTGATTTCATAATTTTGCTTTGAAATCCATGCTTCCGCCCTATACACCAATCATATCAGTGGTATCAGAGCAAGCCTTATTAGGTTAAATAATATAATGCTTTGCTTATAATATAATGGCATAAATGAAAAATATGATATAATCTTTTTATTTGCATGTTATTTATATGATGAGATCATATTTTTATTTATCATAATGAGATTATGATGTATATATTATTCTATAAAGGTTGCCCTGACATAGTGGAAAGTATTCACTATGTAATGATGGTTGTCCTAGAATAATTATATATGTTATATATATATATATATATATATATATATATATATATATATATATATATATATATATATATATATATATATTATCATAATTGATACTTTTATGCATTAAGTTTGTTTTGAATTAGAATGTGCATCGAGACCATTTAAATCCCTCTTTAAAATTATATTAAGTTGTAGTGTAATTAACCTATAGCTGAATCAGTCGGGATGTCTAATTGATCAATCGGTGTCTAGAAAAAATGATTCATGATTGATAAAAAGAACGTAATTTTTTAATTGATTCCATGTTGTCTGACCTGGTCAATTTATTGGTGTCTAAGAAAAGCAACAGGGGGACCCCCACTTCTCTCCCATTTACCTGATCGATTCGATTAATTTAATTCTAGATTAAAATGCTTAGTATTATATTCACTACATTAAGGCCTTCCTTCATACTAGGTTCTTATTATATCCAGAACCATATTAGTTTTGTTGTGTAACCACAAGATCTATCATGGGGAATGATGTAATATTAATCTAGTGCATTGAGATGCTTACAGCATTTTGAATATATTGCTTTGTTGTGTAACCACAAAAGTAGTTATATTTTATTTTGACTGTATAGAAATGAAGGGTTCTATTTAAACTAAAATATTAAAGTTTGTTGTGCTAACATAAGACTATTAATGTTTTAGAGGCAAAAATTTTTGAGAGTTGCATAAAATGCAATTGGAAAGAGTTTCCTACCTTTGATCTTATAACAGGTTTGTTGTGCAACCATAAGACCTTTTATAAGGAATTAGGATCTTATTCTCACTAAGAAAATCAATTAGAGGGTTATGTTTTTTGATTAAATAGTGGGAGACATAATTAAATTAAAGTCCTAATTTAATTATGTTTGTCATCATGAGTTGTTTGCTTATGTATTATTCTTTATTATGTAGATTAAATGGCTTCTTCACTTTCATTGCGTTCAATTTTGGATTCAAATAAATTGACTGATCAAAATTATGTGGACTGGCTGAGAAACCTAAAAATAGTACTCAGTCAAGAAAAACTCTTCTATATTCTTGATGCCCCTGATCCTAAGCCTATTAGGAAAAGATGCCACGGATGAAGATAAGTCCACATACAAGATGTGGACAAAATGATTCTCTTACTGTCAAATGCATCATACTTGCCTTCTATGAGTAATGAATTACAGAGGCAGCATGATGGCATGGACACTCAAGTCCATATTGCTCAATCTAAAAGAACTTTATGGAGAGCATAGTAGGAACTGCTAGATATGAGATATCTAAGCAATTATTTCATGCAAGAATGATAGAAGGAACATCCGTACAAAATCATGTTTTGATGGTAATTGACCTAATCACTCGATTAAGTTAATTAGGTTTTGTTATGGATGGAGAGTTAAGTCAGGATTTGATCCTGCAATCACTCCCTGAATCATTTTCTCAGTTTATCATAAACTATCATATGAACAAACTGAATTCTTCCATTGCCTTAGCTATTAAATATGCTCAAGATAGTAGAAAGCCATATCAAGAAGGATAAGGCTCCTCTTCTTCTTGTGGATGGGATCTCCAAGAAGAAGGCAGGCAAAAAGGATTCAAAAAGAAGGTTGAACCCTAAAGGTGGTATAAATAAGAAAAAAAAGGAAAAAGAAGGTCTCCTGGACAGACGACCTATTTTCACTACGGCAAAATAGATCATTGAAAAGAGGAATTGCAAGGCTTACCTTGCAACCGTGAAGTCTGGTGCAAATAATGCTCCAAAAGGTATGTATGAGATACATACTATATTATCATTAAATTCTTTCATTTCAAACTCTTGGGTATTAGATACCGACTGTGGTTTTCATATATGCAAATCTTTGCAGGAGCTGTAGAAAATTAAGAGTTTGAAGAAAGGTGACTTCAAGCTCTATGGCGCTGGAGGAGAGTCTATCCAAGCAGAAGCTGTAGGGACAAATATATTGAAGTTACCTTCTAGAAAGATCTTAGAGCTTACAAATTATTATTATATGCCTAAGATCATTAGAAATATTATATCTATATCCAAGGTTATAGTCTTAATGTAACGAGCGAAGGTTGCTCGATTAAATATTCTAATGAAAATATTTGTTTTGGCATATTTAGCAATGGTTTGTTGACTCTATGTTTGGATGATAATATATTTCATATTGATGAAAATAGAAAATGTAAGAGAGATGACATAAATAATACTTTACTTTGGCATTATCGATTAGGTCATATTAGTGAGGCTAGGATTAACAAGTTATACAAAGAAAAGTTCTTTGATCTTTTTGATTATGAATCATTAGGAACTTGTGAATCATGTCTCATGGGTAAAATGACTAAGACTCCATTTAGTGGACATGGAGAAAGGACAAAAGAGTTATTAGGACTTATACATACGGATGTATGTGGTCCTATGACAACTCAAGCCAAAGGAGGATACTCTTATTTTATAACATTCACTGATGATTTATCTAGGTTTGGATATGTGTATCTTATGAAACACAAATCAGAAGCCTTTGATAAATTTAAAGAGTATCAAAGTATGGTTGAAAAACAAACTGGACAATGTATAAAAATCCTTCAATCTGATTGGGGAGGAGAATACTTATCTAGTGAGTTTCTAGACTATCTTAAAGTAAAAAGGATTCTCTCTGAATGGACACCTCCTTATACACCACAATTAAATGGTGTAGCCGAAAGAAAAAATCGTACCTTATTAGATATGGTACGGTCCATGATGTGCTTCACTGAATTAGCTATTTTCTTCTAGGGTCATGTTCTGGAGACCATAATTTATATCTTGAATAGAGTACCTTCTAAATCTGTATCTAGTACTCCATATGAGATATGGAGAAGTAAGAAACCTAATCTTAAGTATCTTAAGATATGGGGTTGTCCAGCATATGTCAAAAGAAATTTTGGACATAAGCTTGATGCTAGATCAGATAGATGTCTATTTATAGGATATCCTAGAAATAGTATAGGATATTTATTCTACCACCCTACTGAACAAAAGGTATTTGTAAGTAGGCATGCCACTTTCATGAAAAAAGAATTTATCCTAGAAAAGGGTAGTGGCAGAAATATTGAACTTAGTGAAGTTCAAGAAAAATAAATAGAAATTTCTCAACCAAATAATCACATAAAAGAACTAGAATACATAACTCCTATCCGTAGGTCTGAAAGAGTACGATATATACCTGTGAGGTATAGGTTCATTATTGAGAACAATGAAGCCCAAGTCATTGAGAATGACGAACCTCTGACCTATATAGAAGCAGTCAAAAGTAAGGACTCTTACAAATGGCTGGCTGCCATGCAATCCGAAATGGAATCCATGCACACCAACAAAGTATGGACTTTGGTGGATGCACCAGAGGATATAAACCCTATTGGATGCAAATGGATTTTTAAGAAAAAGATTAGAGTAGATGGTCAAATTGAAACTTATAAGGCCAGATTGGTGGCTAAAGGTTTTAGGCAAAAATAGGGGATTGATTATGATGAAACATTTTCACCTATTGCCATGCTCAAATCTATTCGGATTATGCTTGCCATAGCAGCATACCACAACTATGAAATATGGCAAATGGATGTAAAGACTGCCTTCCTTAATGGTTTCCTTGAGGAGGAGGTCTATATGTCACAGCCAGAGAAATTTGAGTCAAATGAGAGACCAAATCAGGTATGCAAGCTTAAGAGATCCATTTATGGATTAAAGCAAGCATCAAGGAGTTGGAACATCCATTTTGATGTAACAGTAAAAGAGTTTGATTTTATCAAGAATGTGGATGAACCATGTGTGTACAAGAAAACTAGTGGGAGAACCATAGTCTTCTTGGTTCTATATGTAGATGACATACTCATTGGGAATGATATCCCAATGTTGCAATCAGTCAAATTATGGCTATCAAATAAGTTTTCCATGAAAGATTTGGGAGAAGCATCCTATATACTAGGAATAAAGATCTATAGAGATAGATCTAAAAGGATGCTAGGCTTGTCCCAATCTAGGTACATTGACTTAATACTGAAAAGATTCGGTAGGGATGGGAGTAAAAGAGGTTACTTACTCATGAGTCAAGGCATATATCTCTCTAAAAAGATGTCTCCAAAGACACCTAAAGAGAGAAATAGAATGAGTTCTACTCCTTATACTTCGGCCGTTGGATCAATAATGTATGCCATGTTATGTACAAGGCCTGATGTTGCTTATGCCTTAGGCATTACAAGTAAATTTCAAGCTAATCCAGGAGAGGATCATTGGAAAGCTGTGAAAAATATTCTTAAGTACTTAAGAAGGACTAAAGATATTTTTCTAGTATATGGTGGTTCTGATCTTAAACTAGAAGCATATTCTGACTCTAGTTTTCAATCAGACCCAGATGAATAGCAAATCCATTTTAGGGTATGTCTTTACTCTAAATGGTGCAGTAGTAAGTTGAAAGAGTACTAAGCAGCCAACTGTAGCTGACTCAACTACTGAGGCAGAATATATAGCTATAAGTGAAGCCGCCAAGAAAGTTGTTTGGATGAAGAAGTTCATCACTGAATTGGGTGTTATTCTTGAAATTAAGAATTCAATACCACTTTATTGTGACAATACTGGAGCTGTTGCTCAAGCAAAGGAACCTAGGTCTCATCATAAATCCAAACACATTCTGAGATGCTTCCATCTCGTTCATGAAATTATTGAAAGACAAAATGTAGTCATAGAATGAGTTAACACAAAGAACAACATAACAGACTCATTTACTAAGGCTTTACCACTGCAATTATTTGATCGCCACCTTGATTATATGGGATTAAAATATAAGGGCGATTGGCTTTAGTGCAAGTGGGAGATTGAAAGGTATA
>QRFJ01002016.1:0-68410 GCA_006176705.1 Cocos nucifera | reverse complement strand
CTAAAGTGGCCAATTTAGAGAGAGGTTGGCTCTAATGATTTGCTCTACCTTGAAATCTGTCGAATGCCAAAACTGTCGAAGGCTAGAGTCAATCCTTTACTTTCTTAAGGTATTTCATCATACTTTCCTCTCATGCTTCATAGTTGCCACTAACTTGGTCGACCACAATTGGAAATCACTATAGATTTGAAGCCGATCTAACTTTTAACTCTCTTGCTATTTTTAATCTAGCGATCAGTGCTTCATATTCAACCCCATTATTAGTTGCAGAAAATTTGAAGCATAGCATGTATTCGGCGATGATCCCTCGAGGTTGACTAAGACTAACCCCGTACCTGCTCCAGCAGAGTTGGATGAACCATCCATGTATAGAGCCTAAAAATCTTTAAAAAAGTCGATCTCTGCTCAACCCCAACCAAACTATCCAAAGAAGTATTTTTTGAAACTCTAAAATGCCCAAGCTCAGAGGAATCATAGCTTGTTATGCAGATGGAGCTCGTGCCGAGCTGGATTGATCCATTAGTTGCCTACCTCAAAGAGAGAGTTCTTCCTCACGATCCAAAAGAAGCTCGAAAACTCAGGAATCAAGCCTTTCGATATGTTTTGTATGAGAGCAAGTTGTATAAAAGGTCATATTTGCTACCACTATTAAGATGTCTCCGACCTTCAGAGTCCGACTTCGCATTATGGAAAGTGGATGAGAGAATTTGTTGAAGTCATGTACGAGCCAGAAGTGATAAGCATGAATAACCTAAGAGAAGGGTTAGGAAACTGACCTAAACTATCTGAGGATGAAAGGATGATGGACGCGATGAGGATCAATTGAAAGGATGTTTGGAGCTCAGGAAGGCGAGAGAAGGATGAGACCCACAAGAAGAAGGCGAACGGGGGCTGAAGAAAGAAGAAGACTCGGGTAGGGATGACTTTCGAACAATAGGAGGTTTTAAATAGCCAGAGATAATCCAAAGCAGTTATGATTGTAGATCAACTTCGGTCAGTCAGCATGCACCGCGTGTCCCACTCATCATGATAGAGGAGCGGCGATGGGCAGAGTCTTTATGGCACCGTACCTATGGCAAAGTTTCGATGGGAGATTCGAAGGTCCATCTTTTCGGACTCATTTCAGACTTAGAAAGTTTCGGTGCCAGCACGGTAAACACCAAAATATCTCATCCTGACAAGCATGGGAGCCCAGGACCGAACTTCGACTATCGCCTTTTTTCTCCCTTTCTTCAAATTTTGAACTCGGGAGTAGGGGGACTATTATTGGGGACAAACCCCTCTCCTGCCAAAGTTCAGTCTAATGCTTAGCCTAATGTAATTGGTAATCATAGAAGAGCTTCGATCGAAAATTCTTTCTCCAGTAGTCGAACTTCTTTTGGACTTCTCTAGCGGTTGAACTCCTTTTGGACCCCTCCAGCAGTCGAACTCTTTTCGGACTCCTCCAGCAGTCGAACTTCTTTCGGACTCCTCTGATAGTCAAACTCTTTTCGGACTCCTCCAGCAGTCGAACTCCTTCTGGACTCCTCCAATGGTCGAACTCCTTTTGAACCCCTTCAGCAGTCGAACTCCTTTCAGACTCCTCTAGCGACCGAACTCCCCACAATCATCCAGGAAAGTCTCCGCATGAGTCCGATCTCGTACACGGCATGAACCAACCCACACCCGAACTATCTTAGAAGAGTTCAAACTCCTCTAGAATTGATATAGCTCAAAGGTCATCACCAACTGATGCCCATCCCTCTAAACTTTGACTATCAAATCTCAAATGAAGTGGCACCTCACGATAATAAACACTATCTTCCATAACAAACTCTACGTGTTCCTGAGTAGCCCACTACCCGACAGTTATGGCTGTCACTATCATTTTGTTATAGGCTTCGTCTATAAAAGAGATCCTCTAGATACGTTTTCTCTAGGCTCTCTTCTTCTTTTCGATAACTCTGTAACTTTCTTGATTGAGCACTCCATTTCTATTGATCGAAAAAGCTAACTTGACCATCAGAGGGTTTTATCGGAACCACCACCCCGAGCTCTGGACGAGACTTATTTTGTAGGTCACCAGCGGCGACCTCGTCTTCTCTAACTCTAGCTCTTCTTCGACGGCAACCAGATTTTGCACCAATAGTTCAGCTAACTTTCATCAAAGGGTTTGAGCTCTACCAGAAGAACATGGTCGATAAATTTTTCAAACTTGACCTTAGCTTCTTGGATGAGGGAGCTTCTGATGATGAGTGGGACTATCTACTTCGATCGTCAATCTTCTACCAGTCAAGCCTTCTTCCACCACACTTCCCACCATAATTGCTCCTCTTATTGCCGAAGGACCCACATCAAATGAAGTCGTGCCAAATCCTTCAGGTACCCTTCCTATGGTCTGAGACCTCTGATCATTGTACCTTCATTTTCGTATTTTTTTTGTACTTAAAGAACATATTGATTAATGAAAGCAAATCTTTTTTTTAGTGGTATGTGTGTCATGATTCTTTCATGTATTAAGTGCAGTCTCCGGTTGAAGCCGATCTTTTGCCTCGGGGTATCCTCTTAAAGGCTACCATTAGGAGTTTGAGGAAAGAAGTTCATCACCTTAAGAGGAAATTGGAAAAAATAGAAGAAGAGCTTGAGAAATCCAGAAAGAATTATACTGAGGCCTCCACCGAAATCAATCATCTTCGTCAATCCTCCAAGCAGTTCTTTAGAGAATATACTACTAAGAAAACTATTTGAATGAGGAGCTTGAGAAAATCAAGAAATGCGCCAGCAAGAAATCCTTGGCCTTGACTGCAAAAATTAGCTCTCTTGAAGTTGAGCTTAGGGTGTCAAAGGAAAAGATCCGATTGTTGAAGGGGAGCTCAGCATGGTCTACCAGTCAAGAGGAGTATGGTTGGGATTGGTCAAAAAGATTCTCTAATCTTCAACAGCAGCTACTAGATGCTAAAAAGGCATATGACTCCTATCAAATTGGCTGATGTGAGTAAATTGACAACTACAAGAAGAAGCTTAGAACAACAAACACCGAAGTCGTACGACTCCAAAAATTGCTGGCGGAGAGGATCGAGGTCAATTCGAGCAGAGAATTGAACAAACTCCTTTCCTTATAAAAGATCATCAAAGACCTATCCAAGTCATATGGGAAAGAAAAAGCTGAGTTGCAGGAGCTGAAGATTCAAATGGTTTATCAAGAAAATGCCGTCAAGGATGTTGAGGCCAAATCTATGGTTCTCAAGAAGAAGTTGAGAGAGATGGAGGAGGAGTCGCGCAGGTGGGAGAGGATGCTAAGGGAGAGTTGGATGGCGAGGAAAAGGCTCCAAGAGAAAATGAAGGCCTAAAACTCTCCCTTGTAATGGCTGGAGCCGAAAGTCCAAAATCTGACTCCGAATAGTACTTTGGCCTTTTTTCTTTCTTTCTTCTTTTTGCTTTGTAATCGGTCTTAGTGATCTATGTAATAACTTCTATTTTTAATGAAATAAAGTTTCTTTCATTTACCTATTTGTACTTCACCTTAGCTTCTTGCTTGCCATTTTACTTTATTTTCTTATTGTATTCGACCTTGACGTTGCCTCAGAATTATAACTTTTGCTCTATGTTTCATGTATTTATCCTCCTTGTCGGTGAATAAGAGTCTTCTAGTCTGTTTAGGAACTGAAGCTCCCTATTAGTACTCTTCCTCCTGTTTGAAAATTGAAGGCCTTCGATTCTCCATAGGATCTTTATCCATGTCAGGATGAGGTTCACCCTCTATTCCTGATGAGGTTAGCTATTTTTCTTGTTAGGATGAAGTCCTCCTCCTATTTCTAGTATGGTTGCTAGGGCACAAAAGGGCTATTGAAAGGGCCTCACCCCAACATCATTGGTTTAAGAATCGAAGGTCTTCATTCTCATTAAGACGAGGTTAACCTCTGTTAGATGTGTGCCCTAGAAGCTAGATTGGCCAACACTTGTTAAATACTTTTTAGGGATATTTTCATAATCTTTGACTTAAAATTAGTTAAAGAGTTATTTATTCTATCATATTATATATTAAAGTGTCTGTGATACATCCAATAAGTTAATAGGCATGATAACACATATTCTCAAGAGTTGAGAATTTAAGGCATGTATTATCATAATTAACTCATAAACTATTTTCGATCGTAAGATCATCACGAAGATGGTGATTGATTTGGAAGATCAATGTTCTATCACTTTTTTAGGATAGATGAGTCTTGAGTCTATGGTGTGGAGACATCGGAGTGAGAGTATAGATACTCCTTAGAGAATGAGGGCATTAAGCGTGACCACCTCGAGCAGTCATAAGAAAGTCTACCTACTCGTCGATGACTAGCTCGATGCTGCAGTCGTGTATCTAGTTCTTTGACCTAAGGTGCATCGCAGTTCATCTTGAGGGTGTTATAGTTTGATTACACCATAACTCGATCTCCTAGCCATTTAAAATATTGAGGTGTATGTTGGCTATAGCATGTTCATTGTAGAAATTGGATTGCACCAAGATGGGATCTATCAACCTCGGAAAAGGAGTAGTCCTATGATGAACATAAGATCGAGTCCTAAAACCCATGGCCATGGTAGTATGAAATAATAGAAAGGAGTTTCTATTAGTATTTCACATTAGACTCAAATCGAATGATTCATTCATATGATGGGTGTTGGGTTTGATGAGTTCACCTTAATCCTAATTCCATTGGAGCTCATGATAGAAGAACCCAATCACATAGGTAGCTGCACCGAGAGGTTCGCTATTCAATTTTGATGGATTATCACCATATACTATTAGATGTCACTTATGGATTTTGGAATCAATTAGAATTGTCTTGATGATCAACGATTTTAATTGGATGAATCAAAAGAGTTCTAGTCCATCGAAAGGTGTTTTGATGATGTCGTTAATAGAGATCACGACATGTCCCATTATCATACAGAACTGAATCTAACTAGATCACACAAATAAGAGTTTGGGTCTAGATGTCATCAATTGAGCTAACCCAGTTCGATTGATTTGGATTAGATCCAATTAGGTTCAAGAAAATCGTGCTAGCACACGATTGAACCTAATATTCTCCTTCTGTCATCTTTCTGGTTCATCTCAACTGAGCCAAATTAGATTTGGCTTATAGAGAGCCTTGTATGCCTCTATCCTAGTCTGATTAAAACTTGTCCAGATCAGAAAAGTATTATCCTAACCTGATCTAGGCTTGTCTTAATCCATCGGATGGAAATAGGACAAGACCTGCTAATTTCTAAAACTATTTGGACAAGACTTATCCGAAAAGTCTATAGAAATTTATCTTGATTTGACTGAACCTTGTCCTGGCTTGATCAAGACTTATCCTAAATCTCATAAGATGGAAACAAGATAAGGATTGTTTTTGTCAGATTAGGACTTATCCTAAAATCATGAGATAAAATTTGGACAAGCCTCTCTCAAAAATTCTAGATGAATTTTTCTTAATCTGACAGGACCGAGTCCTAGTCTGGTCAAGGCTTATTCTAACTTGATTAGAACTTGACATAAATCCATTAGATGGGACTTGAAAAGGTTTTGTCTTAATTCCATAAGATGAGAATAGGACAAAGGTCAAATGTTGACCCGAATGTAGGAATTAAAGGATTAGGGGCATGCACCCCATGGAGATTTTCTAGGGATGCACACTCCTAGATGTTCACATAAGGAATAAGGGGTGCACTCCCCCTTTGGCTGTGCACCCTATATGGATAGGGTGGAGGTGTCCCATTAAAATGGGATTTGAATGGGTCAAACATACTTGATGAGATCAAATATCTAGAAGATAAGTTGCTTGTGCCATCCAAACTTTATCTCTCCATCTCCATGCCAAATTTTTCTAAATTTTGCATGACAAAATCAGAAAAATAAGAGGATGGGGCATGGAGATCAGTTAAGGAGTCCTTCTGCATGTTAAACTTTGATCTGTTCAAAGTTATATAAGAAGGGACTCTTGACTAGGTCTATAAATAGGGCCCTGTGCAAGCTGTTGCATATAGCAATTTCTCTATAGCAAAGTTCTGGCAAAATATTCATCTCCATGCCTCCCTCATCTGATCCTCTCCCTCTTCTCTATGCCCAAGAGTTGGGAAAAACCTACGAGCAAAGATCAAGTTCCATCAGCATGAAAATTAGTGAGAGATGACAGTGTTTGTGAGACGAACGCGCAGCCTTCGGAGTTCATTTTGAAGTCTCCCCGGGATGACATCAGATTTGATCTTTGAAGATTAGATCTAGAAGGAGACTTCTAGATCTAATCAGAGTGAATATTGATAGAGGCCGGGCACGTGCGTGGCTTAATCAAAATCTCAGATCAGTCATCAGATCATCATAATGGATAAATGATTTACCCAAACCGATGATAACTATTATTATTATTTTTATTTTTTATTTTACTTCTAAGTTTAGATAAATCTAATCAAATTTAAGAACTCTCAAATCTGATTAGATCATAGATAATTTTTAAAATTATTTCGCTGCAAATCTGATCCGATCAGATGCATCCTGCGGTAGGAAAACTCATTTTTTTCTTCAATTGGTATTAGAGCTAGGTTGCTGCTTCCAGATCTAATTTTAGATTAATCTAAAATTATTTTTTATTATCTGATTATTTAATTTTTAGATGTTACATAGGATGTAATTAGATCTGAAATAAAAAAATGCATGTTTTAAATATATATGTTTGACATAAACAATGCATGTTCTAGTCTAGATCTGTTGTTCCATATCATGATAGTTTTCAAATATATTTTAGATTAGATCTGATTTAATTTTTTATGATTCGATCATTTAAATTTTAGATGTTACATTAGATGTAATCAGATCTAAAATATAAGATCTAATTTAAAAATTTGATATATGTGAGATAGGTAGCATATGTCAGACTAGATCCCTAGTTTAATCTCATAGTCTAGATAAAAAATTTTATGAAATGTTTATTTAATTTTTGAAGATTATGTGATTAAATTAGTTAAATTTTAGATATTATATAGGATATAATTAGATCTGAAAGCATCAGATGCATTTAAAAATTTTATATGTATGACATATGCAATGCATGTCTAGACTAGTTCTATAGATCTATGCCATGAGTAGTCTAGATTATTTTTTTTTCTTAATGAGATCATATAAAATTTTATTTTTAGATATTATATTAGATATAATCAAATCTAAAATATAAATTTAAATATTAAATTTGATATATGAGATGTATGCAAAATATGTATAGATTAAATCTTAAATCATGTAACAGTTATATGCTTTAGATCTAATAGTTTTGTAGTATAGTTCATATTTTTGATTAAGGCATTCTCCTTGGCCGTTCGATCATAAGAGTAAGAAGGATTTAAAGATTCTCTCTTCTCATTCAATGGGGTGCTCTTATGGCGTGTAGGGATGCTGCATGTTTGCCCTTAATCAGAAATCGAAAACTTACTTTTTTTGCAAAACCCTAGATCCTAAAATCCTAGAATTTTTATGCATGTTTTGTTATTAAACCCTTGAACTTAATTAAGAATTAAGTTTATGAAATTAATTAGATCTAAAATTATGAATTTTTAGATCTAAGATACCTTCATAAATCATGGGTTTGGGTGTGGATAGCTCAATTAGATCTAGCGGTTGATCAAACCGAATTAAGAGTTGGTTAGGTGGGATTAAGAGTGCTTAAATTTGATCAACCTAATAGGATTAAGTTTGGGTCAGGGTCGACTCACAGTCACATGTGGTCGATTAAGTTAAGACCTAATTTGGCTCCACGGTTCAAGCCTGGATTGTAAGCTAATCCAATTAGTTCTGATCAGATAAGTCAGTGTCTATGGTATGGTAAATACGACTAGTGGTCTTTAATTGAAAGCTACTCGATTTGAATACGTTCATGGTGAGTTAATAGCATATTTCTCCCATTGATCTTACTTACCTGATCGATTGAGTCGATCCAGTTCTGGTTTGAGGTGGCTAACGATTCGAGCTAACCCAGGCTACTAGGTTAGTAATAAATGTTATGACTAGTTGAGTCTAAAAGACCAAATCAAATCTTCCTAAGAAAATATTAAGTTTTAGGTCTTCTACCATTGTAGATGTGCGGGCTCTTCTTAGGGTTGATTGCTTTCAGCTGGATATAGTGGTTTAGTTGCATCAAAAAGATGCAATCATGTCTATTAGGCATTGGATGCTATGGGTTGGAGGATGGGTTGGGCTCAATATTTTGGATATGATGAGGGACCCAATTAGAAATCTAATTTATGCAAATGGTGGGTTTGACTTAACTATGGAGTGGAGCAATATTTTGGGCATGATGAGCTTTATAAATTAGAGATTAGGTTTAGGTGCACCATGTTTAGAGAAATATTGGACAAAAGTTATCCACTCATCGATTGATCCATCTCCAATAACTGTTAGGTGAGGTGGTGAGCTAGTTGGTGGAACCGCACCATCCACTAGAATTCAATGATCATTAAGATTTTTGCATCTCTACCAAGGAAGTGTAAGGTTTCGAGAAAATAGTGAAAGCCTAATTTGTTTAAAAATGAAGCTCCTAAATAAATTAGTTGAGTCAAATTATAAGTCTAACTAGAAACATTGACTCTCTATAGGAAAATATCTACATCAAAACCCCTAGCCCGAATCCTAGATGCCCATAAGTTGATCAGACCAATTTACAAGGATTGGCTAAAGAACTTCAAAATTATTTTGGGTTTGAAAAAGTTGACCTATGTATTGGATCAAGACCTCCCCTTTATTAGCCCGTCCGACTGCTGATCAGCGAATGTCTCATGAGAAGTGGTCTGACGATCATAACAAAGTAAGGTGCCACATGTTGGGCTCATTGTCAGATGAATTGCAGCACCAATATGAAGATATCAGGACTGCTCGCCAAACATTGGCGCACCTGCAAGAGTTGATCAGTGAATAGAGTCGCACAGTGGGTTATCAAGTCTCGAAGAGATCTTTTAAGGTGCAAATGCATGATGGGCAGTTGGTCCAAGATTATTGCTTGGCAAATGATCAAGGACCTAAAGAGGTTAAGAAGCTCAGAGTCTTAATGGACAAGAAGCTACAGATTGATGTGATCCTGCAGTCTTTGATTGATTCGCATGGGCAGTTCATTATGAACTTCCATATGAATAAGCTCCAGTGCATCTTGGCCGACTTAATAAATATGCTGGTTACTACTGAGCAAACTTTGAAGGGTTCAAAAGGCTCAGTTCTGGCTATGGAGCAGACTTCTTCCAAGAGAAAGTCTTTTATAAAGAAGAAGAAGTCTACCAAGAAGCAGAAAATAGAAGAGAAAAAGAAGGACAAGTCGAAGAAGAAGGCCACGAAGATGAAAAAGTGTTTCCACTGTATCTCCGATGGCCACTAAAAGCGGGATTGTCCTGCATACCGGCCAGCCTGAAGAACAAGCAGGAAGAAGGACCTTCTAAAGGTATGCTCATCATTGAGTCTGCCGAGCAAAACGTGAATGCCATAGGATCAAAATGATCTAGAGATAGTGTTATTGAAAGGTACCTATGGCACCTTAGGCTAGGTCATATAGCCGAAGAAGGATTAACAAATTGGAGAAATCCGGACTAATGGGTTCATTGACTTTTGAGTCATATCCGCTTTATGGATCATGCCTTCAAGGCAAAATGACCAAGCTTTCTTTTGTGGGACATGAAAAAGGGCCATAGTGAAGGGAAATCCTGAATTTCCCCGATCAAATTCGTTCAGGTCTGATTGGATCGAGAGGCATATTTCAAAAATTTTCTCTTAGATCCTAATCAGATCTAACACTTTTCAGATTTAATTTTATGATATGATAAATAAGAAAATTAAATTAAATTAAAACTAAATTAATTTTACCTTGATTCTGGGTAATTCGATTACTCATTAATGATCCTGTGGAAGCTCTGAGGTTCTAGATCTAGCCACACAAGTGCTTGGCCTCTACCGGTATCCACTTGGGCTAGATGTAGAGATCTTCTTCTTCTCTTTCTTTTCTCCAAAAATTCAATCTAGATCTAATTTGGAGGATCTTCAAAACTTCTTCTGAAGATCATCCATCGTCTCTGCAGCAGTGCTGCCTTCTTCCTTTTTTGTCAGCCTTTTCTTGCCTGTCTCGCACTAATCTAAAGGTCCAACTTCCTTAGACATGGAGAGGAGAGAGAGGGCCAGATGGTGGTGTGGAGAAGGGAGAGGGATAGCCTTGGGGCATGGGCTAAGAGGAACTTATTTTTTTTAAAAAAGGTGGGCGCAGACATGGTCTATTTATAGACTCTACTGCGCCATGCAGTGCTGCATCACCCCAGCCAATCACAATGCTTCGTGCAATCAGATCTAAATCTGATTGATGGGATGACATCACCTGATCCAATCAGATGAGAGACCCATAGATTCATCCTAAGGTGGCACCTAAGATTGGTCAAAGTCTATAGGTGAGGGTCACCTAGTCTGAATCCAATAAGCAACTTGGAGTCCCATCCGTATGGGATTCCAGCATCCCTATCCATGGGCACATGCCATACTAGGCATGTGCCCCCTTCCTTTCAATTTCTAGAGAGGGGACAAGCCCCTATCTGCTCTCCAATAAGTGCATGATACATGGGCAGATGTCCAAGGGTCAAAGGTCAACGTTTGACCATGTCAAAGTACAAAAAATGGCAGGTGACGGAAAATGATAGGTGTTGTTTTAAATTTATCTCATAAATTAAGACAACCCTTTTTTGACTTGGACAAGCTCCAATCAGATCAGGAAAAGGTACCTAAGTGAGCACAAACTCATTTGGCTCAGTCGAGATAACTTTTATGATAGAAAAAGGAGAACGTTAGGCTCAATCGTGTGCTAGCACGATTTTCTTGAATCTAATTGAATCTTATTCAAATCAATTGAACTGAATTAGTCCAATTGATGATATCCATATCCAAACCCTTGTTTGTTTGATCCAATTAGGTTTAGTTCTATATGGTAATGTGATATGTCATGATCTTCATCATCGAAACTCCTTTCGATGGATCAGAACTCTTCTGATTCAGACAATTAGAATGATCGATCATCTAAATCATTCTAATTGCTCCCAAAATCCATCAGTGACACCTAGCAGCATATGGTGGCAACCCATCAAAATTGAAAATGAACCTCTTGGTGCAGCTACTTGTGTGATTAAGTTCTTCTATCTTCAACCTCGATTAGATTAGGGTTAAGGTGAACTCGTCAAACCCTAATTTCTATCATATGATTTAATCATTCGATTCAAGTCTGATGTGAAAACCTTAATAGAAACTTTTTCTATTATTTCACACTCTGCCATGGCCATGGGCTTTTGGACTTGATTCTCATGATCATCATAGGGCTGCTCCTCTTCTACCGAGGTAGATAGATTCTATCTTGGTGTAATCCAATTCCTACAATGAACATGCTATAGCTAACATACATCTCAGGGTTCTGAATGGCTAGGAGACCGAGTCATAGTGTAGTCAAACTATAACACCCTCAAGGTGAACTGCCGATGCACCTTAGGTCAAAAAACCAAACATACCACTACAGCATCGAGTCAGTCATTGATGAGAAGGTAGACTTCCTTAAGACTACTCGAGGTGGTCACGTTCAGTGCCCTCATTATCTAATGAGTACCTGTACTCTCGCTCCGATGTCTCTACACTGTAGACTCAAGACTCATCTACTATAAAGAAGCGATTGTACACTAACCTTCTAGATTAATCATCATCCTCATGATGAGTCAGGAGCATTTTATGAGTTAATAAATAAAAATTCATGTCTTAAATTTTCAACTCTTGAAAATATGAATTATCATTACCATTAACTCAAGGGATGTATCATGGACACTAAATACACTTATATGATAGAAAATAATCCATTTTATTATTTATAGTCAAAATTATAATTTTGCCCTTAGAAGTGTATTACAAGTGTCAGCCAATTCTGGCTTCTAGGGCACACATATCTATCAAACTCCCACTTGACCTAAAGTCAATTGGCTATAAATCTAAGTCCCATCTTCTCAAGATGGGCTTCGATCTTCTACTGACCCAATGGCTTTGTAAATAGGTCTGCCACATTATCTGTGGAGTTGACTCTCTTGACCTCGACGTATCCCTTCTCGAGGTAATCGCGGATAAGGTGATATCGCCGCTCGATGTGCTTGGATTTCTGGTGAGATCTCAGCTCCTTAGCAAGGGCTATGACACCATTGTTATCGTAGTACAGAGGAATGGCATCTGATGGCATCACTCCGATCTCTACAGTAAACTTCTTGTACCAGAATGCTTCCTTTGTAGCTTTCGATGCAGCAATGTATTCTACTTCCATGGTGGAATCTGCTATTACTGTCAACTTGAAACCCTTCCAACTGATAGCTCCACCATTGCATAAAAATAGACTCTCAGATGTCGACTTTCGATCATCTATATCGGACATAAAATCTAAATCTGTATATCCCTGGACTTGGAGTTGTCCATTGCCAAAGACCAATAACATATCCTTAGTTCTTCTCAAGTACTTAAGGATACATTTCACAGAAGTCCAGTGCTCTTTACCTGGATTTGACTGATATCTGTTTGTGATACTCACAGCATGGGCTATATTAGGTCGTGTACATAACATGGCATATATGAGGCTCCCTATTGCTGAAGCATAAGGGATCTTGCTCATGTGTTCTATTTTCGTAGGTGTGCTAGGGCACATCTTCTTGGAAAGATGAATGCCATGTCTGAAGGGTACCAAACCCCTCTTAGAGTTTTCCATGCTAAACCCCTTTAGCACTTCCTCTATGTACATTTTCTGTGAAAGTCCTAGCATCCTATTCGGTCTATCTCTATAGACCTTAATTCCCAGAATATAGGATGCTTCTTGTAGGTCTTTCATGGAGAATTCTTTAGATAACCACATTTTAACTGTGGTCATCATGGGAATATCATTGCCAATAAGGAGGATGTCATCCACGTACAATACGAGGAAGACAACAGCACTCCCATTAACCTTTTTGAAGACACATGGCTCCTCCTCATTTTTGATGTTACCAAATATTTTGATTACATCATTAAAACGAGTATTCCAGCTTCGAGATGCTTTCTTAAGTCCATATATGGACTTTTGCAACTTGCATACTTTATGATCATCATTACTAGATGTGAAACCTAAGGGCTGTTCCATATAGATATCTTCCTCAAGATATCCATTTAAGAATGCCATTTTCACATTCATTTGCCATATTTCATAATCAAAATAGGCTACAACAGCAAGCAATGTGCGAATGATTTTTAGCATGGCTACTGGTGAAAAGGTATCCTGATAGTCAATGCCTTCGCATTGACTATAATCTTTTGCCACTAATCTAGCTTTGAATGTCTCCACATTCCCATCTGCACCAATCTTTCTCTTGAAGATCCATTTACACCCAATAGGTACTATACCTTCTGATGGATCTACCAAGGTCCAGACTTGATTTGACTGCATCGAGTCAATTTCTGACTTCATTGCCTTTAACCATTTTTTGGAGTCGATATCTGATATCGCCTCATTATAGATTTTGGGATCATCACCATGAACCTAATTACCTACAAGGAACATTTCCTCTACTTCCTCTGAAATCATACCTAAGTACCTCTCAGGGGGATGGGAAACTCTTTTCGATCTATGAGGTGGAGGAGGTAGTGACTGGATTGACTTAACTTGATTTGGTTCCATTTGGTCCTTAGCTCATTGCTCTTATGAGATTTTCTCATCGAGCTTGATCTGCTTTCCAATGCCGCTATCTTGAATAAACTATTTTTTAAGAAAGATGGTATGTCAACTCACAATCACATTGTGATCTTCTGAAATGTAGAAATAATATCCTATGACTCTTTAAGATATCCTATAAATCGAGCTCTGAAGGACCTAAAGTCTAACTTGTTCGCTTGTTGTCTTTTGACATAAGCCAGACAACCTCAAATTTTGAGATGACTCGGACTCGATTTCTTGTCATGCCATATCTCATACGGCGTGGTAGGAACGATTTTAGAAAGAATCCTATTCAGCAAGTATATTGCAGTTAACAAATAGTATCCCTAAAAAAAATTGGGAGGTCTATAAAACTCATCATGGATCAGACCATATCTAATAGGGTCCTGTTCCTCCGTTCTGAGACCCCGTTGAGTTGAGATGTTTTAAATGGAGTCCATTGAGAGATTATACCATTTTCCTTGAGATAGTCTAAGAATTTTCAACTAAGGTATTCACCTCCTCGATCTGATCGAAGAACCTTAATGGGTTTTCAGTTTGCTTTTCTACTTCATGTTTGAATTATTTGAACTTTTCAAAAGCTTCAGACTTGTATCTCATAAGATATACATATCCATACCTAGATGAATCATCGGTAAAGGTTATGAAGTAGACAAAGTTGCCTTTAGCCGGCACATCAAGTGGGCCGCACACATCTGTATGTACTAGGGCAAGAAGATCCATGGCCCTTTCCCCATGTCCTACAAAAGGGAGTTTAGTCATTTTGTCATGAAGACAGGATTCACAAATTGGATATGACTCGAAAGTCAACGGACTCATTAGCCCAATTTTCTCCAATTTGTTAACCCTATCTTCTACTATATGACCTAATCTTAGGTGCCATAGATATCTATCATTTGTACCATCCCTAGGTCATTTTGATTTTATGGCATTCATATTTTGCTCGAAATTAAAAATAGATACATCAACATGTAACTGATAAAGATCATTAATAAGGAAATTACTTGCAATTTTATTTTTTTCATAAAGAATATTATAATGGTCCTTAAGAAAACTAATTACATAGCCTTCTACTGCAAGATAAGAAACAGAAATCAAATTTTTGCTTGCTGTAGGTACATAATAACAGTCTTTTAATACTAAGTCTAACTCAAATGGTAGTTGAAGAGGGTATGTTCCCATGGCCACGACAGCAACCCTTGCTTCATTTTCGATGCACAGGATCATCTCACCATCCCTCAGCCTTCTGCTATCCTCAAGATCCTGCATAGAAGTGCATAAATGAGCACTAGAACCAGAGTCAAGCACCCAATTGGATATAGAAAAAATCGTAAGGTTAGACTCAATAACAAGCATACCTCCAGAAGGATCAACCTCCTTCTTATTCTTCAGGGTGGCCAGGTATGTAGGACAGTTCTGCTTCCAGTGGCCGTCATTGTTGCGATGGAAACACTTTCGTTTGTCAGTGGTCTTCTTCAGCTCTGCCTTTTTCTTCTTCCTCCTTCCATCTTTTGCTTTTTCGTAGACTTCTTCTTCTTTCCAAAAGACTTTCTCTTGGAAGAAGTCCATTCCACAGCAGGCACTGAGCCTTTAGAACCTTTCATGGAAAGCTCAACGGTAACCAGCATGTTCATAAGTTCGGCCAAGAAGTTTTGAAGTTTATGCATATGGTAGTTCATGATGAAATGCCCATATGCATCAGTCAAGGATTGCAGAATTATATCATTCTGCAGATCCAAGTTCAACTTCACTCCGAGCTTCTTAAGCTCTTCCAAGTTCTTGATCATCATCAGACAATGATCTTGGATTGACTGCCCATCATGCATCTTAGCCTTGAACAGTCGTTTAGTGACTTGATACTTGGCTGTGCGACTCTGTTCACCAAACATCTCCTGTAGGTGAGCTAACATTTGGCGAGCAGTTCTAATATCTTCATGTTGGCGTTGAAGCTCATCAGACATCGAGCCCAACATGTAGTATCTGGCCTTATTATCTTCATCAGTCCACTTATTCAGAGATGCTCTCTATTCAGCAGATGGACGGGCTGGTAAGGTGGGAGGATTCTGGTCTAATACATGAGTTAAGTTCTTAGAACCCAAAATAATTTTGAAGTTCTGGAGTAATTCTTGTAATTTGGTTCGATTAGTCCATGGGCATCCAGGATTTATGCTAGTGGATTAGATGCAGACATTTTCCTGTAGAGAGTCAAAGTTTTTAGTTAGATATTGTAATTAAGACTTAACCAATTTATTTAGAAATTTTATTTTAAAATAAATTAGCTCCCACTATTTTCTCGAATCTCTATACTCCCTCTATAGAGATGCAAAAATCTCCACGATTACTGATTTCTAGTGGGTGGTGCGATCCCACCAACTGACTCATCACCTTACCTAATAGTTATTGGTGATGGGTTAGCCAATGAGTGAACAACTCTTGTTCAATGATTTTCTAATCATGGTGCACCCAAACTTGATCTCTAACTCATGAATCTCACCGTGTCTGGAATATTGATCCACTCCTTAGTTAAGTCAGACCCACCATTTGCATAGATTGGATTCCTAATTGGGTCTCTCACCGTATCCAAAATATTGAGCCCAATTCATCCTCCAGCCTGTAGCATCCAATGCCTAATAGACATGGTTGCATCTTTTTGGTGCAACTGAGCCACTGTAACCAATCGAGAACAATCAACCTGGGAAGGGCCCGCACATCTACAATGGTGGAAGACCTTAGACTTAATCTTTTCTTAGGGAGATTTGATTTAGGTCTCATTAAACTAGACTTGACATAGTCATAACCATTATGACTAACCTAGTGGCATGGGTTAGCTCGGATTATTGACCACCTCAGATCAGAACTGAGTCAACAAACATGGCCAGGTAAGTGAGACCGGTGGAAGGGATATGCCATTAACTCGATAAGAATGCATTCGAGTCGAGTAGCTCCCAATTAAAAACCAGTCGATCGTATCTGCCAAACTTACCTTAGACACCAAATTATTGAGAGAGAACCAATCGGGTTAGCCTACAATCCAGACTCTAACCACTGAGCCTAATTAGGTCTTAGCTTGATCGATCACTCACGTGACTTGACCTTGACCCAGACTTAATTCTATTAGGCTAGGTCAATTTAAGTACTATTGATCCCATCTAACCAACTCTTGATTCGGTTTGATCAACCGCTTAGACCTAATTGAGCTACCCAAGCCCGAACCCAGTTTTATGAATATGTCTTAGATCTAAAATTCTCAATTTTAGACCTAATTGATATTTCATAAACTTAATTCTCAATTAAGTTAGGGTTCTTAAACAAAATATGTAAACAAGATCCTAGGGTTTCAGGATCTAGAATTTTGCAGAAAGTAAGTTTTCTATTTCTGATTAAGGACGAACGTGCAGCACCCCTACACATCATAAGAACACCTCATCAAATGGAAGGAGAGGATCATTAAACCCTACTTTGTTCTTATGATCGGATGGCCAAGGGGAACGCCTTAATCAGAAATATAACTAATCTACAAAACTAATTAGATCTAAGCATATATCTCATAAAAAATTGATCTAATTAAAACATGTTTTGCATACATCTCATGTATCATGCATGCATATTTTTTAGATCTAAATTATCTCATAATCATCTACAAAATTAAATTTAAATTTGATCATATCAAACAAAATTTAATCTAGACTCTTTTGTAGAGCTATTCTACAACTAATCTAAACATGCAACTATCATATCTCATATAAATAAATTTATTTTATTTTATTTTCTATTTTTAGATTTGATTATAACATTTATAATATCAAAAAATAGAAAATAAATAGATCTAAAAAAATCATAATTAATCAAATAAAAATTATGATTAAACTAGACTATACATAGAATAATTCTATTCCTAGTCTAGTTATGTATCTCATACATATTAGATCTAGATTAATTTATTTTAATTTTTTTTAAAATTTTTTGATTTTAGATCTAATCACATATCATATGATATTTGAAATTATTAATTTATCAAATTAAATCATATCTAAATAAATTTTATAGGAATCTGGTTCTGATACCAATTGAAGGGAAATTCTGAATTTCTCGGATCAGGTTCGTTCAGGTCTGATTGGATCGAGAGGCATATTTCAAAAATTTTCTCTTAGATCCTAATTACATTTGAAACTTTTCAAATTTAATTTTATGATCTGATAAATAAAAAAATTAAATTAAATTAAAACTAAATTAATTTTACCTTGATTTTGAGTAATCTGATTACCCATTGATGATTCTGCGAAAGCTCTGAGGTTCTGAATCTAGCCACGCAAGCACCTGACCTCTACCGGTATCCACTCAGACTGGATCTAGATATCTTCTCATTCTCTTTTTTTTTCTAAAAATTAGATCTGGATCTAATTTGGAGGATCTTCAAAATTTCTTCTGAAGATCACCCATCGTCTCAACAGCAGAACTGCCTTCTTCCTTTTTCGTCAGCCTTTTCTTACCTATCTCATACTAATCTGAAGGTCCAACTTTCTTAGACGTGGAGAGGAGAGAGAGGGATAGATGGTGGCATGGAGAAGGGAGAGGGATAGCCTTAGGGTGTGGGCTAAGAGGAACTTATTTTTTTTTTAAAAGTGGGCGTAGACATGGTCTATTTATAAACTCTACTGCGCCATGCAGTGCTGCATCACCCCGGCCAATCACGTTGCTTCGTGCAATCAGATCCAAATCTAATTGGTGGGATGATATCATCTGATCTAATCAGATGAGAGACCCATAGATTTATCCTAAGGTGGCGCCTAAGACTGGTCAAAGTCTATAGGTGAGGGTCACCTAGTTTGAATCCAATAAGCAACCTGGAGTCCCATCCGTATGGGACTCCAACGTCCCTATCCATGGGTGCATGCCATCCTAGGTATGTGCCTCCTTCTTTCCAATTTCTAGAGAGGGGACAAGTCCCTATCTGCTCTCCAATAAGTGCATGACACATGGGCAGATATCTAAGGGTCAAAGGTCAACGTTTGATCAAGTCAAAGTACAAAAAATGGTAGGTGATGGAAAATAGCAGGTATTATCTTAAATTTATCTCATAAATTAAGACAATCTTTTTCTGACTTGGACAAGCTCCAATCAGGTCAGGTAAAGATACCTGAGTGAGCACAAACTCATTTGGCTCAGTCGAGATAACTTTTATGATAGAAAAAGGAGAATGTTAGGCTCAATCGTGTGCTAGCACGATTTTCTTGAATCTAATTGAATCTTATTCAAATCAATTGAACTGGATTAGTCTAATTGATGATATCTAGATCCAAACCCTTGTTTGTGTGATCCAGTTAGGTTTAGTTCTATATGGTAATGGGATATGTCATGATCTCCATCATCGACATCATCGAAACTCCTTTCGATGGATCAGAACTCTTCTGATTCAGATAATTAGAATGATCGATCATCTAAATCATTCTAGTTGCTCCCAAAATCCACAATGACACCTAGCAGCATATGGTGGCAATCCATCAAAACTAAAAATGAACCTCTTGGTGCAGCTACTTGTGTGATTAAGTTCTTCTATCTTGAGCCCCAATCAGATTAGGGTTAAGGTGAACTCGTCAAACCCTAATTTCTATCATATGATTTAATCATTCGATTCAAGTCCGATGTGAAAACCTTAATAGAAACTCTTTCTATTATTTCACACTCTACCATGGCCATGGGCTTATGGACTTGATTCTCATGATCATCATAGGGCTGCTCCTCTTCTACCAAGGTAGATAGATTTCATCTTGGTGCAATCCAATTCGTACAATGAATATGCTATAGCCAACATACACTTTAGGATTCCGAATGGCTAGGAGACTGAGTCACGGTGTAGTCAAACTATAACATCCTTAAAGTGAACTGCCGATGTACCTCAGGTCAAAGAACCAGACACACCACTGCAGCATCGAGTCAGTCATCGATGAGAAGGTAGACTTCCTTAAGACTACTCAAGGTGGTCACGCTCAGTGCCCTCATTTTCTAACGAGTACCTGTACTCTCGCTCTAGTGTCTCTACACCGTAGACTCAAAACTCATCTACTATAAAGAAGCGATTGTACACTAACCTTCCAGATCAATCATATCCTCATGATGATCCTATGGTTAGGAGCATTTTATGAGTTAATAAATAAAAATTCATGTCTTAAATTTTCAACTCTTGAAAATATGAATTATCATTACCATTAACTCAAGGGTATATCACAGATACTAAATACACTTATGTGATAGAAAATAATCTATTTTATTATTTATAATCAAAATTATAATTTTGCTCTTAGAAGTGTATTACAAGTGTCAGCCAATTTTGACTTCTAGGGCATACATATCTAACACATAGACCTACTTGCCCTAGTACATATAGATGTGTGCAGTCCATTCGATGTGTCGATCAAACGTAATTATATCTACTTTATTATGTTTACTGATAATCTATCTGGTATGGATATATGTACTTGATACGACATAAGTCTGAAGTCATTGAAAAGTTCAAGAAATTTAGATGTGAAGTAGAAAAGCAAATCGAAAAGTCCATTAAGGTTCTTCGATCAGATCGAAGAGATGAATATCTTAGTTGAAAATTTTTGGACTATCTCAGGCATTATGGTATAGTCTCATAATGGACTCTACCTAGAATGCCTCAAGTTAATGGATTTTCAGAATGAAAAAAATGGACCCTCTTAGATATGGTCCGCTTCATGATAAGCTTCACGATCTTCCATAGTTTCTTTAGGAACATAGTTTAATGACAGCTATCAAATTACTAAATAGGATTTCATCTAAAATCGTTCCTGCTACTGCATATGAGATATGGCATGGTAAGAAGCCAAGTCTGAGTCCTCTCAAAATTAGGATTAGAGTCTAGGCTCCTTAGAGCTCGGTTTATTGGATATCCTGAAGAGTTATTAGGATATTACTTCTATCTTCCAAAAAACCATAATGTGATTATGGGTTGACACACCATTTTTGAAAATAGTTTATTCAAGATGGTGGCATTGGAAGATGGATTAGGCTCAAGGAGAAAGTCTCCAAAGGGCAACGAGCTAAGGAACCTCAGGAACCTAGTTAGTCGGAGTCGATCCATAATTCATTACCTCCTCCATCTCGTAGGTCAAATAAAATTTTCTGTCCTCCTGAAGGTACCTAGATACTATTTTAGAGGATGTAGAAAAAATATTCCTCATGAAAAATGGATTCATGGTGATGATCCTAGAACCTATGATGAGATGATATCAAATATCGACTCTGAGAATTGGTAAGAGGCAATGAAGTCAAAGATTGACTTGATGCACTATAACTAAATCTGAATCTTGGTAGATCCACCTAAAGATATAGTATCTATTGGATATAAATGGATCTTCAAGAGAAAGATATGTGCAGATGAAAATGTAGAGACATTCAAGGCTAGGCTAGTGGCGAAAGGGTTGTTAGATATATGTGCCCTAGAAGCCAATTGGCTGACACTTGTAATACACTTTTAGGGGCAAAATTATAATTTTGATTAATATCAATAAAATGGGTTATTTTCTATCACATATGTGTATTTAGTGTCTGTGATACATCCTTTGAGTTAATGGTAATGATAATTCATATTTTCAAGAGTTGAAAATTTAAAGACATGAATAATCATTATTAACTCATAAAATGCTTCCAACCATAGGATCATCACGAGGATGGTGATTGATCCAGAATGTTGGTGTACAATCGCTTCTTTTTAGTAGATGAGTCTTGAGTCTATGGTGTGAAGACACCAGAGCTAGAGTATAGGTACTCGTTAGAGAACGAGGGCACTGAGCGTGACCACCTCGAGTAGTCATTAGGAAGAGTCTACCTTCTCGTCAATGACTGACTCGATGCTGCAGTAGTGTGTCTGGTTCTTTGACCTGAGATGCATCGGCAGTTCACCTTGAGGGTGTTATAGTTTGACTACACCATTACTCGGTCTCCTAGCCATATGGAATCCTGAGGTGTATGTTGGCTATAGCATGTTCATTGTAGGAACTGGATAGCATCAAGATGGAATCTATCTACCTCGGTGGTAGAGGAGCAGCCCTATGATGATCATGAGAATCAAGTCCAGAAGTCCATGGCCATGGCAGAGTGAAATAATAGAAAGAGTTTCTATTTAGATTTTCACATCAAACTTGAATCGAATGATTACATCATATGACAGAGACTAGGGTTTGACGAGTTCACCTTAACCCTAATCTGATCGGGGCTCAAGATAGAAGAACTTAATCACACAGGTAGCTGCACCAAGAGGTTCGCATTCAGCTCTGATGGGTTGCCACCATATACTGCTAGGTGTCACTGGTGGATTTTGGAGCAATTAGAATGATTTAGATGATCGATCATTCTAGCTGTTCGAATCAGAAGAGTTCTGATCCATCGAAAGGAGTTTCGATGATGTCGATGATAGAGATCATGACATATCCCATTACCATACAGAACTGAACCTAACTGGGTCACACAAACAAGGGTTTGAATCTGGTGATCATCAATTGAACTGATCCAGTTCAATTGATCTGAATGAGATTCAATTAGGTTCAAGAAAATCGTGCTAGCACTCGATTGAACCTAACGTTCTTCTTTTACTATCATAAATAGTTGTCCTGACTGAGCCAAAGGAAGTTTGTGCTCATCAGAGGCCTTCACTTTGTCTGACTGAGCTTGTCCAAGTCAGAAAAGTTATCTTATTTTGTAAGACATTACCTGCCATTTTTGGTCACCTGCCATTTCTCGTCCTTTGACTTTGGTCAAAAGTTGACCTTTGACTGGTCAAACGTTGACCATTGATACTTTGACTTCTATGTCCACATGTCATGCACCTATTGGAGAGCTGGTGGGGGCCTGTCCCCCTACCAGAACCTGGCAAGGAGGAGGGCGCACGCCACCCTTGGCGTGTGCCCAAGTTGGAGGCGCCCAGGAGTCCCTGTTGGACAGGGACTCCATCTCCTTTTTGGATTTCCAATTAGAGTTCTCCTAAGAACCAACTTTGACTGGTCTTAGGCACCCTCTAAGGAGGAATCCAGGGGACTCTATTCCCACCAATCAGATTTAGATCTGATTTCATAAAGAGTTGTGATTGGTTGGGAAGAAGAGGAGTTGGATCACAGACGGTCTATAAATAAGACCCTGCGCCCAACTCAATTAAGATTGGAAATTGAAATTCCCATGCCCCAAGGCTGCCTCTCCCCTCTTCCTCCATGCCAAACCCACCTTCTCCCTCTCCTCTCCACATCCAAAAGTATTTTGGACCTTGGTTGGTGCGATCCAGATGAGAGAAAGGCGACTGAAAGCTAGAAGGCTGCACTGCTGCAAAGGACAACTGATCTTCAAAAGATCGAGAAGATCCTCCTTCAGATCAGATCCAGATCTAATTTTGGAGATATGATAGAGAAGAAGAGGATCTCTAGATCCAGCCTGAGTGGATACTGGTAGAGGCCAGGCACTTGCATGGCTAGATCCAGAACCTTCCGCTGCTTACAGGATCATCAACGGGTAATAGGATTACCCACTTCAAGGTAAATTAAATTTGATTTAATTTATCTAATTTTATTTTAATTATTAAAATAATAAGAATTAGATCTAAAATATTCTTTTTTGATTTAGATCAAAGAAAAAAATTTTAAAAAATATCTCTTGATCTGATCAGATCTGAACGAACCTGGTCCGGAAAATCAGAATTTTCCTTCAACTGGTATCAGAGCCAAGGTTCTAAAAGTATTTAGATCTATTTTTAAATTTATTTTAATTAGAAAATAAGTAATTTTAGATATCACATGAGATGTGATCAGATCTAAAATCAGAAAAAATTAAAATTAAATAATTTGGATCTAAGATTAGAAAATATGCATGACTAGTTCTAAAATAGAATAGTTCTATAGAATAGTCTTGCATATGTTTTCAATTTAATTTGATTAAATCATATTTTAGATCTATTTATTTACTATTTTTTGATATTATAATGGTTATAATAACATCTAAAAAATAGTAAATAAAAAATTATTTAATTTTAAATATCATATGAGATATGATTGATGCATGTCTAGACTAGTTGTAGAATAGTTCTACATAATTATCTAGATTAGAATTTATTTTGATTAGATCAATTTAAATCTAATTTTTTAGATTATTATGAGATAATTTAGATCTAAAAATATGCATGATTTGATACATGAGATGTATGCAAAATATGCCATGATTAGATCTAATTTGTATATGAGATATATGATATAGATCTAAAACTGTTTTGTAGTATTGCATGTTCCTGATTAAGGCATTCCTCTTGGCCGTCCGATCATAAGAATGAAGAAGGATTTAAAGGCCCTCTCCTTCCATCCGATGGGGTGTTCTTATGACGTGTAGGGGTGCTGCATGTTCGTCCTTAATCAGAAACCCAAAACTTACTTTCTGCAAAACCCTAGATCCTGAAACCCTAGGATTTATTGTGCATATTTTGTTTATGAACCCTACTTAATTAAAAATTAAGATTATGAAATATTAATTAGGTCTAAAATTGAGAATTTTAGATCTAAGACATATTCATAATATTGGGTTCGGGCTTGGGTAGCTCAATTAGGTCTAAGCGGTTGATCAAACCGAATCAAGAGTTGGTTAGATGGGATCAACAATGCTTAAATTGACCAGCCTAATAGGATTAAGTCTGGGTCAAGATCGAGTCACGATCAAGCAAGACCTAATTAGGCTCAGAGGTTAGAGTCTGGATTGTAGGCTAACCCAATTGGTTCTGACTCAACAATTTGGGTCTAAGGTAAGTTTGGCACATACGACGACTGGTTTTTAATTGGAAGCTACTCGACCTGAATGCATTCTTGTATGAGTTAATGGCATATTCCTTCCACCGGTCTCACTTACCTGGCCATATCTGTTGACACAGTTCTGATCTGAGGTGGTCAATAATCCGAGCTAACCCATGCCACTAGGTTAGTCATAATTGTTATGACTATGATAAGTCTAGTTTAATGAGACCTGAATCAATTCTCCCTAAGAAAAGATTAAGTCTGAGGTCTTCCACCATTGTAGATGTGCGGGCCCTTCCAAGGGTTGATTGTTCTCGGCTGGATACAGTGGCTCAGTTGCACCGGAAAGATGCAACCATGTCTATTAGGCATTGGATGCTATGGGCTGGAGGATGAGTTGGGCTCAATATTCCGGATACGGTGAGAGACTCAATTAGGAATCCAGTCTGTATGCAAATGGTGGGTCTGACTTAACTAAGGAGTGGATCAATATTTTGGATACGGTGAGATTCATGAATTAGAGACCAAGTTTGGGTGCACCATGATTAGAGAATCATTGAACAAGAGTTGTTCACTCATTGGCTAACCCATCACCAATAACTGTTAGGTGAGGTGATGAGTCAGTTGGTGAGACCGCACCACCCACTAGAAATCATTAATCATGGAGATTTTTGCATCTCTACAGAGGGAGTGTAGGGATCCGAGAAAATAGTGGAAGCTAATTTATTTAAAAATAAAATCCCTAAATAAATTGGTCAAGTCATAATTACAGTATCTAACTAGAATCTTTGACTCTCTACAGAAAAATGTCTGCGTCCAACCCATTGGCACGTATCCTGGACACACATAGACTGACCGAACCCAATTATAAAGATTGGCTCAGGAACTACAAAATTATTTTGGGTTCAAGAAGTTAACCCATGTTTTGGACCAGGACCCTCCCACCTTACCAGTCCGTCCATCCACTGAATGGAGAGCATCTCTGAAAAAATGGATAGACGAAGATAATAAGGCCAGATATTACATGTTGGGCTCGATGTCTGATGAGCTCCAGTGCCAACATGAAGATATCGGACTGCTCGCCAAATGTTGGCTCACCTGTACAGGAGATGTTTGGTGAACAGAGTCGTGCAGCCAAGTATCAAGTCACGAAATGACTTTTTAAGGCTAAGATGCGTGATGGGCAGTCAGTCCAAGATCACTGTCTGATGAATGATCAAGGACATGGAAGAGCTTGAGAAGCTCGGTGTGAAGTTAGACTTGGATCTGCAGAATGATATTATTCTGCAATCCTTGACTGATGCATATGGGCAATTCATCATGAATTACCACATGCATAAACTTCAAAATTCCTTGGCCGAATTAATGAATATGCTGGTTACCGCTGAGCTTTCTATGAAAGGTTCTAAAGGCTCAGTTCTTGCTATGGAATGGACTTCTTCCAAAAAAAAGTCTTATGGAAAGAAAAAAGTCTGTGAAAAAGCAGAAGGTGGAAGGAGCAAAGAAGAAGAAGGCAGAGCCGAAGAAAAAGGCCGATGTCAAAGGAAAGTATTTCCATTGCAACAGCGACGGCCACTTGAAAGCGGAACTGCCCTACTTACCTGGCCACCCTGAAGAACAAGAAGGAAGGTCCTTCTGGAGGTATGCTCGTTATTGAGTCTAACCTTACGGTTTCTTCTGCATCCAGTTGGGTGCTTGACTCTGGTTCTAGTGCTCATCTGTGCACTTCCATGCAGGGTCTTGAGGATAGCAGGAGGTTGAGGGATGGAGACATGATCCTACGCATCGGTAATGGAGCAAGAGTTGCTGCAGTAGCCGTGGGAACATACCCTCTTCGATTACCATCTGGTTTAGACTTAGTTTTGAAAGACTGTTATTATGTGCCTGCAGCTAGCAGGAATTTGATTTCTGTTTCATGCTTAGCACAAGAAGGCTATGTGATTACCTTCTTTAAGGACCATTGTAACATTCTTTATGAAAGAAATAAAATTGCAAATGGTTTCCTTATTAATGGTCTTTATCAGCTACATATTGATGTACCTATTCTAACTATCGAGCAAAACGTGAATGCCAAACGACCTAGGGATAGTCCAAACGACAGATATCTATGGCACCTAAGATTAGGTCATATAGCAGAAGATAGGATTAACAAATTGGAGAAAAATGGGCTATTGAGTCCATTGACTTCCAAGTCATATCCAACTTGTGAATCTTGTCTTCAAGGCAAAATGACCAAACTCCCTTTTGTTGGACATGGGGAGAGGGCCACAGATCTCCTTGCCCTAGTACATACTGATGTGTGCGGCCCATTTGATGTGCCGGCTAGAGGCAATTTTGTCTACTTCATTACCTTTATCGATGATCTATCTAGGTATGGGTATGTGTATCTTATGAGACACAAGTCTGAAGCTTTTGAAAAGTTCAAAGAATTCAGACATGAAGTAGAAAAATAAACTGGAAAACTCCCATTAAGGTTCTTCGATCAGATCGAGGAGGTGAATACCTTAGCCGAAAATTCCTAGACTATCTCAAGGAAAATGGCATAGTCTCTCAATGGACTCCACCAGGAACACCTCAACTCAACGGGGTTTCAGAATGGAGAAATCGGACTCTATTGGATATGGTTCGATCCATGATGAGCTTCACAGACCTCCCTGATTTTCTTTGGGGACATTCATTGTTAACTTCAATTTATCTACTGAATAGGGTTCCCTCTAAGACCGTTCCTACCACACCGTATGAGATATGGCACGGTAAGAAACCAAGTCTGAGTCATCTCAGAATTTGGGGTTGTCCGGCTCATGTCAAAAGACAACAAGCGGACAAGTTAGAGTTTAGGTCCTTTAGAGCTCGATTCATAGGATATCCTAAAGAGTCATTAGGATACTATTTCTACATTCCAGAAGACCACAATGTGATTGTGAGTCGACATGCCATCTTTCTTGAAAAATAGTTTATTCAAGATAGCGGCATTGGAAAGCAGATTAAGCTTGATGAGAAAGTCTCACAAGTACAACGAGCTAAGGACCAATTGGAACCAAATCAGGTTGAGCCAATAAGAACACTACCTCCTCCACCTCGTAGATCGAAAAAGAGTTTTTCCCATCCCCCTGAAAGATACTTAGGTATTATTTCAGAGGAAGTAGAGGAAATGTTCCTCATAGGTAATGGTGCTCATGGTGATGATCCCAAAACCTACAACGAGGCGATATCAGATATCGACTCCGAGAAATGGCTAGAGGCAATGCAAGTCAGAAATTGACTCGATGCACTCAAACCAAGTCTGGACCTTGGTAGATCCACCAGAAGGTATAGTACCTATTGGGTGTAAATGGATCTTCAAGAGAAAGATTGGTGCAGATGGAAATGTGGAGACATTCAAGGCTAGACTAGTGGCAAAAGGTTATAGTCAATGCACGAAGGCATTGACTATCAGGATACCTTTTCCCCAGTGGCTATGCTAAAATCCATCCGCACATTGCTTGCTGTTGCAGCCTATTTCGATTATGAAATATGGCAAATGGACGTGAAAACGGCATTCCTTGAAATGGATATCTTGAGGAAGATATCTATATGGAACAGCCGCTAGGTTTCACATCCAGTGATACTGATCACAAGGTTTGCAAGCTGCAAAGGTCCATATATGGACTTAAGCAAGCATCTCGGAGCTGGAACACTCATTTCAATGATGTGATCAAAATATTTGGTTTCATCAAAAATGAAGAGGAACCATGTGTTTTCAAAAAGGTCAGTGGGAGCGCTGTTGTCTTCCTCGTATTGTACGTGGATGACATCCTCCTTATTGGGAATGATATTCCCATGTTGACAACAGTCAAATTATGGTTGTCCAAGGAATTCTCCATGAAAGACCTAGGTGAAGCATCCTTTATTCTAGGAATTAAGGTCTATAGGGATAGACCGAATAGGATGCTAGGACTTTCACAGAAGATGTACATAGAGGAAGTACTAAAGAGGTTTAGTATGGAAAACTCTAAGAGGGGATTAATACCCTTCAGACATGGTATTCATCTTTCCAAGAAGATGTGCCCTAGCACACCTGAGGAAATAGAACGCATGAGCAAGATCCCTTATGCTTCTGCAATAGGGAGCCTCATGTATGCCATGCTATGTACACGACCTGATATAGCCCATGCTGTGAGTGTCACAAGCAGATATCAGTCAAATCCAGGTGAAGAACACTGGACTTCTATGAAATGTATCCTTAAGTACTTGAGAAGAACTAAGGATATGATGTTGGTCTTTGGTAATGGAGAACTCCAAGTCCAGGGATACACAGACTCGATTTTATGTCCGATATAGATGATCGAAAGTCGACATCTGGGAGTCTGTTTGTGTGCAATGGTGGTGCTGTCAGCTGGAAGAGTTCCAAGCAAACTGTGATAGCAGATTCCACCATGGAAGCAGAATATATCGCTGCATCAGAGGCTGCGAAGGAAGCATTCTGGTACAAGAAGTTTGCTGCAGAAATTGGAGTAATGCCATCAGATGCCATTCCTCTATACTGCGACAACAATGGCGCCATAGCCCTTGCTAAGGAGCCAAGGTCTCACCAGAAATCCAAGCACATTGAGCGGCGATACCACCTCATCCGCGATTACCTTGAGAAGGGTTATGTCGAGGTCAAGAGAGTCAACTCCACAGATAATGTGGCAGACCCACTTACAAAGCCGTTGGGCCAGCAGAAGATCGAAGCCCACCTTGAGAAGATGGGACTTAGACTTGTAGCCAATTGGCTTTAGGACAAGTGGGAGATTGTTAGATATATGTGCCCTAGAAGCCAGAATTGGCTGACACTTGTAATACACTTCTAGGGGCAAAATTATAATTTTGACTAATATCAATAAAATGGGTTATTTTCTATCACATATGTGTATTTAGTGTCTGTGATACATCCTTTGAGTTAATGGTAATGATAATTCATATTTTCAAGAGTTGAAAATTTAAGACATGAATAATCATTATTAACTCATAAAATGCTCCCGACCATAGGATCATCACGAGGATGGTGATTGATCCGAAAGGTTGGTGTACAATCGCTTCTCTTTAGTAGATGAGTCTTGAGTCTACGGTGTGGAGACACCGGAGCGAGAGTACAGGTACTCGTTAGAGAACGAGGGCACTGAGCGTGACCACCTCGAGTAGTCATTAGGAAGTCTACCTTCTCGTCAATGACTGACTCGATGCTGCAGTAGTGTGTCTGGTTCTTTGACCTGAGGTGCATCGGCAGTTCACCTTGAGGGTGTTATAGTTTGACTACACCATTACTCGATCTCCTAGCCATATGGAAATCCCTGAGGTGTATGTTGGCTATAGCATGTTCATTGTAGGAACTGGATAGCATCAAGATGGAATCTATCTACCTCGGTGGTAGAGGAGCAGCCCTATGATGATCATGAGAATCAAGTCCAGAAGTCCATGGCCATGGCAGAGTGAAATAATAGAAAGAGTTTCTATTTAGATTTTCACATCGGACTTGAATCGAATGATTACATCATATGACAGAGAACTAGGGTTTGACGAGTTCACCTTAACCCTAATCTGATCGGGGCTCAAGATAGAAGAACTTAATCACACAGGTAGCTGCACCAAGAGGTTCGCATTCAGCTCTGATGGGTTGCCACCATATACTGCTAGGTGTCACTGGTGGATTTTGGGAGCAATTAGAATGATTTAGATGATCGATCATTCTAGCTGTTCGAATCAGAAGAGTTCTGATCCATCGAAAGGAGTTTCGATGATGTCGATGATAGAGATCATGACATATCCCATTACCATACAGAACTGAACCTAACTGGGTCACACAAACAAGGGTTTGAATCTGGTGATCATCAATTGAACTGATCTAGTTCAATTGATCTGAATGAGATTCAATTAGGTTCAAGGAAATCGTGCTAGCACTCGATTGAACCTAACGTTCTTCTTTTACTATCATAAATAAGTTGTCCTGACTGAGCCAAAGGAGTTTGTGCTCGAATCAGAGGCCTTCACTATGGTCTGACTGGAGGTTGTCCAAGTCAGAAAAGGTTGTCTTATTTTGTAAGACATTACCTGCCATTTTTGGTCACCTGCCATTTCTTGTTCCTTTGACTTTGGTCAAAAGTTACCTTTGACTGGTCAAACATTGACCATTGACACTTTGACTTCTTGTCCACATGTCATGCACCTATTGGAGAGCTGGTGGGGGCCTGTCCCCCTGCCAGAACCTAGGCAAGGAGGAGGGCGCATGCCACCCTTGGCGTGTGCCCAAGTTGGAGGCGCCTAGGAGTCCCTGTTGGACATCTCCTTTTTGGATTCCAATTAGAGTTCTCCTAAGAACCAACTTTGACTGGTCTTAGGCACCCTCTAAGGAGGAATCCAGGGGACTCTATTCCCACCAATCAGATTTAGATCTGATTTCACAAAGAGTTGTGATTGGTTGGGAAGAAGAGGAGTTGGATCACAGACAGTCTATAAATAAGACCCTGCACCCAACTCAAATTAAGATTGGAGAATTGAAATCCCACACCCCAAGGCTGCCTCTCCCCTCTTCCTCCATGCCAAACCCACCTTCTCCCTCTCCTCTCCACATCCAAAAGTATTTTGGACCTTGGTTGGTGCAATCCAGATGAGAGAAAGGCGACTGAAAGCTAGAAGGCTATGCTGCTGCAAAGGACAACTGCTGATCTTCAAAAGGAGTTTTGAAGATCCTCCAGATCAGATCCAGATCTAATTTTTGGAGATGTGATAGAGAAGAAGAGGATCTCTAGATCCAGCCTAAGTGGATATCGGTAGAGGCCAGGCACTTGCATGGCTAGATCCAGAACCTTCCGCTGCTCACAGGATCATCATCGGATAATAGGATTACCCACTTCAAGGTAAATTAAATTTGATTTAATTTATCTAATTTTATTTTTATTATTAAAATAATAAGAATCAGATCTAAAATATTCCAAATCTGACTAGATCAAAGAAAAAATTTTAAAATATATCTCTTGATCTGATCATATCTGAATGAATCTAGTTCAGGAAATCAGGATTTTCCTTCAGAGGCAGCCTTGGGGCATGGAAATTTTAATTGTATTTCAGATGCTCCTTGAGTTTGGTGTAGGGTCTTATTTATAGACTATATGTGATCCAACTCCTCTTCTTCCCAACCAATCACAATCCTTTACGAAATCAAATCTAAATATGATTGGTGGGAATAGAGTCCCTTGGATTCCTCCTTAGATGGCGCCTAAGACCAGTCAAACTTGGTTCTTAGGAGAAGTCTAATCAGAATCTAAAAAGAAGATGGAGTCCCTATCCAACAGGGACTCCTGGATGCCTCCAGCTAGGGCACACACCATGGGTGGCGTGCGCCCTCCTCCTTGCCTGGTTCCCTCCTCCTTGCCTGATTCTAGTCGGGGGACAAGCCCCCGCCAGCTCTCCAATAGGTGCATGACACGTTGACAGAAGTCAAAGTGTCAATGGTCAACATTTGACCAATCAAAGGTCAACTTTTGACCAAAGTCAAAGGACGAGAAATGGCAGATGACCAAAAATGAAATGTATTATCTTACAAAATAAGACAACCCTTTTCTGATCAGGACAGGCTCCAGTCAGACCAGATGAAGGCCTCTGAATGAGCACAAACTCCTTTGGCTCAGTCAGGACAACTATTTATGATAGTAAAAGAAGAACGTTAGGTTCAATCGAGTGCTAGCACAATTTTCTTGAACCTAATTGAATCTCATTCAGATTAATTGAACTGGATCAGTTCAATTGATGATCACCAGATTCAAACCCTTATTTGTGTGACCCAGTTAGGTTTAGTTATGTATGGTAATGGGATATGTCATGATCTCTATCATCGACATCATCGAAACTCCTTTCGATGGATCAAAACTCTTCTAATTCAAACAGCTAGAATGATCGATCATCTAAATCATTCTAATTGCTCCCAAAATCCACCAGTGACACCAAGTAGTATATGGTGGCAACCCATCAGAGCTAAATGCGAACCTCTTGGTGCAGCTATCTGTGTGATTAAGTTCTTCTATCTTGAGCCCCGATCAGATTAGGGTTTAGGTGAACTCGTCAAACCCTAGTCTCTATCATATGATGTAATCATTCGATTCAAGTCCGATGTGAAAACCTAAATAGAAACTCTTTCTATTATTTCACTCTGCCATGGCCATGGGCTTCTGGACTTGATTCTCATGATCATCATAGGGCTGCTCCTCTACCATCAAGGTAGATAGATTCCATCTTAATGCAATCCAGTTCCTATAATGAACATGCTATAGCCAACATACACCTTAGGGTTCCGAATGGCTAGGAGATCGAGTTATAGTGTAGTCAAACTATAACACCCTCAAGGTGAACTACCGATGCATCTCAGGTCAAAGAACCAGATACACCACTACAGCATCGAGTCAGTCATTGACGAGAAGGTAGACTTCCTAATGACTACTCGAGGTGGTTACGCTCAATGCCCTCATTCTCTAACGAGTACCTGTACTCTCGCTCCAGTGTCTCCACACCTTAGACTCAAGACTCATTTACTAAAGAGAAATGATTGTACACCAACCTTCCGGATCAATCACCATCCTCGTGATGTTCCTATTGGTCGGAGCATTTTATGAGCTAATAATGATTATTCATGTCTTAAATTTTCAACTCTTGAAAATATGAATTATTATTACGATTAACTCAAAGGATGTATCATAGACACTAAATATACATATGTGATAGAAAATAACCCATTTTATTGATTTTAGTCAAAATTATAATTTTGCCCCTAAAAGTGTATTACAAGTGTCAGCCAATTCTAGCTTCTAGGGCACATATATCTAACAAGACCTTCGATTAGGAATTCTCCCTCCAACAGTCGAATCTCAGTTGAACTCCTTCAAGCAACTAAACTCCTCCATCGATCGAACTCCTTTAGCAATCAAACTTCTCTAGCGGCTGAATCCCTCCCAGACTTCTTCTTCAATTGGATTTCTACAGCAATCAAACTCTTTTTGGATGTCTCCTTCAGTTGGATTTCTATAGTAGCCGAACTCCTTCCGGACTTCTCCTTGAGTTGGATTCCTCCTGGAGCCGAACTCCTTCCAGACCTCTCCTTCAAATGGATTCCTTCAAGAGCCGAACTCTTTTCGAACTTCTCCTTCAATCAGATTTCTACAAGAGCCGAACTCCTTCTGAACCCTCCTTCAGTCGGATTCCTTCAGGAGCCGAACTTCTTTCGGATCTACTTCAATCGATTTCTGTAGGAGCCGAACTCCTTCTAAACTTCTCCTTCAGTAACCCAAACTCTTCCGAACTTCCCAGTCAACTCCAACTCAATCCGGTATTAAGATTTCTAGAGGAGCAACTCCTTCGGCCCTCCTTCATCAGATCTATACCTCCTTCGACCTCTCCTTTACACCAAAATTTTTCGTTTCTTTCAGTCGAATTTCTACAGTATTCTTCTTTATATATAGGAGCTGACCTTTCTTCAAATAGGAGCCAAACACTCAAACTTTTCTTCAGCAAATTTCTATAGGAGCCGAACTTTCTGGACCCTCCTTTAGTTGGATTCCTATAGGAGCCAAATTCCTTTCAGTTCTCCATCGCTTTTCTACAGAGCCAATCCTTTCGATACTAATTTCTGCAAAAGCCGAACTCCTTCCGAAACTTCTCCTTCAGGATTCTCTAGAGCTAAACTCCTTCAGGACCTTCCTTCAATAATTCCTCTAGGAGTCGAACTCCTCCAGACTTCTCCTCTGTTGATCTCCATAGCCAAACTCCATCCGGACTTCTCCTTCAGTTGGATTTCTTTAGAAATTAACTCCTTCAGGACCTCTCCTTCAGAGGGATTCCTCTAAGAGCAAACTCCTTTCGAACTTCTCCTTTAATCAGATTCCTCCAGGATCGAACTCTTCCAATCTTTCCTTAGATAGTTCCTTTAGATGCCAAACTTTCTTGAACTTCTCCTTTAGTTGAATTTTTATAGGGCCAAACTTCTCCTTCAGTCAGATTTTCTAAGGAGTCACTCATCTGGACCCTCCTTCAGTCAGATTCCTCTAGGAGTCGAACCCTTCTGGACCTCTACTCAGTTAGATTTCTATAGGAGCCAAAACTCATTTCAAACTTCTTCTTTAGTTGAATTTTTTAAAAATTGAACTCCTTCTGAACTTCTCCTTCAGGTTCCTCCAGGAGCCAAACTAGAATTCCCTTTAATGGATTCAAGACTTCTTTCGGATTCTAGTTGGATTCTTTAGTTAGTTTTTTGTGTAAAAACTGATCAGAAAAGAAGCAAGTGGCCATTTAGGAATAGGAAGGAGAACCTCATCCTAACATGAGCAGTCGAAGGATTGTTCATTTTAGTCGAGATGAGAGGGAGAAGGTCCTGACAAATGGTCCTTAATGTGCACCCCTATGGTCCCATTAGAAATAGGAGGAGAACCTCATCCTAACATGAGCGAAGTAAAAATTTCATTCATTTTATGAGATGAGGGGAGAAGCTCTGACACGGCCCTTATGTGTCCCTACAATCCATTATGAACAGGAGGAGAACCTCATCCTAATGTGAGCAAAATTGAAAGTCTTGTTCATTTTAAACGAGATAAGGGGAGAGGCCCTGACAACGGCCCTTAAGTGCCCCTATAGCTCATTAGGAATAGGAGGAGAACCTCATCCTAATGTTAGCAAAGTTGAAGAACTCATTCATTTTAGATGAGATGAGGGGAGAGGTTCTGACAATGGCCCTTATGCGTCCCTACAGTTCATTAGAAATAATAGAAGAACCTCATCCTAACGTGAGCAAAGTCGAAGGCCTCGTTCATTTTAGACAAGATGAGGGGAGAGGCCCTGACAACGATCCTTATGTGCCCCTACAGTCCGTTAGAAATTGGAGCGGAACCTCATCCTAACGTGAGTAAAGTTGAAGGCCTCGTTCATTTTAGATGAGGTGAGAGGAGAGATCTCGACAAAATCTCCTTCAACTTTAATAAGAGATAAGATCTCCTTCAACCTCGACTGATTTCTATAGGAGCTGAACTCCTTCCAAATGCCTCCTTTAGTCGGATTCAGCCAAACTTCATCTGGATTCCTCCAGTGGATTTTATCTATTGTCAGTGTTCACTTCAGATTGTTGGGGCCCTGACAACGTAGTATTCACATTCACAATAATCATCTCCCCCAGTAGGTTGAGTAAGGGACCCTCTTTTAGATGAACTCCTTCCAGACCTCTCCTTTAGATGGATTCCTCCAGAAGCCGAACTCCTTCCAAACTTCTTCTTCAGTCGAATTTCTACAGAAGCCGAACTCCTTCCAAACTTCTTCTTCAGTCGAATTTCTCTAGGAGCCGAACTCCTTCCAAACTTCTCCTTCAGTCGAATTTCTATAAGAGCCAAACTTTTTATAAACTTCTCCTTTAATCGAATTTCTATAGGAGTCAAACTCCTTTCGGACCCTCCTTCAGTCAAATTTCTTCAAAAGTCAAACTCCTTTCGGACCTCTCCTTCAAATGGATTACTACAGACGATCTCACTACTGGATGGTTACGATTGTCATTTATCAAGATAGTCATGACTGTCATTTATCAGTCTACTACAGACGACCCCACTACCGAATAGTTATGACTGTCATTTATCAGGATGGTTACGACTATTATTTATTAGTCTGCTACAGACGATGCCATTATCGGATGGTTACAACAAGCTCCATCTATAAAAAGGGATCCTCTAGATATGTTTTCTCTAAGCTCTCTTCTTCTTCCCAAAACTCTACTGAATTCTTGTCTGAGCACTCCATTTCTATTGATCAGAAGTGCTGACTTGATCGTTGAAGGATCCTGTCGGAGCCACCACCATCAACTCTGAACGAAACATTATTTTATAGGTCATGGGTGACGACCTCTTCTTCCCCAACTCCAACTCGATCCGGCATTAACCAGATTCTATACCGACACTTTGTAAAGTATATATACTAAAAATAGGTCAAGATTGTAAGTATGCTGAAATATACTAAATGAAAGCTCTTTTCTTTCAATAATCTCTTCTTCTCTTCTTCTCTATTTCTTGATTTATTTGATCATGCATTCGTAGAAATCTCTAAGAAGTACTTCCTTGTTGCTTGGCTAATCACCAGTGGCCATGCCAATCCGTGTGGAAAGAGGGCATATTTCCAACAAGACATTCTAACTTACTGATCCAAGCTTGAGGATGAAGTCATGAGCTGCACATACGTTCGACCTCTAGTAGTCGTCCACACGAGCCTACAATCTCTGATCTAAAGTTCGATGCAGGAAATCAGCACAGCATGCTAATACTGTGCTGATCCTTCTTTGACGGTCAATCTGATGCTCTCTTCTTTAAAATTTGAATTCTCCAAAATATGAGAAGGAAGATTAGAGTTTACTGATCTAAGACTCTCTCAGAAAAAACTTAAAAAAAGAAGGAGAGATTGAAAATAAAATAGCCCTAGAAGAAGACCCTCTTCTTCTTCTCTTTTCTCTCACCTAGACACCTAGTTTGGTGCCTATGGAACCCCCATGCCCAAGGATTCTCTTTCCCTGATTATTGCATACCCCAAACTTCTTCCAAAGATCTATATTTCATAAAAAAATTAAAATAAAATTCATCCAATAAATAGAGAAAAAAAAGAGTCCAAGTTAGATCAAAATTCTAGACTAGGAATATCCAAACATGAAAAGTTGTTGGGGTGCTCAACTCTTGGGCACCTCCTCCACAATTATTAGCATGGATCAACGAGGGAGGCTGCTTAAAAAAAAAGATTATTTTCATAGAATAAGAGAAGAATTAATTAAAAGAGGGGGCGACACTCAAGGGAAGGTGTTTTGGTCAATAAGGATTCCATCTCATAGAATTCTAAGCAAAACTAACTCCTCTTTTGACTTGGTCTTCCAACAAATTGCCTTATGAGAAAAGAAGGAGAAAACGAGGGTGTGAGAATCCATGGGAGTGCAGAATTTTCATGTAAGAGAAAAACAAAAAAGGCATGGGGCATGAGGATTAAGTGGCGTAAGTGATAGGGAGTCCTAGTCACACTAGGACTCCTATTTTGACTTGGTCAAATAAGATCTTTTAACCAAATAAAATCAAGATTAAACCAATCTAATTAAATAAGACCCTAATCCATTTAAAAATTAAATTAAATCAAATTTACTTCTAATTTATTTTTTAATCAAATTAGAAAATTGGATTAATCCGAGTCCTAGTTAGACTAGGACTAGTTCTTCCTTGCACTTGGCTTATCCCATAAATCAATTGAACTTGATCCAATCAAGCCCAAACTAAATCTAATTAAATTATATTTAATTAAAATTAATCTTGGTCTATTGGCTTAATTAAATTAAGCTAATTAATAATTCAATTGCTAATCGATCCTCCTATAATACTTGCACTAGGTTAAACACCAATCGTACTGATTGTTTAACCCTATAACGATTCTTAATCGTTGATCAACCATTCAATCAGATCGTAAGCTCTAATGTATGTGACCTCATAGGTTTGAACCTAAGCTGGTAGTATAGAAATAAATTTTTATACTAATCAAAGTGACCATCTAGCAATGATACCCGACGGCCAGATAGGTCAAAGGTGTAGAACATCATCCTTAGAACTCATGCGGATATAGTTTCCATATAATTCATCCCCTTGACCATAATGCTCATAGGATACCTCAGAGTTCAACTATCAACTCTGATTAGGTTGTCCACATTGTATTTCAAAATATCAAATCCATCTGATGGATTAACCTGGCCAAGGTTTTACTATATTGAAATACAATGATACATTCTTCTCCAACTCTTGTAGTGGTCAATTTTATCTTGATCACACTCCAACTTTGCAAGCACTTGACTGCGCCCAGAAGCCTTCCATTGCTGAATTAGAAATTTAGTTAGTCCGATACCAAAGCATAGTGAGTTGCTTGTAAGTCACTAAGGTGATCTTAGGTCTAAGGGATACTTATACCTATATTCTATCAGAGACATTCTCGATAGCAGAATGCTTCAAAATTGGTCACATTCAATGATGATGTATCCATACATCTCACCTGTATGCCATACCAGTGTCTCCATACTTCTTAGTTAAGAGGATAATCAACCTATATGGCATATAGCGATCTATGCTCGATAGACGCTGTTGTCCTAATTAACAGCCTATCATTTGATCATGAACAAATTTAAGGACTACTCGATAAATTCTCTCTTTATCGAAATTAAACCATTCTAAGGACTTTATCACAATAATGGAGTTCATTAGAAGATGTAAACTTATGATGAAAAAGATGCCAAAATATTTTTACTAATTAATAAATTAATTAAAATTATAAAATAGCTCAACCGTCAATAGGCTGATGATTGACTTTGGAACACAATTTCCAACACTTCAAGCTCATGCACCTCCAATCATCTCCTCTCTCCTGTGTGCCCCTGTAGTCGAGTTTGTTTCCCGCACATCTATGTGGCATCCCTCTGGCCAATCTCCTCCCCATACGCTCTTAATCATGGCTGAGCTCCTCCCCTGCACACCCAGGTGCAATCCACGGCCCCCCCAGCGGTCAAGTTCCTTTTCGGCACATCCGTGCAATGCCCCTCCGGCCGATCTCCTCCCCATACACTCCCAACCATGGTCGAGCTCCTCTCCTACACTCCCAGGCGCAAACCATGGTGCCTTTCTTGTTGATCTCTTCCCTCTCATGCATCAAAGTGCATCCCTCCGATCGATCTCCTCCCCGTATGCTCCCAACCATGGCTGAGTTCCTCTCCTACACTCCTAAGCACAACCCGGGGCACCCCTCTGACCGATCTCCTCCCTCCCATGCATCTAAGCATGTCCTTTAGCTGATCTTTCCTCTCCCGTGCATCTGAGCATGACCCTCCAGTTGAGCGAACCCATCGTAGTGGCACCGAAGCTCTCCCTCATGATCCCAAATGGTGCCAAAGTCTTCCCTCATAATCTCGGGTGGTACTGATCTTCCTCACGATCCCAGATAGTGCTGAGGTCCTTGATCACGATTTCAGGCAACACCAATCTTCTCCCTGAAGGAAAAAACCATGTTTCCCAGGTCAGGTTCCTTCATATCTGATTAGATCAAGAGAAATATTTCAGAAAAAAAAAATTTTAGATCTAAATCAGATTTGAGACTCTTCAGATCTAGTCTTATTGATCTAATAAAATAAAATTAAATTAAATTAAATCTAATTTAATCATACATTTGTTATGGGTAATCCTATTATCCTATGATGATTTCGATGTTTGCCTAAGGTTCTGGATGTAGCCACGCAAATATCTGACCTCTATCGATATCCACTTGGATAAGATCTGGAGATCTTCTCCTTCTCAATCTATGCTCCAAAATTTAGATCTGGATCTAATCTTGAAGGTCTTCAAAATAACTTTTGAAGATCAACCGTTGTCTCTTGCAGCAGTGCTATCTTCTTCCTTTCTTGTCATCTTTCTCTTGCTCGAATCACACTAAACTCAAGCCCAAAAACTCTTGGACATGGATAGAAGAGAGAGAACCTAAAGGTGGCATGGAGAGGGAGGGAGAGAAGCCTTATGGCATGGGCAAAGGGCAGAAACTCTAAATTTTAGCCACATATAGGATTTATATAGATCCTGTTGTGCCATACAGTGCCACATCATCCAGACCAATCATGGCCCTTTGTATAATTAGATCTAAATCTGATTGATGGAATGACATCATCTGATCCAATCAGATTAGAGTCCCTCATAAACCTCCTTAGGTGGCACCAAGACTGATCAAATAGTACTCCTTGGTGCCATCTAATTTGAAACCATGAAGCAACCTAGAGTCCTATCTATATGGGACTCCAGATGTGATCCTCATGGGGTGCATGCCTCCCTAGGCATGCACCCCCTCCCTTTCTATCTTTTAGTAGGGGGACAAAGCCCCATGTTCTCTGCTATGGGTGCATGACACATGGGCAGATGTCTAAGTATCAAAGGTCAATATTTGACCAAAGTCCAAAGATAAGATTTAGTAGGTGATAAAAAATGGCAGGTGTTGTCTCAAATTTATCTCATAAATTAAGACAACCCTTCTCTAACCTAGACAAGCTCTAGTCAGACCAAGTAAAGATTTTTGAGTAAGTCCAAATATATTTGGCTAAGTCGAGATAAGCTTTAATGATTGTTGAAGGAGAACATTAGGCTCAATCGTATACTAGCACAATTTTCTTAAACCTAATTGAATCTTATTCAAATCAATTGAACTGGGTTAGTCCAATTGATGATATCTAGATCCAAACTCTAGTTTGTGTGACCCTGTTAGATTTAGTTCCATATGGTAATGGGATTTATCGCAATCTCTATCATTGACATCATCGAAATGCCTTTCGATGGATCAGAACTTTTCTAATTCAGACAACTAGTATGATCGATTATCCAAATCATTTTAATTACTCCCAAAATCCACCAGTGACACCTAGCAGCATATGGTGGCAACCCATCAGAACTGAAAATGAACCTCTTAGTGTAGTTACCTGTGTGATTAAATTCCTCTATCTTGAGCTCTGATCGAATTAGGATTAAGGTGATCTCATCAAACCCCAATTTTCGTCATATGAATTAATCATTCGATTCAAGTCTAATGTAAAAATTCTAATAGAAACTCTTTCTATTATTTCACTTTACTATGACCATGGGATTATGGACTTGATTCTCATGATCATCATAGGACTTCTTCTTATCTACCGAGATAGATAGATCCCCTATTGGTGTAATCCAATTCCTATAATGAACATGCTATAGCCAATATACACCTCAGGATTCTGAATGACTAGAAGACCGAGTTATGGTATAGTCAAACTATAACACCCTCAAAGTGAACTATCGATGCACCTTAAATCAAAGAACCAGACACACCACTATAGCTTCGAGCCAGTCATCGACGAGAAGGTAGACTTCCTCATGACTGCTTGAGGTGGTCACACTTAGTGCTCTCGTTCTCTAATGAGTACCTGTACTCTTGCTCCAGTGTCTCTACACCATAGACTCAAGACTCATCTATCCTAAAGAAGCGATCATACACCAACCTTCTGGATCAATCACCATCCTCATAATGATCCTACAGTCGAGAGCATTTTATGAGTAAATAATGAAAATTCATGTCTTAAATTTTTAACTTTTGAAAATATGAATCATCATTATCATTAACTCAAGGGATGTATTACAAACACTTTCAAATATACATTATGATAGAAAATAACTCATTTTATTATTTATAGTTAAAATTATAATTTTGCCCTTAGATGTGTATTATAAATGTCAGCCAATTCTGACTTCTATGGCACACATATCTAACAAACTCCCACTTGACCTAAACCCAATTGTCTACAAATCTAAGTTGCATCTTCTCAAGGTGGGTTTCGATCTTCTACTGGCCCAACAGCTTTGTGAGTGGGTTTGCCACATTATATGTGGAGTCGACTCTCTTGACCTCGACATAACCTTTTTCGAGGTAATCGCGGATGAGGTGATATCGCCGCTCAATGTACTTAAATTTTTTTTGAGACCTCGACTCCTTAGCAAGGGCTATGATGTCATTATTATTGCAGTACAGAGGAATGGCATCCGATGGCATCACTTCGATCTCTATGGTGAATTTCTTATACCAGAATGCCTTCTTCACAGCTTCTGATACAGTGATGTATTCTGCTTCCATGATGAAATCTGCTATCACTGTCTGCTTAGAACTCTTCCAACTGACAGCATCATCATTACAAACAAATAGACTCCCAGATATCGACTTTTGATCATCTATATCAGACATAAAATCCAAATCCATAAACCCCTGGACTTGGAGTTCTCCATTACCAAAAACCAACAACATATCCTTATTTCTTCTAAGTACTTAAGGATACATTTCATAGAAGTTCAGTGTTCTTCATCTGGATTTGACTGATATCTGCTTGTGACACTCATAGCATGCACTATATTAGGTCATGTACAAAACATGGCATACATGAGGCTCCCTATTGCTGAAGCATAAGGGATCTTGCTCATGTGTTTAATCTTTTCTGGTGTGTTGGGACACATTTTCTTGAAGAGATGAATGCCATGTCTGAAGGGTACCAATCCCCTCTTGGAGTTTGTCATGCTAAACCTCTTTAACACTTCCTCTATGTACATCTTCTGTGAAAGACCTAGCATCCTATTCGGTCTATCTCTATAGACTTTGATTCCTAGAATGAAGGATGCTTCTCCTAGGTCTTTCATAGAGAATTCTTTAGATAACCATATTTTCACTATGATCAACATGGAAATATCATTTTCAATAAGAAGGATATCATCCACATACAGTATGAGGAAGACAATAGCGCTCCCACTGACCTTTTTAAAAATACATAGTTTCTTCTCATTTTTGATGAAACCAAATAATTTGATCACATCATTAAAACAAGTATTCCAGCTTCGAGATGCTTGCTTAAGTCCATATATGGACCTTTGCAGCTTGCATACTTTGTGATCAGCATCACTGGATGTGAAACCTAGCGGCTGTTCCATATAGATATCTTCCTCCAGGTATCCATTTAGGAATATCATTTTTACGTCCATTTGCTATATTTCATAATCAAAATAAACCGCAATAGCAAGCAATGTGCGGATGAATTTTAGCATAGCTAGTGGTGAAAAGATATCCTAATAGTCAATGCCTTCACGCTGACTATAATTTTTTGTCGCTAATCTAGCTCTGAATGTCTCCACATTTCTATCTGCACCAATATTTCTCTTGTAGATTCATTTACATCCAAAAGGTACTATACCTTCTGGTGGATCTACCAAAGTCCAGACTTGGTTTGAGTTCATCGAGTCAATTTCTGACTTCATTATCTCTAACCACTTTTGAAGTCAATATCCGATATCACCTCATCATAGGTTTTGGGATCACCATGAACCCCATTATCTACAAGGAACATTTTCTCTACTTTCTCTTAAATAGTACCTAAGTACCTCTTAGGAGGACAAAAAACCCTTTTTGATCTATGAGGTGGAGGAGGTAGTGATTGTATTGGCTTAACCTAATTTAGCTCCATGGGATCCTTAGCTCGTTGCTCTTAGGAGACATTCTCCTCTAGCTTGATCTGCTTTTCAATGCCACTATCTTGAATAAACTATTTTTCAAGAAAAATGACATGTTGACTCACAATCACATTGTGGTCTTCTGGAATGTAGAAATAATATTCTAATGATTCTTTAGGGTATCCTATAAATCGAGCTCTAAAGGACCTATAGTCTAACTTGTCCGCTTATTATCTTTTGACATGAGCCGGACAATCCCAAATTTTGAGATGACTCAGACTTAGTTTTTTACCATGCCATATCTCATACGGTGTGGTAGGAATAATTTTAGAGGAAACCCTATTCAGTAAATATATAGAAGTTAACAGACTATGTCCCCAAAGAAAATCAGAAAGGTCTATGAAGCTCATCATGGATCGGACCATATCTAATAGGATCCGATTTCTCCATTCTAAAATTTCATTGAGTTGAGATGTTCCAGGTGGAGTCCATTGAAAGACTATGCCATTTTGCTTGAGATAGTCCAAAAATTTTTGACTAAGGTATTCACCTCCTCGATCTGATTGAAGAATCTTAATGGATTTTTCAGTTTGCTTTTCGACTTCATGTCAAAAATTTTTGAACTTTTCAAAGGCTTTAGACTTATGTCTCATAAGATACACGAATCCATACTAAGATAAGTCATCAGTAAAGGTTATAAAGTAATCAAAGTTGCCTCTATCCGACACATTAAATGGGCCACATATATCAGTATGTACTAGAAAAAGTAGATCCGTGGCCCTTTCTTAATGTCCTACAAAAGGGAGCTTAGTCATTTTGCCATGAAGACATAATTCATAAATTGGATATGGCTCGAAAGTCAACGGACTTAATAGCCCAATTTTTTCTAATTTGTTAACCTTATCTTCTGCTATATGATCTAACCTTAGGTGCCATAGATACCTATCGTTTAGACTATCCCTGGGTCATTTTATGGCATTCACATTTTGCTCAATATTAAAGATAAATACATCAATATGTAACTGATAGAAACTGTTAATAAGAAAATCACTTGTAATTTTATTTCTTTCATAAAGAATATTATACTGATCCTTAGAAAAACTAATTACATAGCCTTCTTGGGCTAAACATGAAATACAAATCAAATTCCCACTTGCTGCAGGCACATAATAACAATCCCTAAGTACTAAATCTAAGTCAGATGGTAGTCGAAGAGGATAGGTTTCCACGACCATAGCAGCAACCCTTGCTCCATTTTCAACACATAGGATCATCTCACATCCCTCCGCCTCCTGCTATTCTCAAGATCCTATATGAAAGTACATAAATGAGCACTAGAATCAAAGTCAAGCACCCAATTAGATGTAGAAGAAATTGTAAGATTAGATTCAATAACGAGCATACCTCTAGAAGGATCTGTCTCCTTCTTATTTTTTAGGGTGGCCAGGTATGTAGGATAGTTCTGCTTCCAGTGGCTGTCGATATTATAATAAAAATACTTTTCTTTATCAACGATCTTCTTATTCAGCTCTGCCTTCCTTTTTTTTCCACCTTCTGCATTTTCATAGACTTCTTCTTCTTTCCAAAAGACTCTCTTAAAAGAAGTCCGTTCCATAGTAAGTACTGAGCCTTTAGAATCTTTCATAGAAAGCTCAGTAGTAACCAGCATATTCATAAGTTCGATCAGAGTATTCTGAAGTTTATGCATATTGTAGTTCATGATGAACTATCCATATGCATCAATCAAAGATTGCAGAATTATATCATTCTGTAGATCTTGGTCTAACTTCACTTCGAGCTTCTCAAGCTCTTCTAAGTTCTTGATCATCATCAGATAATGATCTTGGACTACTATCCATCATGTATTTTAGCAATAAATAGTCATTTAATGATCTGATATTTGGCCATGCGACTCTGTTCACCAAACAACTCTTGTAGGTGAGCCAACATTTAGTGGACAGTCTTGATATCTTTATGTTGGCACTGAAGCTCATCAGACATCGAGTCCAACATGTAGTATCTGATTTTATTATCTTCATCTATCTATTTGTCAAAAGATGCTCTCTATTCAGCAGATGGATAGGCTGGTAAAGTAGGGGGATCTTGGTCCAATACATGAGTTAACTTCTCAAAATTCAAAATAATTTTAAAGTTCCAGAGTCAATCCTTATAATTGGATTCGATCAATCTATGGTTGTCTAGGATACGAGCTAGTGGGTTGGATGCAGACATTTTTTTTTCCTATAGAGTGTCAAAGTTTCTAGTTAGATTTTATAATTAAGACTTGATCAGTTTATTTAGGAGTTTGATTTTTAAACAAATTAGCTCCCACTATTTTCTTTAGATTCCTACACTTTCTCTGTAGAGATGCGAAAATCTTCATGATTAATGATTTCTAGTGGATGGTGTAGTTCTACCAATTGATTCATCACCTCACCTAACAGTTATTAGTGATGGATTAGCCAATGAGTGAATAACTCTTGTCCAATGATTCTCTAATCATGGTGCACCCAAGCTTGGTCTCTAATTTATGAATCTCACCATGTCCGAAATATTGATCCATTTCTTAGTTAACTCGGACCCATCATTTACACAGATTGGATTTCTAATTGGGTCTTTCATCGTATCCAAAATATTGAATCCAATCCATCCTCCAACCCATAGCATCCAATGCCTAATAGATATGGTTGCATCTTTTCGGTGCAACTGAACCACTATGATCAGTCGAGAACAACCAACTCTAGGTAGGGCCCGCATATCTACAATGGTGGAAGACCTTAGACTTAATCTTTTCTTAGATAAATTTGATTTAGGTCTCTTTAAACTTGACTTGATATAGCCATAACCATTATGACTAACCTAGTGGCATGGGTTAGCTCGGATTATTAGCCACCTTAGATCAGGACTGAGCTGATAAATATGGTCAGATAAGTGAGACCGATGGAAGGGATATGCCATTAACTCGATAAGAATGCATTCGAGTTGAGTAGCTTTCAATTAAAAATCAGTCGGCCGTATCTGCCAAACTTACTTTAGACACCAAATTGTTAAGCTAGAACCAATTGAATTAGCCTACAATCTAGACTCTAACCACTGAGCCTAATTAGGTCTTAACTTGATCGATCACTCATGTGACTCAACCTTGACCCAGACTTAATCCTATTAGGCTGGTCAATTTAAGCACTCTTGATCCCATCTAACTGACTCTTGATTTGATTTGATCAACCACTAGACCTAATTGATCTACCCAAGCCTGAACCCAATTTTATGAATATATCTTAGATCTAAAAATTCTTAATTTTAGATCTAATATATTTCATAATCTTAATTCTTAATTAAGTTTACAGTTCATAAATAAAATATATAAATAAAATCCTAGGATTTCAAGATCACGAATTTTGTAGAAAATAAGTTTTTGATTTCTAATAGACGAATGCGCAGCATCCCTACATATCATAAGAATACCTCATCAAATGAAAGGAGAGGGCCTTTAAATCCTTCTTTCTTCTTATGACTGGACGGCCAAGGGGAATGCCTTAATCAAAAACATGATGAATCTACAAAATTAGTTAGATCTACATCATATATCACATATAAAAATTGATCTAACTTAAAAGCATGTTTTGCATACATCTCATGTACCATATCATGCATATTTTCAGATCTAAATTATCTCATAAATATCTAAAAAATAAAATTTAAATTTGATCATATCAAATTAAATTTATTCAAGATAACTTTGTAGATCTATTCTACAACTAGTCTAAACATAATCAATCATATCTTATATGATCAAAATTAAATAAATTTATTTTTTATTTTTTAGATCTAATTATGATATTTATAATATTAAAAAATAATAAATAAATAGATCTAAAAATTATAATTAATTAAATCAAAATTATGATCATGTTAGACTATACATAGAATAATTCTATTCCTAGTCTAATCATGCATCTCATACATCTTAGATCTAAATTATTTAATTTCTATTTTTTTGATTTTAGATCTAATCATATCTCATGTAACATCTAAAATTATCTAATTATTAGTTCAAAATTAAAATAAAATTAGATCTAATAAATTTTGAAAATTTGGCTCTGATACCAGTTGAAAGGAAAAATCCTATTTATCAGGTCAGATTCGTTCAGATCTGATTGGATCGAGAGGAATATTTCAAAAAAAAAAAAATTTTGATCCAAATTAGATCTAAGAATCTTCAAATCTGATCTTATTAATCTAATAAAATAAAATAAAATAAAATAAAATCTAATTTAATCATATCTTTATTATGGGTAATCCTATTACCCTGTGATGATCCCAATGTTTGCCTGAGGTTCTGGATGTAGCCACACAAGCACTTGACCTCTACCGATATCCACTCGAATAGGATCTAGAGATCTTCTCCTTCTCAATCTGTACTTCAAAAATTAGATCTGGATCTAATCTTAAAGATCTTTAAAATATCTTTCGAAGATCAGTTGTTGCCTCTTGCAGTAGTGTTGCCTTCTTTCTTTCTTGTCGCCTTTCTCTTGCTCGAATTGCACCAAACTCAAGCCCAAAACCTCTTGGATGTGGATAGGAGAGAGAGGACCTGAAGGTGGCATGAAGAGGGAGGGAGAGAAGCCTTGTGGCATGGGCAAAGGGTAGAAACTCTAAATTCTAGGTGCAGATAGGATTTATACAGACCCTATTGCGCCATGCAGTGCCACATCATCCCGACCAATCATTTAGATCTAAATCTGATTGATGGAATGACATTATCTAATTCAATCAGATTAGAGTCTCTCATAAACCTCCTTAGGTGGCCCCAAGATTGATCAAATAGGACTCCTTGGTGCCACCTAATTTGAAATCATGAAGCAACCTAGATTCCCATCTATATAGGACTCCAAGCATGATCCTCATGGGGCGCATGCCTCCCTAGGCATGTGCCCCCTCCCTTTCTACCTTTTAGCAGGGGGACAAACCCTCATGTTCTCTCCTATGGGTGCATGACATATGGGCATATGTCTAAATATCAAAGGTCAACATTTGACCAAAGTCCAAAGACAAGATTCAATAGGTGACGGAAAATGGCAGTTGTTATCTCAAATTTATCTCATAAATTAAAACAATCTTTTTCTGACCTAGACAAGCTCTAGTTAGACCAAGTAAAAATTTTTGAGTGAGTCCAAACATATTTAGCTCAGTTGAGACAAGCTTTAATGATTGTTGAAGGAGAACATTAAGCTTAATCGTGTGCTAGCACGATTTTCTTGAACCTAATTGAATCTTATTCAAATCAATTGAACTGGATTAGTCTAATTGATGATATTCAGATCCAAATCCTTATTTGTGTGATCCAGTTAGATTCAGTTTCGTATGGTAATGAGATATGTCGTGATCTCTATCATTGACATCATCGAAACACCTTCCGATGGATCAGAATTTTTCTAATTCAGACAACTAGTATGATCAATCATCCAAATCATTCTAATTTCTCTCAAAATCTACTAGTGACACCTAGTAGCATTTGGTGGTAATCCATCAGAACCAAAAATGAACCTCTTGGTGTAGTTATCTGTGTGATTAAGTTCCTCTATCTTGAGCTCCGATCGGATTAGGGTTAAGGTGATCTCGTCAAATCCTAATTTCTGCCATATGAATTAATCATTTGATTCAAGTCTAATATGAAAACACTAATAAAAACTCTTTCTATTATTTCACTCTACCATGACCATGGGCTTATGGATTTGATTCTCATGATCATCATAGGGTTGCTCCTCATCTATCGAGGTAGATAGATCCCCTATTGGTGCAATCTAATTTCTACAATGAACATGCTATAGCCAACATACACCTCAGAGTTTCAAATGGCTAGGAGACTGAGTTATGGTGTAGTCAAACTATAACACCCTCAAGGTGAACTATCGATGCACCTCAGGTCAAAGAACCAGACACACCACTGCAGCTTCGAGCCAGTCATCGATGAGAAGGTAGACTTCCTCATGACTGCTCGAGGTGGTCACGCTCAGTGCCCTCATTCTCTAACAAGTACCTGTACTCTCGCTCTGATGTCTCTACACCGTAGACTCAAGACTCATCTATTCTAAAGAAGCAATCGTACACCAACCTTTTGGATCAATCACCATCCTCATGATGATCCTACGGTCGAGAGCATTTTATGAGTTAATAATAAAAATTCATGTCTTAAATTTTTAACTCTTGAAAATACGAACCATCATTACCATTAACTCAAGAAATGTATCACAGACACTTTCAAATACACATTATAATAGAAAATAATTTATTTTATTATTTATAGTTAAAAATATTATTTTGCCCTTAGATGTGTATTACAAGTGTCAGCCAATTTTGGCTTCTATGGCACACATATCTAACACTCCCTATCGAGAAAAAAGGATCAAGAAGAAGAAGAAAAGGATAAGGGAAGGAGGAAAGAGCAAGCTAGCTGGTCGATCCTTTCTCCACTATGCTCATGCGTATCCTAGTGTTCTCCCCCTTGCTGACCTTTTCCCCCACATCCAGGCATGGCTGAAGTTATCTGAATGATGCTGGCCCTCTCCCCTGTGCACCCCAGTGCAGACAAAACTGTCATGATGGCACCGAGGTCCGTGTGCTTTCAATACAGTCGAAGTTCCATGCATTCATTCGACCTTTTCTGAAGTCCTCCTGTATGCATCTCACATCAAATAGCCAAAGCTGACTAGGAGCAACTCCGAAGCCTTCCACAAAATGCCACAACCTTGGTACACAACTCTATGAATTTCACTCACTGAAGCCAAGTTGATACAAAGAAAAAGGAGAGAAGAGAAAGAGGGAGATGAAATCTGATCTAAACCAGAGAAATCCAAGGCAAAAGCTCATAACAAGAAGGGGTCAAACAGAACCCATAATCTTCCAAACAGAGAACTTATGGTAAGAGACTTTTAAACTTCATGTCTATTATTATTTTTCTTTTCTTCTTTTCTTTCTCGCAGGGCTATAGGGCACCAAAACTAAGGCTAAACCTAAAGCCAATTAAGACTAAGTTCAAGAAACTAAGGCTGAAGCTAAAGTGAAAATAAATGCTAAAGCTGAAGTTAAAATCCAGACTAATTCAAGATCAAGCTCAAAACCAATTCGAGGTCAAACTCAAGATCCATTTGAAGTGAAAGCAAGACAAATCTGAGGCAAAGATCAGATAAGTCCGAGGTTTGCAGAAGTTAAAGCTCAAAAGACTAAGACCAATAAAAATTCAACCTCAGTAAGCTGAACTTATCAAAAAATCAATCTTAGGTTAAAGCCTAAGCTAAGCTGAGATTAGATTCAAGATCAAACTAAGGTCAAAATCAAGGATAAGCTAAAGTTAAAATCATAACCAAGCTGAAGTTAAAATCACAGTAGAGCTAAAGTCAAAATCATGACCGAGGCCAAACTACCAAGCCCAAATTCAATCCAAGAAAAACTTAAGGCTAAGGAAGCTGACCTAATAAGAACATCAATCAAGGAAGGCCGACTAGAGGTAAACTAACAAATCAGAGCCAATCTGGTGGGTGGTTTCACTCCTTGTGCATATCTGCTATGACATCGGCCAAAAGATGTCATTACTCATGGGAAAGTCGAATGAATTTGGCGACAACAATGGCCAAAAGATGTCGAGTAGAGCCCATAAATTCCAATCATTTAGGGCAAAGAAGACCTCGGACAAGCTATGGAATGTCTCGGTAGGTGCTTCATCTCTAGATGAAAATAGCCTCAAAAAGGGTGCCTCATTTACGAACACGAGTATAGCCATAGAATGCCTCGGCGGTGCTTCATCTCTGGATGAAAATAGCTCCGAAAAGGGTGCCTTATTTATGAATACGAGTATAGCCATGGAATGCCTCGATGGAGCTTCATCTCTGGATGAAAATAGCCTCGAGAAGGGTGCCTCATTTATGAACACAAGTATAGCCATGGAATGCCTCGGTGGTGCTTCATCTCCGGATGAAAATAGCCCCGAGAAGGGCACCTCGTTTACAAACACGAGTATAGCCATGGAATGCCTCGGTGGCACTTCATCTCTAGATGAAAATAAACCTAAGAAGGGTACCTCATTTATAAATACAAGTATAGCTATGGAATCCCTCGACGGTGCTTCATCTCCAGATTAAAATAAAGAAGAAGACATGCTCTCGTTCTTAAACAAGAAAGCACAAAAGAAGAAGATGTGCCCCCATCTTTAAATGAGAAGGCACCAAAGAAGAGAACCTGCCTCATTCTCAAATGAGAAAGCACCAAAATCCGAGCTCAGAATGTCCAGGTCTGTTGAAATCCGACCTTTGAAGGCCAAGGTCTGCAAAAATCCGAGCTTAGAACATCAAGTTTTGCAGAAATCTAAGCTTAAAAAACTGATGATAAAATTGAATCCGAGCTAAAGAATAAAGACCTTTGAATAATTTTAGTAAGAAATCTAAAGATTTTGAGTCTAAATGATGAAAAAGGATATGTCTTTAGGACGTCTGATCTGGTGTACTCCTTTTGTTCAAACCAAGGCTCGGACTTGAAAGTAAGGGGGCTATTGTTGAAGAATTTTTGTACTAGCCGAAGACATGAGAATTTAGATTGATTGAAGGTCATGAGAAGGCTAAGACCGAGGTCCTAATTCAGATCGAGCTTAAGGTCATCAAAAGATGAAAGCCAAGGTTGGAATTTAGGCTGATTGAAGGTCATGAGAATGCTGAGGCCGAGATCCTAATTCAGGCCAAGCTTAAGGTCATCAAAAGATGGAAGCCAGGGTCAGAATTTAGGCTAATTGAAGATCATGAGAAGGCTGACGTCGAGGTTCTAATTTAGACCGAGCTTAAGGTCATCAAAAGATGAAAGCCAAGATCAGAATTTAGGCTGATTTAAGGTTATCAGAAGATTGAGGCTGAGGTCCTAATTCGGACCGATCTTAAGGTCATCAAAAGGCCGAAGTCCCCACTTTTGGCTCAAGGTTGTCAATGCATATAATTAAGAGATGGTTCTCCCCCCCTCCAATATGCTATTAGGGGATAATACCTGACATGATTTCTGAGGATATTCTAGTGGGCAAGCAAAATATCTCTAACAAATCCTTGCTCTTCCATGACTAACAATCCATGACCCATCCTAACAAACTCCGGATCCTTCTATAAAAGAGAAAAAAGAGGAACCTTAAGGTATGAGAACTCTTCTCTCCAAAAATGCTTATTTTCTTCCTTCTATTGAACGAAAAACTGATTTGAGCATCGAAGGATCTCCGCAGGAGCCAACTCCAATTGAGAACCTCTTGCAGGAATGGATGCCTCTGTCCCGTCATCAATGACTTGCCATCATCACATAACTCTAGCAATCCGATCTCGAGATGGATTTTCGCATCAACATCAAGAATTATCTAATTATTGGGGATAAACCCCACTCCCGCTGAAGTCCAATCTGATGCTTTCCTGATGCAACTGGTAATCACGGAAGAGCTTCAATCAAAAATTCTTTCTTCAGTGGTCGAACCCAAGCTGAACTCCTCCAATGGCCGAACCCCAGCCAAATTTTTTCAGTAGCCAAAGTCCTCCAGTGGTCGAACCTAAGCCGAGCTCCTCCAACGGTCGAACCCCAGCCAAACTTCTTTAGTAGCCGAACTCTTCCAGCGGCCAAACTCCTTCCAAACTTCAACCGAACTCCTCCCAGACTTCTCCTTTGGATTCCTTCAGGAGTCGAACTCCTTCCAAATTTTTTCTTCAGTCGGATTTCTCTAAGAGCCAAACTCCTTCCGAACATCTTCTTCAGTCAAATTTCTCCATCAGCCGAACTTCTTTCGAACTTCTCCTTCAATCGGATTCCTCTAGGAGCTGAAATTCTTTCAGATTTCTCCTTAGTCAGATTCCTCCAGGAGCCAAACTCCTTCCGAACTTCTTCCTCAGTCGGATTTCTCTATCAGTCGAACTTCTTTCAGATTTCTCCTTCAGTTGGATTTCTTCAGGAGCCGAACTCCTTCCAGATTTTTTCTTCAGTCATGTTTCTCCAAGAGTCGAAGTCCTTTCGAACTTCTCCTTCGATCGGATTCTTCCAGGAGCTAAACTTTTTTTGAATTTTTTCATCAGCCAAACTTCTTTCGGACTTCTCATTTAGTCGAATTCCTCTAGGAGCCAAACTTCTTCTGGACTTCTCCTTTAGTCGGATTTCTACATCAGCCGAACTCCTCCCAAACTTCTCCTTCAGATTTTTTCAAGAGTTGAACTCTTTCTAAATATTTTCTTCAGTCGGATTCCTCCAGGAGCCAAAATCCTTTTGAATTTCTCTTTCAGTCAAGTTCTTCTAGGAGCCAAACTCCTTCCAGATTTCTCCTTCAGTCAAGTTCCTTCAGGAGCCAAATTTTTTTTGAATTTTTTCTTCAGTTGAATTCTTCTAGGAGCTGAACTCCTTTCAAAATTCTCCATCAGTCAAGTTCCTCCAGAAATCGAACTCCTTCCGAATTTCTCCTTCAGTTAGATTCCTCCATAAGCCAAACTTCTTCCGAATTTCTCCTTCAGTCAAGTTTTCTTTAGGAGTCCGAACTCCTCTAAAATTGATGTATGTTAAAGCTCTTCACCAACCAATGCCTGCTTCCTCTGAACTTCGACTATTAATCTCAACGATCGACCACATCATAGCAACGGATACTTTCCTCTGTAACAAACTTCACGTGGCCCCAAGCAATCCACTACCGAACGATTATGGCCATCACTATCAGTCTGCTACAGGCTTTGTCTATAAAGAAGGATCCTCCAGATACATTTTTTTGAAGCTCCCTTCTTCTTTTCGAAACTCTACCAAACTCTTTTCTGAGCACTCCATTTCAATTGATCAGAAGAGCTGACTTGATCATCGGAGGATCCTTATTAGGAGCCACCACCATCGACTCCGGATGAAATTTTATTTTGTAGGTCACTGACAGTAACCTCTTCTTTCTTAACTCCAGCTTGATCCTGCATCAACCAGATTCTGCACCTATAGAATTGACGCTAGAGAAAGGGCCCTCTATTTCTGAAGGTACCCTTATTCTTAAAAAAAATACTCAATCGAACTCTATGGATCTTCTTCTTCAAGGTTCATCTCCATCATCTCCCTCAATCCCAAAAAATATCTTCCAAAGAGGATGACTACCCAGAGATCTACCGCTTCTACCATTAGATCTGGGCTAGATCCGTTTGGCCCTACTCCATCGTCAGTGCTTCAACCTCCTCCTCCAACGACGGTCATGGTAGATTCGGAGCAGTTTAACCTGCTGATGCAGTGGGTTCAAAGCCTCATCGAAATGGTGCAGGCCATGCGACAACCTTCGATGGTGGTTCTACCAAAAAATCCATCATCGGGATGTCAGAAATCGATCCCAAGAATGAGCACTTGGGTTAGCATATCCGTTGTCCCTAGGAAGGAGAAATAGAGAAAAGAGGATCCTTGCTTGGATCATGATTCTTCTCCAAAAGAAATCTTCTCCATCTATAGTTAGAAGCCTTCCAAGGTCTGCAATCGAGATGACGTCCTCGATCAAAAATTGTAGAGGATGGATTGATGGATTGAGGAGCTCGACCACGTCGCCCCAGTCCACCATGATGACGTCCGCACCGATCCTCCTTTCTCTTCCCAAATTATATAAGAGTCCCATCCCATCGAACTTCGAGCTTCTTCTAGTTTAAAAGCTACGATGGAACCTTTGATCCAATCGATCACTCGGAGATCTTTCGGACTATAATGTTGCTCCATGGCGCATCAGACGCCATCTTATGCCGAGCTTTTTCATCTACCTTAAAGAAAGCAACAAGAAACTGATTCTTGGTATTGAAGTCGGGTATGATCTTCTTCCCCTTTGATCAGACGAGCCATCAGGTTGTGGCTCACTTCGTCAGCAGCTCCGCATCGAGGTTTGAATTTTTTGATGAATATCAAGTAAAATGAGGGATAATTTATTCAGATTTATGTCATCCGATTTAACGCTGCTGCATTGGAGGTCCGAAATCTTAACCAGTCTGTTACAGTGGCCACACTCAAGGGCGGCCTTCAGAAAAATGATTTGCTATTCTTCCTAAAGAAGAAGTACTCCAAAGATTTTGTCGATCTGCTAGCTCGAGCTGAAGGATATGTCCGAGTGGAAGAAGCCTTCAAATTAAGAGATAAGGAAGCCATAGGAGAGCAGCTGGCGGGCGAGTCTAGTAAAGCCATGATTAATGGAGGATCGAATGAAGTTCGACCGTGCTCATGGATTCTCCTCAAGCGCAAGCAAGTCTGAACTCCTCCTCGAGCTCGTCGTCAAAGAAGCCCCGACGGAAGGGCACGAAGAAGTTTTCCCTAGGAGGTTTCACAACTATGCCCCCCTCAATGCTCCACAGATGTCGGTCTAAAGCAAGAGAAGATCAGTCAAGAGTGCTACCACAGCTAGAACCACCAATAAGAGAGGAACAATAAGGAGATCGGCCGCCTTCCGACATACGCTATCTTTGAGGGGTTTAGTACTTCGACGAGCCGCCATCTCTCAGCCTCAGAGTCAGAGAAAGCTTGCCCCAAATTGGGAAGGCCCGTATGAAGTAGAGGAGGTCATCCAGTCGGAAACTTATCGCTTAAAGGAGCTCGAAGGAATAATGCTCCCACGATCTTGAAACTCAGAGAATCTAAGAATGTATTGCCGATAATTTTTCTTCAATAAAACTCCTTCATTTCAACATTATTATTTTTCAATACAAAAACTATGTGATGATAAGAAAGAAATAATCAAAAATGGCCATGTTAGGAACAAAAGAAGAACCTCATCCTAATGTGGGCAAGTTGAAGGCCTCGTTCATTTAAATGAGATGAGGAAAGAGGCCCTGACAATGGCCCTTATGTGCCCCTACAGCTCATTAGGAACAGAAGAAAAATCTTATCCTATTATGAGCAAAGTCGAAGGCCTCGTTCATTTTAGATAAGATGAGGGGAGAGGCCCTGACAATGGCCTTTATGTGCCCCTACAGTCCATTAGAAAGAGGAGGAGAACCTCGTCCTAAAGTGAGCAAAGTTAAAAGCCTCGTTCATTTTAGATGAGATGAGGAAAGAGACCCTGACAATGGCCCTTATGTGCCCCTACAGTCCGTTAGGAATAGGTAGAGAACCTTGTCCTAACGTGAGCAAAGTCGAAGGCCTCGTTCATTTTAAACGAGATGAGGGAAGAGGCGCTGACAACGATCCTTATGTGTCCCTACAGTCTGTTAGGAATAGGAGGAGAACCTTGTCCTAACATGAGCAAAGTCGAAAGCCTCGTTCATTTTAGATGATGTGAGAAAAGGGATCTTTCAACCTCGATTGGAGATAAAATCTTCCTCGAGCTTCAACGTCAACCTCAATAGGAGATAAGATCTTCTTCAACCTCGGTTGGAGATAAGATCTCTCCCGAGCTTCAACTTCAACCTCGGTTGGAGATCAGATCTTTCCCAAACTTCAACGTCAATGTCAACAGGAGATAAGATCTCCTTCAACCTCGACTGAAGATAAGATCTCTTCCGAGCTTCAATGTCAACCTCAATAGGAGATAAGATCTCCTTCAACCTCGGCTGGAGATAAGATCTCCTCCGAGCTTCAACTTCAACCTCGATTGGAGATCAGATCTTCCTCGAGCTTCAACTTCAACGTCAACATCAACAGGAGATAAGATCTCTTTCAACCTCGATTGGAGATAAAATCTCCTCCGAGCTTCAACTTCAACATCAACGTCAACAAGAGATAAGATCTCCTTCAACTTCGGCTGAAGATAAGATCTCCCCTAAGCTTCAACCTAAATGGGTGCAGAGCCTGGAAGAGGACTTCGGTAGTCACCTTTTTTGTACTCCCTTCGAATTTCAAACTCGAAAGTGGGGAGACTATTGTTGGGGATAAATTCCGCTCCCGTCGAAGTCCAGTCTGATGCTTAATCTGATGTAACTAGTAATCATGGAAGAGCTTCGATCGAGAATTCTTCCTCCAGCAGCCGAATCCAAGCCAAACTCCTCCAACGGCCGAACCCCAATCGAACTTTTTCAGTAGCCGAACTCCTCCAACGGTCAAATCCCAGTCGAACCCTTTAGTGGCCGAACTCCTTTCGAACTTCAGTCGAACTCCTTCCAGACTTCTTCTTCGGATTCTTCCATGAGCCAGACTCCTTCCGAATTTTTTCTTTAGTGGGATTCTTTTAGGAGCCGAACTCCTTCCGGACTTCTCCTTCAGTCGGATTTCTCTAGGAGTCGAACTCCTTCCGAATTTTTCCTTCAATCAGATTCCTTCAGGAGCCGAACTCCTTCCGAACTTCTCTTTCGGTCGGATTTTTCCATTAGCCGAACTTCTTTCGGATTTCTCCTTCAGTCAGATTCCTCCATGAGCCAAACTCCTAGATTTCTTCTTCAATCACGTTCCTTCAGAAGCTGAACTCCTTTCGAACTTCTCCTTCAGTCGGATTCCTTCCAAGAGCTAAACTTTTTTTTGGATTTCTTCAGAAGCCGAACTCCTTCCGAACTTCTCCTTCAGTCGGATTCCTCCATCAGCCGAACTCCTCCCAGACTTCTCATTCGGATTCCTTCAGAAGCCGAATTTCTTTTGGATTTTTTTTTTAGTCGGATTCCTCTAGGAGCCGAACTCCTTCCGGATTTCTTTTTTAGTTAAGTTCCTTTAAGAGCCGAACTCCTTTCAGATTTTTCTTCAGTCGGATTTCTCCAGGAGCCAAACTCCTTCCGAATTTTTTCTTCAGTCAAGTTCCTTTTAGGAGTCCGAACTCCTCTGAAATTGATATATATCAAAGCTCTTCACCAATCAACGCCTGTCTTTTCCAAACTTCGACTATTAAATCTCAATGAATGAGTGATCCCGAGCGATCCATTATCGAATGGTTATGATCGTCATTATCAGTCTGCTACAGACTTTATCTATAAAGAGGGATCCTCTATATATATTTTTTCGAAATTCTCTTTTTCTTTTTGAAATTATTTTTTTTTTTTTTTTTGTTGGTGTCTTCGGGAGAAACAAGGGTAGTGTGGCTCTGGGACACGGGATTCATCTTCGCTTATTCCCGCTCGGTTGGAAAGGGACACCATCTCACGGGCAAGCCTGACGAAGACTCGGGCCATGAGTCCAGGCATCACCACTTTCTTCAGCAACCTGGTCTAACGAAAAATTTAGGAGCCATTAAATTTTTTCTTTGATTGGATGGTAACAATTGCGTGACGTAATGCTATTTCCATTATTTCATTTAAAATGAAGAGGATCCAAATACACTGAAAATTAAGAGCATGGCCTTTTATTTGTGCTTGTTAAAATTTGTCCAAGATCATGGAAACACAGTGGTGGTGATTACTTGTAACACAAAAAAAATTATCGCATGAACATTCTCCTGATTTAAGCATTGCAATAATAAATCTACATATACTACACAGAGTAGGAGAGGTACTAAAACAAATAATCAATGATTAATGATGTATCCATTGGTTAACAGAAGTTCACAGTTTCGGCCACCCAGTCCCATTTTAATGTGATCAGGCAACCGGCAGCGCCGCCCTTTGGAGCCCCCGCCTCGACAGCCGACCACCGGTCATCCTGCTCGCCTTCTTCTGTGTCTCCGGCTCCTTCAACCCTCCGCCGCCGTTCCCGACCTTCCTCATCCCCAGCTTCTCCGCCGCGGGCCTCATCCCGCCGCCGCCGGTAGCCACCCCTGTCATGGCGACGGCCCCACCCTGGGCAAGGATCCTGGCGATCCCAGCGTAGCCGAGAGAGAGGGCTATCTGCATGGCCGTGGCCCCTTTGACCGTCCTGGCCTCGAGGTCAGCCCCACGCTTCACGAGCGCCTCCACCGCCTCCGCCTGACCGGCCTCGGCGGCGCAGTGCAGCGCCGCGTACCCCTCCTCATCCCTGGCGTTCACCTCTGCCCCCTTGTCCATGAGCGCCTTCATCACCTCCACCTTGCCCTTGAACGCCGCCCTCATCAGCGCCGTCCACCCGTGCTGATCCCCCCCGTTCACCGCAGCTCCTCGCTCGATCATCCGCTGCACCCCTCTTGCCTCCCCCTTCCTCGCCGCCGCTGCCAGCCCCTCCTCCAGCCTCAGCACGTCGAAGAGGCGAGCATGGACCCCTTCCGCCGCCGTGTCGTACGCCGTCCGGCCCGCCGCGTTCCGCAGCTCCCGCAGCCCCGCCCCTCCCCGTTCCAGCAGCAGCTTCACCATGTGCTCGTCCCCGCCGGCCGCCGCAACGTGCAGCGGCGTGTCCCTGTCGGCCCCTCCGCACGCCTCCGCCCGCGCCCCCGCCGCCAGCAGCATCCGCGCACAGTCCCGCCGCCTCTCCTCCGCCGCCAGGTGCAGCGCCGTCTGCCCGTCTGCTGCCGGCGAGTCTACCACCGCCCCCTTCAGCAGCAGCAGCTGCAGCACCTCCGTGTGCCCGGCGGCCGCTGCAAGGTGCAGCGGGCCCAGTGCCGACGCCGGCGACCTCTCCGTCGATGCCCGCCGCGCCAGAAGGAGCTCCACGATCAGCGCCTCACCGGCGGCCGCCGCGGCCTCCAGTGGCGTGCTGCCGGCCCGGCTCCGGGCTTCCACGTTGGGGTCGAACTCGAGCAAAAGCTGGACCAAGTCGGGCCGGCCCCGGGCGATGGCCAGGTGCAGAAGGCTCTGGCCCGCCGAGTCCACCGAGTCGGCCGCCCTCCACTCCGGCTCGCTCCTCTCTAGCACCTCTCGGACCGAGTCCATGGACCCTGCGGCCACCAGCCGAGCCAGCACGGCCGATCCCACGAAGAAGATCCGGATCCCGCTGTCGATGAACACCTGCTTCTTCTTGGTGGTGAACCAGTCGCTGGGGACCGAGTCGAAAGCGGAGGACGGGTCCTTGATGGCGGCCCCGGGAACTACCACGCTATGGAGGAGGAACGAATCGTCCGAGTGGGGCACCGAGTCGGGGACGGGAGAGGTGGGGGGAAGGAGGTAGGCGATCTCCACGGTGAGGGTAGCGAGCGGGGCGATTATGCCGGACTGTGGTCGTACGGTGTAACGAACCCGGTTCACGGGCTGGAGCCGGAAGGCGACCGGCATGGTGTACATCACGTTCCGAAGGGTGAGCTCGCCGTAGCACTTCTGACCCGGTTCGATGCGGATCGAAACCTGGTTCGATGGCTCTAGGCTTAGGAGCCTATCCATCGAGCCCCTCTATTGTGACCACTCTCTTCCTCACGAAACGGGGATTTGGGGTCGTCTCTTCTATGATTCTGTGGTGTTCTTTTGGAGGCGGGAATTTGAGGTTTTGGAGGAAGGGCTTCCGGATGTAAGGGTGAGACCTCGATGATGGGTTTTGGAGTAGGCGATGGAACCCATCAAAGAGGGTAGCGATGGAGGTAGGAGTTTACGGGAAGGAGTTTAATTTAAGTGTTGGGAGAGTGCGGAATGTGGATTTACGGCCGGTGCCAGAGGAGATGATGCCACATGGTGGGTGTAGAGAACGAGGGTGACTTGTTCCATCACGCGTCCGGATTAACAAAACTCCTACCGGTAAGTTTGGCTTCTGATGCTGAATATGTTAAAGTGGATGAATGGTTCTTGTTAGGGTCCTTTTCAACGTTACAAAGGGTTTAAAATAATCATTATAGGAAAGGATACTCGCATTATTCCATCTCGAGGGTGTTCTTCGGTTTGAGATCTCCTAGTCCACATGGAAGTGAAGAAACAAAGGGCTTCGTTGGGGACCATTTCTGATGGTCCCTATTTATTATTTATTAATATATATATATATATATATGTAACATAGGTGTTGGTGCAGAATTCAGTTATCGCCAGATTCAGTTAAAGTGGAGATAGATGAGATCGCCATCGGAGACCTGCAAAATAAAGTTTCGTTTGGAGCCGATGGGGGTGGCTTCGACAGGATCCTCCAACAATCAAGTCAGCTTTTCTGACCAACAGAAATGGAGTGCTCTGGAATGAGTTCGGCAGAGTTCAGAGAAGGAGAGCTTAGAGCTTAGAATTTAGAGAAAACATATCTAGAGAATCTCTTTTATAGATGGAACTTGATTGATGGTGACGGCCATACTGCCTAGTGGTGGGTCGCTCGAGGCTGCATGGGGTTTGGTGCGGAGAGAATAGTATCGTCAGGCCGATAGTGACAGCCATACCATCCGATAGTGGTGGGCTACTCGAGGTCTGGCGATGTCAGTCACGGAGGGGGGCACTGACTATAGCATCGTCTATGGCAGACTGATGGTGATTATTCATTCAGATTTAATAGTCATGGCTCTGAGAAAGTAGGCATTGATCGATGGACTTCGGTATGTATCAATTTCAGAGAAGTTCGGACTCCTAGAGGAGTTCGACCGAGGGGAAGCTCGAAAGAAGTTCGGTCGGAGAAGTGCGGAGGGAGTTCAGCTCTCATAGGCGTCTGGCTGGAGGAGTGCGGCTAAGGCTCGACGCTGGAGAGTTCGAAAGAAGCTCGGCCGCTGAGGAGTCCGACCGGCTGAAGGGGATGTCTGGGAGGAGTCCAGCTCCTGAAGAAGTCCGATCGAAGGAGAAGATTGGAGGGAGTTCGGCTCCCACAGACGTCTGGTTGGAAGAGCGCGGAGGAAGTTCGGCTCTCGCGAGAGTCCGACTGAAGCTCGATCGTTGAGGAGTTCGGTCGGATGAAGGAGTTCAGCTAAGGTCCAGTCGTTGGGAGTCGGAAGGAGCTCGACCGCTGAGGAGTTCGACTGACTGAAGGAGCGGGTCGCTGTCGTCTGTAGTGGACTGATGGCGACCGTTCGTTGAGATTTAATAGCCGTAGCTCTGAGAAAGCAGGCATTGGTTGGCAAACATTGGCATATATCAATTTCAGAGGAGTTCGGACTCCTGAAGGAGTTCGATCGGAGGAGTGCAGAGGGAGTTCGGCTCTCGTAGATGTCTGGCTGGAGGAGTGCGGCTAAGGCTCGACCGCTGGGAGTTCGGCCGACTGAAGGAGCTCAACTAAGGCCCAGCCATTGGAAGTTCGAAGGAGCTCAGCCGCTGAGGAGTTCGACCGACTGAAGGAGTTCGGCTAAGACCCATCCACTGAAGCTCTTCCGTGGCTACCGGTTGCATTAGGCTGAGCATCGAACTGGACTTCGGCAGGAGCGGGGTTTATCCCCAATAATAGTCACCCCACTCTCGAGTTCAAAACTTAAAGAAAGAGAGTGCAGAAAAGGCGACTGCCGAAGTCCTCTTCTGGACTTCGTGCGGGTTTAGGTTGAAGCTCGGGGGAGATCTCATCTCTAGCCAAAGTTGATGTTGAAGTTGAAGCCCGGGGGAGATCTCATCTTTAGCCGAGATTGAAGTAGATCTCGTCTCCTGCGGTTGAGGTCGGAGGTTGAGCTCCTCGGGGGCGGTATTGTGTCTAGCAGCCTAGGCTGACTCGGGGGAGATCTCCTCTCCTATAGTCGAGGTTAATACGGGCGCTCGGAAGAGATCTGATCTCTGGCTGAGGTTGATGCGGTTGCTCGGGAGAGATCTTATCTCTGGGCGAGGTTGTCTTCGATCTTATCTCTGGTCGAGGTTGCCTCGATCGCTTGGGAGAGATCTTATCTCTGGCCGAGGTTGACGCGGTTGCTCAGGAGAGATCTTATTCTAGCCGAGGTTGTCTCTGATCTTATCTCTGGCCGAGGTTGTCTCAGTCTCTCTCGAGAGAGATCTTATCTCTGGCCGAGGTTGGTCCGGACCCTCCGGAGAGATCTTATCTCCTGCGGTTGAGGTTGTTGTGGGCGCTCGAGGGAGATCTTATCTTCTGCAATCGAGGTCGGTCGGAACCCTCGGGGGAGATCTTATTTTCTGCGGCCGAGGTCGCTGCGGACCCTCGAAGGAGATCTTATCTCCTGCAGTCGAGGTTAATGCAAGCACTCAGGAAAGATCTTATCTCCTACAGTCGAGGTCGGCCCGGATGCTCAGGAGAGATTTTATCTCCTATAGTCGAGATTGGCCCGGACCCTTGGAGGAGATCTTATCTCAAGACGAGGTTGATACGGTCGCTCGGAAGAGATCTTATCTCTGGTCGAGGTTGTCGCAGTCGCTCGAAAGCGGTCTTATCTCTAGCCGAGGTTGACTCGGGTGCTCAGAAGAGATCTTATCTCTAGCCGAGGTTGACACGATCGCTTGGAAGAGATCTTATCTCTGGCCGAGGTTGTCGTAGTTGCTTGGGAGAGATCTTATCTCTAGTCGAGGTTGACACGGGCGCTCGGGAGAGATCTTATCTCTAGCCAAGTTTGGCGTAGACTTTGAAGCTCGATCTTCGACTTTGCTCATGTTAGGATGAGGTTCTCCTTTTGTTTCTAACGGACTGTGAGGGCACACAAGGGCTGTTATCAGGGTCTCTCCTTCATCTTGTCTAAAATAAATGAGGCCTTTGACTTTGCTCGCGTTAGAACGAGATTCTCTTCCTGTTCCTAACAGGCTATGAGGGCACACAAGGGCCGTTGTCAGGGCCTCTCTCCCCATCTTATCTAAAATGAACGAGGCCTTCGACTTTGCTAGCATTAGGATGAGGTTCTTCCTCCTATTTCTAATGGACTGTGGGGGCACACAAGGGCCATTGTCAGGGCCTCTCCCCCCATCTCGTCTAAAATGAACGAGGCCTTTGACTTTGCTCGCATTAGAACGAGATTCTTCTTCTGTTTCTAATGGGCTATGGCGGCACATAAGGATTGTTGTTAGGGCCTCTCCCCCATCTCATCTAAATAAACGAGGCCTTCGATTTTGCTCATGTTAGGATGAGATTCTCCTCCTGTTCCTAACGGGCTGTGGGGGCACGTAAGGGTGTTTATCAGGGCCTCTCCCTCCATCTCGTCTAAAATGAACGAGGCCTTCAACTTTGCTCATGTTAGGATGAGGTTCTCCTCCTATTTCTAACGGACTGTGGGGGCACGTAAGGGTCGTTGTCAGAGCCTCTTCCCTCATCTCGTCTAAAATGAATGAGGCCTTCAACTTTGCTCACACTTAGAACGAGGTTCTCCTCCTATTTCTAACAGGCTGTGGGGGCACGTAAAGGACCGTTGTCAGGGTCCTCTCCTCCCATCTCTTCTAAAATGAATGAGGCCTTCGACTTTGCTCGCGTTAGGATGATGTTCTCCTCTTATTTCTAACGGGCTATGGGGGCACATAAGGGCCATTGTCAGGGCCTCTCCCCCAATCTCATCTAAAATGAATGAGGTCTTTCGACTTTGCTCGTGTTAGGACAAAAGTTCTCTCCTGTTCCTAATAGGCTGTGGGGGCACATAAGGGCTATTGTTAGGGCCTCTCTCCCCATCTCGTTTAAAATGAATGAAGCTTTCGACTTGCTCATGTTAGGACGAGGTTCTCCTCCTGTTCCTAATATGGCCATTATTAACTACTTCTTTCCTATGATCAGATATTTTTGCACTGAGAAACAATAATGTTGAAATGGAGGAATTTTATTGAAGAAAAGTTACCGATAGTACGTTCTCAGATTCTCCAAGTCTCAAGGTCATGGGAGCGTTGTTCCTCCGAGCTTCTTCAGGTGGTAAGTTTCGGACCCGACAACCTCCTCTATTTTATGCTAGCCTTCAATTTGGAGCAAACTTCTCTTGACTTTGATGCTGGAAGATGACAGCCCACCAAAGTACCAATCTCCTCCCAGACGTGGCGTCGATAATACGGGAGGTGATCGATCTTTTTGTTGTTTCTCCCTCATTGGTGGTTCTAGCTGCAGTAGCACCATTGGCTTGCTTCAGGCCAACATCTGTGGAACATTGAGGGGGGCGTAGTTGTGAAACCTTCTAGGGGGAGGACTTCTTCCCGCCCTTTTGTCGGAGCTTCCTTGATAATGAGCTCGAGAAGGAGTTCGGCCTCGTTTGCGCTCAGGGGGAGGTCATGAGCACGGCCAAAAACTTCTTTCTACCCTCCCGTGAATTTTTCTAGGGGAAAACTTCATGCCTTTTTGTCGGGGCTTCCTTGATGATGAGCTCGAGAGGAAGTTCGGCCTCACTTGCACTGGGGAGGTCGTGAGCGTGGTCGAACTTCATTCCATCCTCCTGTAAAACCTCCTGGGGAAGAACTTCATGCCCCTTTATCGGGGCTTCCTTCATGACGAGCTTGAGGGGAGTTTGGCCTCATTTGCGCTCAGGGAAAGGTCGTGAGCATGGTCGAACTTCTTTCCGCTTCTCCCGTGAAACCTCCTAGGGAAGAACTTCATGCCCCTTTGTCGGAGCTTCCTTAATGATGAGCTCGAGGGGGAGTTCGACCTCGCTTGCGCTAGGGAGGTTGTAAGCACTTATCGAACTTCATTCCGCCCTCTTGTGAAACCTCCTGGGGAAGAACTCCATGCCTCTTTATCGGGGCTTCATTGATGACGAGCTCGAGGGGGAGTTCGGCCTCATTTGCGCTCGAGGGGAGGTCGTGAGCACCAATTCTTGATGCCCCTTTGTTGGGGCTTCCTAGGAAAGAACTTCATGCCCCTTTGTTGGGGCTTTCTTGATGATGAGCTTGAGGGAGAGTTCAGCCTCGCTTATGCTGGGGGAGGTTAGTCCTCCTTCTAGCACCAATTCTATTGGTACAAAATCTGGTTGTCATCGAATCCAGCTGGAGTGGAGGTGGATGAGGTTGCCATCGAGGATCTACAAAATAAAGTCCCATCCGAAGTTGGTGGGGGGTGGCTCCGGCAGGACCCTCCGACGATCAAGTCAGCTCTTTTGGCTAACAAAAATGGAGTGCTTTAGAATGAGTTTGGTAGAGTTTAGAGAAGGAGAGCTTAGAGCTTAGAGGAAACATATCTGGAGGGTTTCTTTTATAGATGAAGCTTGATTGATGGTGACGGTCATACCACCTGGTGGTGAGCCGCTCGAGGCTGTGCGAAATTTGGTGTAGAGAGGATAGTATCGTCAGGCCGATAGTGACAGCCATACTGTCCGATAGTAGTGGACTGCTCGAGGTCTGGTGGAGTCAGTCACGGAGTGGGGCACCATCTATAGCATCGCCTGTGGTAGATTGATGGTGACTGTTTGTCCAGATTTAATAGCCGTGGCTCTGAGAAAGCAGGCATTGATTGGTGGACTTTGGTATATATCAATTCTAGAGGAGTTTGGACTCCTAGAGGAGTTCGGCTGAGGGAAAGCTCGGAAGGAGTTCGGTTGGAGGAGTGCGGAGGGAGTTCGACTCTCGTAGGCATCTGGCTGGAGGAGTGCGGTTAAGGCTCGATCGCTGGGGAGTTCAGAAGGAGGTCAACCGCTGAGGAGTCTGACCGACCGAAGGGGATGTCTGGGAGGAGTCCGGCTCCTGAAGAAGTTCGGCCAAAGGGAAAGCTTGGAGGGAGTTCAACTCCCATAGGTGTCTGGTTGGAAGAGCGCGGAGGAAGTTCGGCTCTCACGGGAGTCCGACTGAAGCTCGACCACTGAGGAGTTCGATCGGATGAAGAAGCTCGGCTAAGGCTCGACCGCTAAGAGTTTGAAGGAGCTCGACTGCTGAGGAGTTCGACCAGCTGAAGGAGTGGGTCACTAACGCCTGCAGCGGACTGATGGCAACCGTTGATCGAGATTTAATAGCCATAGCTATGAGAAAGCAGGCGTTGGTTGGCGGACTTTGGCATATATCAATTTTAGAGGAGTTTGGACTCCTGGAGGAGTTCGACCGAGGGGAAGCTCGGAAGGAGTTCGGCCAGAGGAGTGTGGAGGGAGTTCGACTCTCGTAGGTGTCTGGCTGAAGGAGTGGGCTAAGGCTCGGTCGGTGTGAGTCCAAAGTGAAGAGAAATCTTGATTTCTCGGATCAGGTTCGTTTAGATCTGATCGGATCAAGAAATATATTTCAAAATTTTTTTTCTTTGATCTAGATTAGATCTAGGATATTTTAGATCTGATCTTTATTATTTTAATAATTAAAATAAATTTAGATAAATTAAATTAAATTTAATTTATCTTGACGTAGGGTAATCCTATTATCCGTTGATGATTCTGTAAGCAGCGGAAGATTCTGGATCTAGCCATGCAAGTGTCTGGCCTCTATCGATATCCACTCTGATTGGATCTGGAGATCCTCTTCTTCTCTATCACGTCTCCAAAAATCAGATCTAGATCTGATTTGGAGGATCTTCAAAATACCTTTTGAAGATCAGCAGTTGTCCTTTACAGCAGCATAGCCTTCTAGCTTTCTATCGCCTTTCTCTCGTCTGGATTGCACCAACCAAGATCCCAATCTACTTTGGGCGTGGAGAGGAGAGGGAGAAGATGGGCTTGGCGTGGAGGAGGAGGAGAGAACCAGCCTTGGGGCATGGGATTTTTCTATCCTTTCAATGCTCTTTGGGTTGGGCGTAGGATCTTATTTATAGACTATGCATGATCCAACTCCTCTTCTTCCCAACCAATCACAACCCTTTGTGAATTCAGATCTAAATCTGATTGGTGGGAATAGAGTCCCTTGGATTCCTTCTTAGATGGTGCCTAAGACTAGTCAAACTTGGTTCTTAGGAGGAGTCTATTGGAATCCAAAAAGGAGATGAGTCCCTGTCCAACAGGGACTCCTGAGCGCCTCCAGCTTGGGCACACACCAAGGGTGGCATGCGCTCTCCTCCTTGCCAGATTCTGGTAGAGGGACAAGCCCCCACCAGCTCTCCAATAGGTGCATGACATTTGGACAAAAGTCAAAGTGTCAATGGTTAACATTTGATCAGTCAAAAATCAACTTTTAACCAAAGTCAAAGGATGAGAAATGGCAGATGACCAAAAATGGCAGGTATTGTCTTACAAAATAAGACAACCCTTTTCTGACCTGGATAAGCTCTAGTCAAACTAAGTGAAGGCCTCTGATCGAGCACAGATTTCTTTGGCTCAGTCAGGATAATTATTTATGATAGTAAAAGAAGAATGTTAGGTTCAATCGAGTGCTAGCACAATTTTCTTAAATCTAATTGAATCTCATTCAAATCAATT
>QRFJ01002015.1:171949-246381 GCA_006176705.1 Cocos nucifera | reverse complement strand
GATGACAATTCACCGATGTAGCTAGCTCCTAGCTCCTCCCGGAGTGGTGTTGACGACGCCGCGGGATCGGCCACCTTCTTGTCTTTTCCAGTTACGGCAGTGCCTATGGCCGATTCTCCTTGATCGCACATGTCTTGGAGAGCCGTAGTCTTCCAGGCTTGGCGGTTGGCTCTTAATTTTGCCGAGAATTCGAGTTAGAGGAGCGGTCGTAGTTGCGGAACCTTCCGGGAGGGGGGTTCGTTCCGTCCTGCAGCGCCGAACCTTTATTTTGGAGGTTGAGTTGAGGAGTTCGGCTTTCCGCCGAACTTCATTTCGCCGACGACGAGCCTGGTGGGAGCTCGGCTTTTCTTTCGAGCCGAACTTCATTCTCTTTCCGCACGAGACCCGCCGAGGGAGAACTTTCTGCTGCTCTTGCTCGGACGAGCTCGAGGGGAGCTCGGCTTTTCTCGCCCGAACTTCGTTCCCGCTCAGTGAACACTTTGTAGGCGGCTTCCTTTGGGGACTACTGGAGCTGCAGTTTCGGCCCTTACTTGCGCGAATTCATTCCACTTTCCCCAGCGGAAGCTTCCGCGGGAGGACTTCATATTCTTTGTCGAGCTTTTCCCTCGCTGAAGGGCTCATAGGTGGGTTCGGCCTTCCCTCGCGCGAACTTCATTCCGTATCAGCCGGAGGAACTTCTGCTCTCACGTTTCTCTCTTAGGGGCGATTGGGCTCCTCCTAAGCGCTGATTCCCGCATTTCTTCGACAGTCTGAAGTTTCAGGGGTGGACGACCTTCCTCCTGCTAACCCTCAATTTGGTGCAAGCTTTGTCTGGAATGGCGAATCATGATTGCACCCGAGATCTTTCCGGGGGCCATGTGAATGAACGCCTAAGGTTGGCCGACCTTCTTGTTGTCTGGCTTAGGCAGCGCCCTTCAGCCGATCTTTTTTCTGCTTCAGGCCGGTACGGAGGAATTAACCAGCCGACCACGTTTCTGAACGGCTCCTCAATTTGTCTCGGAGCTGGATGCATCCCTCCGTGTCATGGCCATGGTCGTGATCGGTAGAGGCAGTACTATTCCGATCGCGCTTGCTTTGGGGAGAGTATACGTAACTCTTCCGGTCTTGGCAGCTGGGTGTTTTACTTCGTGAGAATTGGGTTCGACGGAGCGTTGAGGGGCATTAGCGGCGGAAACCTTCCGAGATGTCGGACATCTCGCGCCTACCTTATCCAGCGCGAGTTCTGAGGAGTTCGGCCGCCTGCTTCGCGTATGGGGGTCTGCGAGTGTAGCCGAGCTTCTACCCATGCTCTTCTCGTCCGCCAGCCGGTCCTTTTGACGAGTCCTCATCTTTCAATCTTGAAGCTTCTTCCGCAGTGGGCAATATCTCTCGGCTCGAGCCAGAGGTCGGCGAAGTACCTAGGATACTTCTTTTCAGAGAGAAACAGCAGCTATTTTTGAAGGCGCCCTTTAAAGTGCGTCAATCGCGACAGACTGGCTCCAGGTCCCGGACTTCAATGCCGCGGCGTTGAACGAGTGACGTAAGTCCGGATGGATTCCCCTTGCTTCTGCTTGAGCTCATCAGGGAATCTAAACCTCGGCTCGGTCGTCGGCTGCTGATGAAGTGGGCCGCGACAGACTGCTCATCTGGTCGAAAGAGAAGATCGTGTTGGGCTCAACGCGAGTACCAGTTCCTCGCTGCTCCCTTTAAGGTAGACGGGAATGGCTCGGCCAAGCACGCATCTGAAGCACCATGAAGCAGACATCTGGCTCGGAAGGCCCCCAGGGATCATCCGACTCAGAAGTTGCCATCGTAGCTTTCCAGTTGAGGGAGCTCGAAGGTCGGTGGAACAGGTTCTTGCATGATTTTCTGCGAGAAAAGGAGGTCTGCACAAAACTGTGTCACCACGCGAGGGGGACGAAGTTCTTCAATTCGCCCGGTTCATTTTCGAGAGCCTTGTCTGGCCCAGCAGCGCTCTCCCGGTCTCTGATTCTCCAAGGCTTTCTGATGAGGCATGGGGCGCTGAGGCCTCACCTTGGTCGATCCATGATCCGAGACAAGGGGCTCTCCCTCCTCCGCGCTCTCCAACCCGGGTTATCGGAGGTCGGGCTCTCCAGCGCCGGTCGCAACCTTCGGACTGGATCATTCGCCTCGGAGAGCCTCGCGCCGGTCGGCGGCTTGGCACTGGCGACTGTTCGGTTGCAGCACCGCCTGCACTGCCCCGTGAGACCCGCGAACGTGCTGGATGAGCTCGGTTGAACTGCTCTCAGTATCCCACCGCGGCTTAAGACGGGGCTGAGTCACCGGGCGCACGGAAGCAGTGGACGTGACGGACTCGAGGGATCGAACCGCCGGAGCCGTGCGAACGCCGCGTCCGAAGCCCTTCGGGGGCATTTTCCCTCTTTCCAGACGATAGGAATCTCTGAAGAGGAGAAGAAGAGAGATCCGGAGGCAGGGGCGGAAAGCGTCGCCGAGTCACGTTCCTTTAAGAACAAGGGAAGCCTTGAAGGTTCATCCTTCGTTCCCAAGACGGCGCCAATTTGTTGGTGCAGAAATCCGTCCGCCCCGGAGGTCCGTCGCAATCGATCCGCTGGAAGCCGCTGGGGACCCTGCGGAATACGAATAACTCCGTTCCGGAGCCGGTGGGCGTGGTTGGCTCCGGCAGGACCCTCTCCGACGGTCAAGTTAGTTTCCGACCAACCAGTAATGGAGTGCTCGAAGAACACTTCCCGACTTAGAATGTGGAGGAAGTTTAGAGAGTTTAGAGCTCTAGAGAGAGCGCTTGAGTAAAATGTCGGAGGCGGTTCCTTTTATAGCGGGAGCTTTTAGGTTGATGCTGGCTTGACGCATGTGCGTCTGGCAGAGAGCGTCGTGGCAGCAGGGAGCTTGTTGGTGCACCAGCTGCAGCGCGTGCTTGGCGGAAACGCGCTAAGCAGGTTCGGCGGAGTCAGAGTCCCCACTGTGCCGTGCTGCGGCGGATTGACAGGACAGCCATCGCGCGCCTGGCCAGTTGGTCGCTATGCCTCGCGAGCGGATAGAACCGCCGATGTACGGACGGACTGCCCAACGACAAAGTCAAGAGAAGCATGGTCCAAATTATGAAGGCCGGCAGGAGATTAGAGGAGGTCGTCTGGACGGACTTGCTGCTCGAGGAGCTCCAGGAACAACACCCCGTCGACCCCTCAAACGAGAGCGCGCTGTCCACGACTTCCCTTCGGTAAAATTCTCCCCTCCGCTAATATTATTTCTGGATGCGAAAATGTGCGATGACAGAAGAGCAGCAGTCAATAATCGCCGCATTAGGAACAGGAGGAGAACCTCGTCCTAACGCGAGCGACAAGCTCGGCCGCGGGAGAGATAAGATCTCCCCCGAGAGAAGCTCGCCGCAGGAGATAAGATCTCCCCCGAGCGCGCACAACCTCGGCTAGAGATAAGATCTCTCCCGAGCGACCGTTGACAACCTCGGCTAGAGATAAGATCTCTCCCGAGCGACCGAAACAACCTCGGTTAGGAACAGGAGGAGAACCTCGTCCTAACACGAGCACCAACCTCGGCTAGAGATAAGATCTCTCCCGAGGCGACCGTTGACAACCTCGGCTAGAGATAAGATCTCTCCCGAGCGACCGGAACAACCTCGGTTAGGAACAGGAGGAGAACCTCGTCCTAACACGAGCACCAACCTCGGCTAGAGATAAGATCTCTCCCGAGCGACCGAAACAACCTCGGTTAGGAACAGGAGGAGAACCTCGTCCTAACACGAGCACCAACCTCGGCTAGAGATAAGATCTCTCCCGAGCGACCGTTGACAACCTCGGCTAGAGATAAGATCTCTCCCGAGCGACCGAAACAATCTCGGTTAGGAACAGGAGGAGAACCTCGTCCTAACACGAGCACCAACCTCGGCTAGAGATAAGATCTCTCCCGAGCGACCGTTGACAACCTCGGCTAGAGATAAGATCTCTCCCGAGCGACCGAAACAATCTCGGTTAGGAACAGGAGGAGAACCTCGTCCTAACACGAGCACCAACCTCGGCTAGAGATAAGATCTCTCCCGAGCGACCGTTGACAACCTCGGCTAGAGATAAAGATCTCTCCCGAGCGACCGGAACAACCTCGGTTAGGAACAGGAGGAGAACCTCGTCCTAACACGAGCACCAACCTCGGCTAGAGATAAGATCTCTCCCGAGCGACCGAAACAACCTCGGTTAGGAACAGGAGGAGAACCTCGTCCTAACACGAGCACCAACCTCGGCTAGAGATAAGATCTCTCCCGAGCGACCGTTGACAACCTCGGCTAGAGATAAGATCTCTCCCGAGCGACCGGAAACAACCTCGGTTAGGAACAGGAGGAGAACCTCGTCCTAACACGAGCACCAACCTCGGCTAGAGATAAGATCTCTCCCGAGCGACCGTTGACAACCTCGGCTAGAGATAAGATCTCTCCCGAGCGATCGGAACAACCTCGGTTAGGAACAGGAGGAGAACCTCGTCCTAACACGAGCACCAACCTCGGCTAGAGATAAGATCTCTCCCGAGCGACCGGAAACAACCTCGGTTAGGAACAGGAGGAGAACCTCGTCCTAACACGAGCACCAACCTCGGCTAGAGATAAGATCTCTCCCGAGCGACCGTTGACAACCTCGGCTAGAGATAAGATCTCTCCCGAGCGACCGGAACAACCTCGGTTAGGAACAGGAGGAGAACCTCGTCCTAACACGAGCACCAACTCGGCTGCAGGAGATAAGATCTCCCCCGAGTGCGCACTTCACTTCGGCTGCAGGAGACAAGATCTCCCCGAGAGAAGCTCGGCTGCAGGAGATAAGATCTCCCCCGAGCGCGCACTTCACTTCGGCTGCTCCCCCGAGGCGCACTTCACTTCGGCTGCAGGAGATAAGATCTCCCCCCCCGAGCGCGCACTTCACTTCGGCTGCAGGAGATAAGATCTCCCCCGAGGGAAGCTCGGCCGTAGGAGATAAGATCTCCCCCGAGCGCGCACTTCAACCTCGGCTGCAAGATAGGAGGTCTCCCTCGAGTCGACTTCAACTGACGAAGATAATGTCGCCCCCGAGGAGCTCAAATCCGACTTCGACCGAAGGAGGCGAATCTTACTTCGGCTTCAACGTCAGCTTCATCGACTTTAGCCGGAAACGAGTTCCATTCCAATTCCAAACATCGACTGAAGATGAGGTCTCCCCCAAGCCTCAGCCTCAACTTCGGCGTCAATCTTGGCTGGAGATGAGACCTCCCCGAGCTTCAGATGCGGAGCCTGGAAGAAGACTTCGGCAGTCGCCTGTTTTGGTACTCCCTTCCTTCAATTTTTGAACTCGGGAGTGGGGGGGCTACTGTTGGGGATAAATCCCGCTCCTGCCGAAGCCCGGCCCAACGCTCAGCTCAATGTAACCAGTAGCTGCTGAAGAGCTTCAGCGCCAGGCGCCAGGCCGAGCCCCTAACACGGCCGAACTGATTAGAGGCCGAACTCCCCTGCACCAAGGTCTCGGCCGCCGAACTGCCTAGAGGCCGAACTCCCCTGCACCAAGGTCCGGGCCGAACTGCCTAGAGGCCGAACTCCCCTGCACCAAGGTCCGGGCCGAACTGCCTAGAGGCCGAACTCCCCTGCACCAAGGTCCGGGCCGAACTGCCTAGAGGCCGAACTCCTTCGGACCGACCCCAGGCGAGCCCATGCAGCCGAACTCCTTCGGACCCCACGGCCGAACTCCTTCGGACCGACCCCAGGCGAGCCCATGCAGCCGAACTCCTTCGGACTTCCCACGGCCGAACTCCTTCGGACCGACCCTAGGCGACCGAACTCCTCAGCGAGCCCTGGCCGAACCAACTAGCAACTGAAGTCCTCTCAGCGGCCGAACTCCTCAGCGGTCGCCCTCATCAAACTTCGGCCGACCAAGCTCCTACCAAACTCTCGAGTGTCCAAGCCTCAGCCCAAGCCCCAACAGCCGGCCGAACCCCAGACGGCCGAGCTTCGACTTCTCAGCAGCCGAACTCTTCTGCGGACGAGCCTTAGCTGCATACCTCTTGCCAGACGCCTATGGGAGCCGAACTCCCTCCCATCTTCCTCTTCAGGAGCCCGAACTCCCACGAAATGGGCACACGACGAAGGCCTTCAACCCATCATTCGGCAAGCTCTGCAACCATCACTATCAGTCAGTCCGCCGTACCATCGGTCAGTCCGCCGCGGGCGATAGCGACCCACTGCCAGGCGGCGATGGCTGTCACCCTCAATCCGCCGCACACGGCACCAGTGGGACTGACTCCGCCGAACCTCGAGCGGTCCGCCAGCACGCGGCTGCAGCTGTCACCACCAAGCTCCATGCTGCCCGACGACTCTCTGCCAGACGGCACAGCCGTCACCATCAACTAAAGCTCCGCTATAAAAGGACCCCTCCCGACATACTAAGGCTAAGCTCTCTGGACTCTTAACTCTCTAAACTCTCCTCCACATCTCTAAGCTCGGGAACTCGTTCCGAGCACTCCATTACTGTTGGTCGGAAACTAACTTGACCGTCGGAGGGTCCTGCCGGAGCCACCACCCCACCGGCTCCGGACGGGGCTTCGTTTCGCAGGTCCCCGGCGGCTTCCAGCGGCCTCGATTGCGGCGACCTCCGGCGGCGACGGATTTCTGCACCAACAATCATGAATCTGGAATCCTAATTTCTCAAGTTGCTCATTTAAATGATCCTGGGTCTTCTTGGTAATGGCCTCTTTTCTTTCCTTTGCACGTGACAACCACCTGAACAGGGTGCTGAAGCATCTTGGAGTCTCTTTTCTCCTCCTTGGTCCGTTACTTTCTCCTCTCCACATCACTCTTCATCTGTTCTGCTGGATCCGGCGGAACAATGCCAAACAGGCTCTTAATGAGTGTACTTGCCAGCTTAGGTTGATGATGGCCTTTGGGTGATTGTACTGGATAGTTCTGAGACTTTGGTTTGAACCCTCCGCCATAATGGTTGGAGATGTTTGTTGCCATCGGTTGAAGGTTGCCCGGGTTGCATTGGCCATCAGGAAAATCAAATGAAAGAATTTAATTGTATTCATGAGATTAGAAGAGAATTGAGTTTCACAATTGTCATCAGAAGTTTCATAAATTTGTGGAACATTGAGTCTTTACCCAAACTTGATTATCAGATAGGAACCAGGGAAAAGAAGAGTTAAAGTTCTAGCTTACACACCACCTCTGCTTTTGATGTCCCAAGCACAGCATATATTCTTGAGCACTATAGATTTTCTGTGGTGCTTCGGGAAACACCTATGATTATGACAAGGATCACACTCTCTGCAGTCACGAGTTTTGGATAAACTACAAAGCTTGAAGCTTCCATCATGGATGCTTATGTTTAAAGGTGTCAGATGATCCGATCAGTTCGAGCTTGGGCTGGCGTCTGAAAATTCCTGGTCAGGCTTGGCTCCAAGCTAAATAAATCAAGCTTGATCCGGCAACTTAGGCTCGAAATTAATTTTAAGCCAAGTCAAAAATAGACTAGTGTCGATCATACAGCAGAAAATTGATGTGTGTGTGTACACACTAGCTTGAATTGGTTTTTAGATTTATTCAGGATTTTTAAATTGATCAATGCTTTGATTTTGCTCTGTTTGAAATAATGCTTGAAATAATGATAAACAAACCAAGCTTGATGTCAACTTTTGCAACTCAAAATTAATTTCAAATTCAGCTTGGTTACACCTCTACTCGTGTGAATAAACAAGTCATGAAAGCATATTATAAAGTGACGCACGAAAAGCAATATAGAAGTGAAAAGACGCTTGAAAAGGTGAACAAAACAAAGGAGATCACTTTTCCTAATTAGCTATTAAGACGGAGGAGAAAAGTATCAAGAAAGCTGATAACCCCTGGATAATGACTCTCACCAAAGGCATTATCTACAACTAGAGTGGAAATTATGATCATTGCTCCCCCACTCTACAGGGAAATGGCCATGGAGTCAGAGCCACAAGCCAGACCAGGCAGTCAAAAATTTGGATTCTAAGCTACACTCAATGTGTTTGTTTTGTTGGGTACATGTATAACACTGTAACAAATAATCCCATAACATCTTTATTTGCATAATTTATTATGTTCATAGGAATTACAAGTACAGTCATTATACACAATTTGTGTTAGCATATTATATCTAATTGTTACAAATATCATCTTTTGGATTGAAATAAGAATCATCAAATTTAAGATAAAAAGTTGGTACAGAACGAATGATTGTCATTGGTTTTTGTTAGACAAAAATTGGTAATCAAAAAATATAGTTGATGTAAATAATATAAACATTCTAGACATTAGCTACTTTTACTATTTTAATATTATTTTATTTGAAGACACTAAACCAAAACATCAATAATGAAATTAGATATTAAAGATGTCGAATACGATAAGAAACAAAACTCAGATCAAATCCAACATGCAAAACCCAAATTTAAAATTGGACTTGATATCGCATTGGTTTTAAGTATGCATCTTTACATATTAGATTTAAGACTTCGACTCGTTGGCAACCTTACCCATCAAGAACTTCCCTAGATATTTACGAATTTTAAAAATTTATTATTATAACAACTGTTTCTGTTACAAAAATTTTTGGTTAGTTGATGTTGGGCATGCCATGCTAAATAGGAATCACAGGTTTTTTTCCATGCATCCTTAATGAGGGCTTGTACTTGGCATGCTATTTAGAAGTTTCTCTACTATCTACATATAACAAGATAGTTAACCTAAAAATACACAAGAGTTGGTATTGCTTTCTCTCTTGTTGTCTCTTGTAATCATCCTTGCTCTAAGATTAGGATGATACCTATAGAATCTCTTGAACTTCATATGATGCTTCATGATGATAATTTTCATAATAATGTTCATCACCATTCCCATAATAATAATGAGATATATATTGCCAAGATGGCATCATCATCACTTGGCACTTGGACATGAGAGGATGATTCGATTCAAGTTAGTATCATTTCTCGAGTGATGGGATAAATATAAGCTACAATGATGGAGATTAGCTCATCCTCATCTCGTCAAAACAAGTTAGGGGATACATATATAATAACATTCATCAATTACAAGAAAATTAAAGATTACAAAATCATGAGAAAAGTATAAGATGATATATGATAATTGATGACATCGATGCAGTAAACACCTTCAATATCTCTCTTCCCTCAAGAAGATGGTACTCTCCAATCAAAAATGAAAGAGATAGCTTTCGATATTAGTAGCCATCAATGAGGGACCATCTTTAGAAATTGGCATCGAAAATTGGCATGAGGATTGCATGATATGTTGTCCATACAGAGATCCCTGATATATACACGTCAACTTTACTTCAGCAAAACAAAGCACAAGTTCAATTTCAAGAACTGATATCTACTCTTAAAAACTATATTAGGGACCAAACGCTGATAAACAAAGGTAGTTACAAATAAAAGGACCATGGAATGATAAACAAAGATAGTGACACAAAATATATCCAATTTAACTGCAATGCAAATTCACCCTTTTCCATGTCCTTTCTAAACCCATCTCAAAAATTGCATTAGGGACCAAGCGGCGACAAACAAAGACAAACATGCTCATGAAGTCGCACATCTTAGGCCTATAAAAAATTCCTATGATGCTTCTTATAACACTTCATGATGTTAATAATTTTAATAATAATGTTCATCATCATTCCCATAACAATAAGAGCATGCATGTGAATATTTGTTCAAATGATATCGTCCCTTCCAACTTTGATAGGATGTGAGGATTTGATTCAAGCGAGCATCGTTTCTTGAGAGAATAGGTAAACTAGAATGGTGGAGATTAGCGCACCCTCATCTCAACAAATAATTAAATTAGGAGATACATCAAAAGATTCATCCATTACAAGAAAACAAAGATTATAAAATAATTGGAAAAGTATAATAATAGTGTTCATCATACTCAAGTTATGTTAGCATTTTATATCTTAACCATTACAAATATCATCTTTTGGATTCAAATGAGAATTATCAAATTTAAGATAAAAAGTTTGTACAGAAGGAATATTGTCATTAGTGTTTGTTAGACAAATGGTAATGAAAAAATACAGTTGATTTAAATAATATAAAAATTCTAGAAAAAATATGGTTGATTTAAATAATATAACAATTCTAGACATTAGCTATTTTTACTATTTTAATAGTTTTATTTCAAGATACTAACCAAAGGCATCAATAATAGAATTTTTTCTTGACATTAGATATTAAACATGGAGAATGCAATAAGAAACAAAACTTAGATCAAATCCACCATGTAAAACCCAAATTCAAATCTAAACTTGATAGCATATTGGTTCTTAGCATGGATCTTCTCATATTAGATTTAAGACTTCAACTCATTGGCAGCCTTACCTGTCAAGAACTTTCACCAGCTATTGGTGGAATTTTAAAAATTGATTATTATAACAACTGTTTCCTATTACAAAAACTTTTGTGTTGGTTCATGTTGGACATGCCATGCTAAATAGGAAGCACGGGTTCCTTTCCGTGCATCCTCAACAAGGGCTTGTACTTGGCACGCTATTTAGAAATTTCTCTACTATCTAAATATACCAAGATAGTTAACCTAAAAAGGCTCAGGAGATGGTAATGCCTTTTTTCTTGTTGGCTCTTGTAATCGTTCCTTGCTGTAGGACTAGGATGATGCCTATAGAATCTCTTGAACTTCATATGAAGCTTCATGATGATAATAATTTTCATAACAATGTTCATCGCCGTTTCCATAGCAATAAGGGGATGTATATTTTTGAGATGGCATCATCACTTGCCACTTGGATGGGAGAGGAGAATTCGATTCAAGTTAATTAGTATCATTTCTCAAGTGGTGAGGTAAATATAAACTATAATGATGGAGATTAACCCATCCTCATCTCATCAAAATAAAATAAGGATACATAACAGGATTCATCCATTACAAGAAAATTAAAGATTATAAAATAATTGAAAAAATATAAGATGATATAAGATAATTGATAACACTAATCTGGAAAATGATACTCCTTTAGTCAAAGGTGAAAGACAAAGCTTTCAATATCAGTAGCCATCAATGAGGGACTATCTTTATAAATTGGCATCTTTGAAAATTGGTGTGATGATTGCATGATATGTTGTCCATATAAAGATCCCTAATATATACACATCAACTTTAGTTTAGCAAAATAGAGCACAAGTTCAATTTCAAGAACTGATATCTTCTCTTAAAAACTATATTAGGGACCAGTGATAAACAAAGATAGTGACAAATAGAAGGACCACGGAATGACAAACAAAGATAGTGACAAAAAACTATATCCAATTTAACTGCATATGCAAGTTCACCCTTTACCGAATCTTTTCTAAACCCATCTTAAAAATTGCATTAGGGACCAAGTAGTGACAAACAAAGTCAAACATGCTCGTGAAGTCGCACATCTTAGGCCTATAAAAACTCCTATGATGCTTCTTATAATGCTTCATGATGATAATAATTTTAATAACAATGTTAATCATCATTCCCATAACAATAAGAGCATGCACACTAAGTATTTGCTCAAATGATATCATCCCTTGTGACTAATTAGATAGGATGTGAGGATTTGATTCAAGTGAGTGTCATTCCTTGAGAGATTAGGTAAACTAGAATGGTGGAGATTAGCACACCCTCATCTCATCAACTAATTAAATTAGGAGATACATCATAAGATTCATCCATTACAAGAAAAACAAAGATTATAAAATAACTAAAAATGTATAATAATAGTGTTCATTATACACAACTTATATTAGCATTTTATATCTTAACGTTACTAATATCAACTTTTGGATTCAAATAAGAGTTATCAAATTTAAGATAAAAAGTCTGTACAGAAGGAATATTGTCATTGGTTTTTGTTAGACAAAAAATGGCAATAGACAAATATAGTTGATTTAGATAATATAAACATTCTAGACATTAGCTATTTTTACTATTTTAATAGTTTTATTCCAAGATACTAACCAAAGGCATCAATAATAGAATTTTTTCTTGACATTAGATATTAAACATGTAGAATGCAATAAGAAACAAAACTCAAATCAAATGCAACATGTAAAACCCAAATTCAAATCTAGACTTGATAGCATACTGGTTTTTAGCATGGATCTTCTCATATTGGATTTAAGACTTCAACTTATTGGCAACCTTACTCGTCAAGAACTTTCACCAGCTATTGATGGAATTTTAAAAATTGATTATTATAACAACTATTTCCTATTACAAAAATTTTTGTGTTGGTTCATGTTGGACATGCCATGCTAAATAGGAAGCACGGGTTCTTTTCCATGCACCCTCAACAAGGGCTTGTACTTGGCGTGCTATTTAGAAATTTCTCCACTATCTAAATGTATCAAGATAGTTAACCTAAAAAGGCTCCGGAGTTGGTATTGCCTTTTTTCTTGTTGGCTCTTGTAATCATTCCTTGCTCTATGACTAGGATGATGCCTATAGAATCTCTCGAACTTTATATGAAGCTTCATGATAATAATTTTCATAATAATGTTCATCATTATTTCTATAATAGTAAGGGGATGTATATTATCGAGATGGCATCATCACTTGCCACTTGGATAGGAGAGGAGGATTCGATTCAAGTTAATTAGTATCATTTGTTGAGTGATGAGGTAAATATAAACTATAATGATGGAGATTAGCCCATCCTCATTTCATCAAAATAAAATAAGGGATACATAATAAGATTCATCCATTACAAGAAAATTAAAGATTATAAAATAATTGGAAAAGTATAAGATGATATAATATAATTGATAACACTAATATAGTAAACACTTTCAATAACTCTTCTCTCTAGAAGATGATACTCCTACAGTCAAAGGTGAAAGAGATAGCTTTCAATATCAGTAGCCATCAATAAGGGACCATCTTTAGCAATTGGCATCTTTAGAAATTGGTGTGGGGACTGCACTAAATGGTGTATATATAGGGATCCCTAATATATATACATCAACTTTGGTTCAGCAAAACAGACACAAGTTCAATTTCAAGAGCTAATCAATATCTTCTTTTAAAAACTATATTAGGGACCAGACAATGATAAACAAAAGGATCATGCAGTGACAAACAAAAGTAGTGATAAATAAAGATAGTGACAAAAACATACATCCGATGTTACTGCATATGCAAATTCGTCCTCTGCCGAGTCGTTTCCAAAGCCATCTCAGAAACTGAATTAAGGATGACAAATAAAGACAAACAAGTTGGTGGAGTTGCACATCTTGGGCATGTAAAAAAATTCATATGATGCTTCTTACGATGCTTCATGATGATAATAATTTTCATAATAATGTTCATCATCAATCCCATAATGATAAGAGGGCAGATATTACTTTATATCGGCTCAAATGATATGAATTCTTGCCATTTAGATAGGAGGTGAGGATTTGATTCAAGTGAGTGTCATTCTTAGAGAGATTAGTTAAATATAAATTAGAATGGTGGAGATTAGCCCACCCTCATCTCATCAAAAGAAATTAGGAGATACATAATAAGATTCACCGATCCATTACAAGATAAATAAAAATTATCAAATAACTAAAAAAGTATAATATGATATGAGATAATTGATGATACTAATATAGTAAACACTTTCTGTTGGTGCAAAAATTCATCTTGAGATCGGGATGGCTGGAGTCGAACGGAGATCATAGATTGGCAATGGCAGGGTAGCGGCAGCAGGACCTGCAAGAAAAATTTCTGACCAGAGTTGGCTCCGGTGGGGATCCTCTGACGCTCAAATTATATTTCTATTCAATAGATGAAATAGCGAGTATTTCAGGAGAGAAAAAATCACATACCCCGAGGGTCCCTCTTAGCCCTTTTTTTATGGGTGGAGGCTGAAGAGCCATGGGAGGAAAGAGGTTCCGATGGTTAGCTTTGACTTATCTAGAGAGATATGGCCATCATCATTCCCTTATCTAGAGATATTTTATTTATTATTTATTTTTTATCTATTTCTCTATGATCCTTATTGAATATCCTTAAAGATTATGCAATTTTTTTTGGCCTTCTCAAGTTGGATGAGTAACATCATCTCATGGCATGTGGGGGCCACCTCCATTAATGGCATGAGTTGACAATCAGTTATTTTGAGAATAGATGCTCCTTTTATTTTTGATTCTTTCATATTTTAATAGAATGATGTGATGGAACCAGGTCTTAGGCTTCACATATTTTAATAGGCTGATATAGCTTCACATTTTTATTACCTTACGTCTTCAGCTAATACAAAACTATCCTCCAACACTAGTCCTTCTACTCTCAAGTTCGAGTCATAATTGGGTCAAGTGAAGAGAGTATTTCTAGTTGGCCGAAGACATGCCAAGATCATCATTTTTAGTCGAGGCGATATGTCTGCAGCTCCTGGTAAGGTGAAGAGTCATATCATCTTAGTGATTTGTAACTTAGTTGTTGAAGTTTTCATAGACTCCATTTGCTGAAAAGCAAGAGATCTTCTATATAGTGGGGCTGATTTTTTAGGATCCTTACAGGTTAGTCTTGTTGCTTTTATGACGAAGATGCTAAAGAGTGAGGGGCCTTGGCTCTACTTATTGAAGAGTAACGGGTCAAGATTTTCATTGGCGCTATTCACTGAAAAGCAAAGGGCTATCGAGGGTCATATAGTGGTTATCCCCTACTTCTTAAGATCTTCAAGGGTGTTGGTTTTTTGAAGAGTGAACTCGATCTTTGGAGATCCTATAGTGGTTAGCCCCCACTTCTTGATCAATTAGGATCTTCGAGTGTTGATTTGCTGAAGAGTAAACTCGGCTTTCGAGGCTTCTATAGTGGTCAACCCCCACTTCCTAACTATCGAGGTCTTTAGGTGTTGGTTTACTGAAGAATAAACTTGGCCTTTGGGGGTTCTATAGTGTTTAGCCCCCACTTCTCAATCAATTAGAATCTTCAGGCATTGGCTTGCTGAAGAGCGAACTCGGCCTTTGGGGGTCCTATAGTGGTTAGCTTTTGCTTTCTAACTATCAAGATCATTGGGCATTGGTTCACTAAAGAATGAACTCAGCCTTCGGAGGTTCTATAGTGGTTAGCCCTCACTTCCAAACTGCCAAGATATTCGGGCCTACGTAGGTGGAATGATGAATTTATAGATTTCAAGGATCCTCACGGGTTAACCATCAGCTCAATTTGACCTTTGTCTTGGTTCAGTTTTGGCTTAGGAACTTGTTGTCCTGTAACAAAAAAATAGAATAATGGATGAGGATTTTAAGAGCTTTTTATCACGAGAGATTTTGTTAGAGAATCCTTTGATTTTGCTTAGCTTTTTGTTTGTCTCGGATCGGCACAGTTCACCTCAGCTTGACCTTGATTTTGACCCCTGCTTGACCTTGATTCTGACTTCAGCTTGGCCTCGATCTTCTGAACTTAGATTTTTCCTAACCTCAACCTTCTGAGGTTGAGTTTCTGCAAACCTTGGCCTTCTATTAATCGAGGCCTTCTAAGATTGGATTTCTGCTAACCTCAAATTTTTACTGATCTTGATCTTCTGAGATTGGATTTCTACTGATTTCAGCCTTTTGAGATCAGATTTTTATTGACCTCGACCTTCTAAACTTAGATTTCTACTGATCTTGACCTTCTAAGATTGAATTTTTGCTATCCTCTATCTTTTAAGGTCAAATTTCTACTGACCTTGACCTTCTGAGGTCAGATTTTTGCTAACCTCAATTTTTTGAGGTTAGATTTCTTTGGACCTCAGTCTTTTAAGGTCAGATTTCTACTATCCTTAACCTTTTGAGATTAGATTTCTACTGACCTTGATCTACTGAGGTTGGATTTCTACTGACCTTGACTTTTCGAGATTAGATTTCTATGAATCTCGTATTGAGAATAGTTTCCCAAAGCCAATCATCAGCTTGTTAATGATTGAGTTATTTTTTATATTTATATATAAATTATAAATAAATAAATATTATTTTAATATTTTTCATCATAAACTCTTTTCATCTTCTAATGAACTTCTGTATTGTGGTAAAGTCCTTAGGACTATTTAGAATCGATAAAGAAGGATTTATCATTTAGTTCTTAAATCTGTTTATGACCAAATGATATATTGTTATCAAGGACAACAATATTTATCAAATATAGGTCATTGTATGCCATATGGATTGATCGTCCTCTTAACTAAGGAGTGTAGAGATACTGGTATGGCATGCAGGTAAAATATAGAGGTACATTTATACTGAACATGATCAATTTTGGAGCTTTTTTGCTATCAAGATTTGCTCCAATGGAATATGGATATAAGTCTCTCTCCGATCTAAGATCACCATGGTGACTTTCAAGTAACTCACTATACTTTGATGCTAAACTACCTAAATTTTTATTTCAATGATGAAAGATTTTTGGGCATAGTCAAGTACTTAAGAAGTTGGAGTGTGAATCAAGATGGAATTGACCACTCCAGGTTTAGGAGCTGTGTTCAATTGTGTTTTAATTTAGCAATGCCTTGGCTAGGATAGTTCTAGTGAGGAATCATAGGAGTGATTATGTTAAGACATGATATAGATATATTTTTTAGGATTGGCAGTTTAACTCTGAGTCATCTTAAATATAAAGATCAAAGGAATGAATTATACCGTAACCATATTCACATAGGTTCTGAATATTGCGATTGTGACTATTTGACCTATCCATATATCGGATACCATTGCTAGATGATCACTTTGATTGGTATAGAAATTATTTTTTATGCTATCGGCTTAGGTTCAAACCTATGAGGTCACATATATTAGAGGTTCCTGCCTAATCTGATGGCTGATAAGGAGTTCCACTAGATTGGGAATCTATAGTCAAGAGTTCCACTAGATTGGAACTCTTTGACCGAGAGTCCTACGATATTGGGACTCTAAGTCCTGCTTGTCTTGGACTCTATGATCGAGAGTCTCACTAGTCTGAGACTTTGTGATCATGAGTTCTACTCATTTGGAATACTGGGATCAAGAGTCCCACTGGTCGGAGATTCTTCGATCAAGAGTTTTATTTTGATCGAACTCTATTGTCCGGACATCCATTAGATTTGGACTCTATATTTATGAAAAATTTAATTAATAATTTGATTACTAATTAACTTAATTTGATTGAATAATAAATTTTGGATCAAGTCCAATGAATTGGATTTAGTTTGGTTTGACCCGATTAGGTTATGTGATGACCTAATCGTCAAGAAGGTTTGTTCCCTAATTTAATCAGGGGTTGGGCTTAATTAATTTTTGATTTAACTAGGATCTAATTGAGCCAAATTAAGTCTAAATAAGTTTGATTTAATCTGGTCTAATTGGGCCTAACAAATTTGGTTTGGATGGGGTTCAATTGGTTAAGATTTAATTTAGACTAGTTTGACTAGTCTACCCGCCACCTCATCATGCTCTTATGCCCATTTGAATTTCCATGAGAAAATGTTTCTCATAAAACTTTCTCCACACACAAAGTGGTGCACGCTCTCCTTTCTCACGCCTTTGATGGATAGGATCAGGTGGTTTTGTATTTGAATTCAAATTGTGTTTGAATTTGAATTAACAACAACCTAATCCTATCCCACCACATGTTCTCCACATTTGAATGGTGCAATTTAAATTTTGTTTCTCCCTTAGGCATGCACACATTTTTAGAGTGAGAAAGCCTTGCATGATCCCCTAGTGTGTGAGTGAAAAAATTCAAAAAAAATTTAAGAGAAAAAATCCTGAGAGAGAGTTAGGCACAGGATTTTCTGAGTGTGCTGTCCTATGTTTCGACCTAGGGGGTTCGAGAAGGGATGTTGTGAGCTATGAGAGTCGTGAGCCCATGAAATTTTTCTGAGAGCCTCCTCTTCCTCTCTCCTATCTTTGCTGGTAATTTAGAGTATCCAAAGAGTCTATGAAGGGAGATCAAAAGAATTTGATCAAGATTAACCATCAAAACTTTCGGCGTCGAGCTAGCACTCGAGAGGGGCCGGTTGGGACCAGGACCTCATGTGGACTATCCGTAGAGGCTAGACAACTTATGTGTCTGCATCACAATGAGAGGACCTCCTTGATGGTGATTCAGTTGCAGAGTTTAGCTACCCATGAAGGGTGTTGTGTTCTGAACACAAGTGGTAGTAGTAAAATTATTTTACTACATATAAATTAGTTCCAAATTTTAAATGCATGTACATCACATTTAGATCCTTGTTGTAGAATTTTTAATAATATGATCATTAACTTTTAAAATTAATTAGATTAATTTTAAATTTCTACTGCATTAATTTTTGAAAATGTTTTGAAAATAGAGCTAGAAATCCTGTAAAGATTCTACCAGTGGTATCAGAGCAATGGATTGTTAAATGTGATTTATATACTTTAATAATCTGAGTATTTGCATATTAGATATGTAATATATTTGAGTAGTTTTGTAATCAAGCTTGAATGAGCTATCAAGCCATCTAATCATAAGGGATAAGTATAGTTTAAAGCCCATCTCCTTTCATTCGATGTGGATCTCTTATGGCGGTAAAGGTACCACCATGAACTCATTCATGAAGATAAACAGCAAAAAAAAATTTATAATTAATTTTAGTTTAAATTCTAATCATGAATATTTATTCAGATTAGATCTAAAATAAGTTCATAATTTTTTTATGTATTGTACATAGATTTAGATTAAAACCTACAACTAATAACTATTTGTGAAATGAGCTGACCCATTTTTAAAATGAGTCAACTTATTTGATGAATAGTACTAGATTATATAATAACCTTTCAAAATTTTGAAAAGTATTTTTGAAATACCAAATCCCAATCCATCAGCCTAAAACTTAATTAAAAAATTAAGAATTATAAATTAGGATCTAGAATTATAAATTAAAGATCCTAAGTCATGAGCATAAATTTTTGGGTTATTAGGTTAGATGAATTAGGTCCATTAATTGGATTAGAGCTAAGATTAGTTAAAGAATGGACTAAATTAGAGTAATTGATCAAATCTAACCAAATATTGATTTAGATTAGATTAAGGATTCTTTAAACTTAATTATAATAGTTGTAGTTGGTCAAGTCCATGTCTTTAACGAGAACCAAATGGACTTGATTCATGGCTACGTGATCAAATCCAAAATTACTAAGTTGATCAAATTGAAACTAATGAACTAGTTAGTGTCTAAGGTAAGTTTGCCAGTCTAGATCAGTAGTTTTTAATCGAAAGTTACTTACACTGATTCGATCTTTGACGAGTTAATGGCATATCCCTTCCACTGGTCTCACTTACCTAGCCAATCTAATGAGTTAAGTTTTGATTGGATTATTTGATGATTTGGGCTCATCCATATCAATTAGATAAATCAATGTGACTGATTTAGATGCTTCTAAGATCGACTTAAATTAAATTCTTTTTTATCTAACTTGGTAAAGTCAATGGGAGAATCAAAATTGGCTGGTTAATCCTCCTTCTTCTTAAAATAAGTTAATCAAATCCTCCAAAATTATTAGATCCTTAAAAATGATATAGTTATGGTGATAACTTAGTCATAGCCTACCATTAAGTTGAGTGATAATGGGTCCATTAGTTTAATAATCATTGGAGGTCTAAAGGTCGGGTACTTATTGACTAATGAAATTATCATTCATAATATGATGATTGGGCTGTGTCTTTCTAATGATTGTCAGGTTGGCTAACCAAAGTCAGGCCTGATTATTTGTTGGTTTGATGTACCAAATATAGTCATGTTAATGGTTGGACCTAATCAGATCTTTTTAGTGGAGGTCAAAGCCTACTGATTGGATTTCTGGAGCAAAAAAAAATTACTAGAAGTTATTTAGAGAAATAATTGATTATGAACCTATCCATAGATGCACATGGATAGATCGATCAAAGTCGGACTTGTATGTAGTCTATGTGAATTCTAGTATCCACTAAAAAATTAAAGTAATTTCTTAAATTGGAGGTAGAGGCTACCAATTCAATAAAATAGTTTGAGAATCTTTAGACTAAAGTCCAAATCTTTAGAATTAATAATTCATATACTAATTAGATTTTGATTTTTCTTTATTGTGTAGCTATGGCTATTATCCTATCGCTTTGGTCATTGTTTGACAATGATAAACTGATGGAATCTAACTTTGATAGCTGGTATCAAAAATTGAAAATCATTCTAGAGCATGAATAGATTTTGTATATTTTGATAGATCCAGTACCTGAGGAGCCAGCTCCGAATACTAGAGGTATAGTCCGAGATACTTACCAGAAGTGACTCAATGACCACACCATCATTCGGTGCATTATGCTGGTGCTAATGAATGATGAGTTTAGCTATAAGTTTGAAAATATCGAGCCATAGGAGATGCTTCAAATGTTGAATAACTCCTTTGGCATGCTTGACGATGTTGAGAGGCACAAGATAATTATGCCATTTTCAATGCTCAGATGAGGGACGAGGCATCAGTTGTTGATCATATATTGTACATGATCAAGATGATTGAGCACCTAAGTAAGCTTGGCTTTTTCTTGCATGAGTAGCTTGGAAAAGATGTGATCTTGAACTCTTTGCCCAAGTCCTTCCTTCCCTTCTTTTACTCATTTTAGAATAACAAAGCCTACGGTTAACTATCATAATTTGCTAGGGTTACTATAGAACTTTGAGAAGGATCACCAACTCCAAAAGGAGTTGGTGCATGTAGTGGGAGGGTCTTCTTCTATTCATTGACCCTTTAAGAAAGAAAAAAAGAATAAAAAGAAGAAGAATAAGAAGGTGCAGCCACATGCCAGGATATCTATACAGGATCAGAGCAAGAAGCCCAAGCCGGACTAGAGCCAAGCGAAGTGTTTTTTTTGTAAGAAGCTGGGGCACTAAAAGAGAAATTATCCTTATTATATTATCTTCCTGGATCCGAATAGACCGAGAAAGAAGCAAGCAGTTACTAGGAAAGATAATTATATGATAATACCTTGCAACTTCTCAATATGTGATACTACTGCCTGGGTATTAGATATCGAAAGCCCTTATCATATTTATAATTTGATGTAGGATTTGCAAGTTAGGAATAGATTTGATGAAGATGAGAGATTCCTGAATGTTGGAGATGGAAGATAAGTTCCAGTTTTAGCTTTAGGAATCATGAACCTTGTAATCAATTCTCATACGATTACTCTAATTGAATGTCATTATTGTTCAAGCTTTTTGTTGAATGTTATTTCTGTAGGCCTATTGGCCAAGAATAGTTATGAATTTTAATAAATTTTTTTTTATAATATCATTCTAAATAGTGTTATGATTTTTATTGGATTATTGAATAATGGTATTTATATTTTATCATAACCTATGAACACGGTTCAATCCTCTAGTAAACATCCTAAAATTAATGATGTGTCTGAAGTCTACCTTTGGCACTATAGGTTAGATCACATTAACAAGAACAGAATAAATAGGTTGGCTCAAGAAAGAATTTTTAAAATCGATGATTGTGAATCCTTCTGACCTATGAGTCCTATCTTCTTGGAAAGATGATCAAGTCATCTTTAACTAGAAAAGGTGAGCGAGCCAATAAACTTTTGAGTCTAATATATTCTGATGTATGTGGACTCATGAGCTTAAGTACTAGAGGTGGATATTTCTACTTCATAATCTTCACGGATGATCTATCGAGGTATGGATATATCTACTTAATAAAATACCAGTCGGAATCATTTGAAATGTTCAAATTATTCCATAATGAGATAGAAAAGCAAACTAGGAAGAGTATTAAAATTTTTCGATCTGACCGAGAAAGTGAGTACCTTTCTAGTGATTTTTAGATATATCTAGGAGAGAATGGGATTCTCTTCCAATGGACTTCTCTTGGAATACCACAACATAATGGTATGTCTGAAAGAAGAAATCAAATCTTGTTGGATATGGTTCGATCCATGATGGGATTTACTAGTCTGTTGATCTTCCTTTGGGGATATGCACTCAAGTTGGCTTATTACATTCTAAATAGAATTCTGAGTAAGTTTGAAGCTAAAATATCATATGAGATATGGATAGGACATAAGCCAGTACTCTCACATCTTAACATTTGGGGTGTCCGACTTATGTCAAATATTTAGTAATGGATAAGCTTGGACCTAAGTCTGATAAGTATAATTTTATAGGATATCCAAAAAGGATCAAAGGATACTATTTCTACCCCGCTGATGAACAAAAGGTGTTTATCAGCCTTAAGGCAATCTTTTTGGAAAAGAAATTTTTTAGTGAAGGAACTAATGCCTCTAAGATCAAACTTGAGAAAGTTTGGCAAGTGAAAAAACTGACTTAAGTAGCTAAACCTGAACCAAATTTAATTAGATCAAACTCAGAGCTCATTGTACCTACACCCTTAAGATAGTCTGATAGAGTATTACATCAGTCAGATAGATACTATGATTTTTTGATCTGGGATAATGATCTTGTTGAACTCGATGAGAACGATGAGGATCTAATCACCTATATAGATGTAATGTAGAGATCCAATTCTGAGAAATGGCTTGAGGCCATGAAATTCAAAATGAAGTTCATGAAGGTCAATGATGTATGGACATTGGTTGATCCACTTGAAGGGGTAAAATCCATTAGGTGCAAGTGGATTTTCAAAAGGAAGAGGGGCGCAGATAGAAAGATAGAAACCTATAAGGTCCATCTGATTACCAAGGGATATCATCAACATTATGGTATAGACTATGATGAGACATTTTTTTCTATGGTAATACTCAAGTTCATTCGGATTATGCTTGCTATAGCTGTCCATCTGAACTATGAAATCTGGTAAATAGATGTAAAAACAGCTTTCCTAAATGAAAAACTGGATGAAGAGGTATATATGATACAACTTGAAGGATTCACATCTATAGATGAGTCTAAGGTGTGGAAGCTTTAGAGATCTATTTATGGACTAAAGTAGGTATCTCGGAGTTGGAATACATTTTGATAGGATGATCTAAAGAAAAAACTAGTTTTTCTATCTCATGATCGATCTGATCTACTCAGATCTAAAGCAAAATTTTTAAAATTTTTTCTAATAATCCAATTAGATATGAGAGTTCTCAAATCTGATTGGAATGATCTGATAGAAAAAAATAAAAATTAAAATTAAATATAGTAACATCTAATGTTACCTTGTTGGGTAAACTATTTACCCTATCGATGATCTGATAAAATCTGAGGTTCCAACTTGAGTCGCGCACATGCCCAGCCTCTGTCGAAGTCCACTCAAATTAGATTTGGATATTCTCTCCTACTAGACCTAATCTCAGAAGATCAGATCTAAAAACTTATGGTGTGCCTTCAAAAATGATCTCTAATAGTAGCATGTCCATCACACGAACTAAAACTGCCATGCCCGATCTTTGCGCCTGCAGGACCTTGGCCTTTCCTTTTACTATTTTGCCCAACTCCTTGGGCATGGAGGAGAGGGAGAAGATCTAGAAGAGAGGGGCATAGAGGTGGAGAGAGAGGCAAGGCTTCGCCGTATAATAATTGCAATGCCAAACACCTTTGGCAAGAGATCTATTTATAGACCTATGTGCAACCCTGGAGTCCTAGGGCTTTAAGCAACTTGTTTGCTTAAAGTAGAAGGACTCCAGACTTAAATCCCATGCCCACACCAATTTTCTCTAGATTTTTGTCACACAAAATGGTGGCGAAAGTGGCATGGAGATGAGATAAGGGAGAAGGTTGGCGTGAGATCAAATCTCCTAGAGTTTGAATCTTATCAAACTCTTCCACCTTATCCAATGTGGGCGCACGCCAAAAAGGTAGGGGCATGCATCCATCTGAGGCTCTCTCTCTCTCTCTTACGTAAATCCCCTAGGGGTGTGTGCTTCTAGAATTTCTCTAGGGGGCGCACGCCCCTCACCTTTAATTCCTGCAAAGCTGGGTTAAGACAATTCTTATCTTATTCCCATCTTATGAGATTTAAGACAAGCCTTGATTAGGCCAAGACAAGATCCAGCTAGATTAGGACAAACTCATACAGGGCTCTCAGGTGAGCCAAATCTAATTTGACTTAGTCAAGATAAATCAGAATGAAGACAAAATGAGAAAGTCAGGCTCAATCGTGTGCTAGCATGACTTTCTTGAACCTAATTAGATCAAATCCAAATCAATCAAACTAGGTTAGCCTAATTGATGACATCCAGATCCAAATTCTTATTTATATAATCTTGTTAGATTTAATTCTATATGATAATAAGATATTTCATGATCTCTATCATCGACATCATCAAAACATCTTTCAATGGACCAAAACTCTTCTGATTCATCCAATTAGAATCATCAATCATCAAGATAATTCTAATTGATCCCAAAATCCACCAGTGATACCTAGTAGTATATGGTGGCAACCTATCAAAATTGAATATAAATCTCTTGGTATAGCTACCTATTTGATTGGATTCTTCTATCATGAGCTCCGATAGGATCAAGGTCAAGGTGAACTCATCAGACCTTATATCCATCATATAAACAAATCATTCGATTCAAGTTTGATGTGAAAACCTTAATAGAAACTCCTTTCTATTAATTCACACTACCATGGCCACAAGCTTAAGAAATTGATCTCATGAATATCATATGGCTACTCCTTTATCGAGGTTGATAGGTCCTCTATTGGCGCGATCCAATTTCTATAATGAACATATTATAGCCAACATACACCTAAGGATTCTGAATGGCTAGGATACCGAGCTATGATATAGTCAAACTATAACACACTCAAGGTGAACTATTGATGCACCTCAGGTCAAAGAACCAAACACATAACTATAGCATCGAGCTAGTCATCAATAAGAAGGTAGACTCTCTTATGACTGCTCGAGATGGTCATGCTTAGTACCCTTGTTCTTAACAAGTATCTGCACTCTCGCTCTGGTGTCTCCACATCGTAGACTCAAGACTCATCTATCCTAAGAAAGTGATCATACATCGATTTTTAGGATTGATCACCATCCTCGTGATGATCCTACAATTGAAAGCAATTTATGAGTTAATTATAATAACACATGCCTTAAATTTTCAACTCTTAAAAATATGCATTATCGTACCCATTAACTCAAAGAATATATCATAAATACTTTAAAATACATAATATGATAGAAAATAACTATTTTATTAATTTTAGTCAAAATTATAAAAGTACTCCTAAAAAATATTTTACGAAGCACCGACCAATCTGGTTTCTATGGCACACATCTAACAAACTCCCACTTGACCTAAAGCTAATTGGCTATAAATCTAAGTCACATCTTCTCAAAATGGGCTTCGATCTTCTGTTGGCTCAATGGCTTTGTTAGTAGGTCAGCCGCATTATCTACGGTATTGACTCTCTTGACCTTGATGTATTCCTTCTTAAGATAATCACAGATAAGGTGATACCGCTGCTTGATGTGCTTGAACTTTTCATAAGATCTCAGCTCTTTAGCTAGGGCTATGGCACAATTATCATCACAGTACAGAGTGACAGTATCTGATGGCATTACTTTGAGCTCTACGGTGAACTTCTAAACCAGAATGTCTACTACACAGCTTTTGAGGTAGTGATATATTCTGCTTTTATGATGGAGTTTGCTATCATGGTCTGTTTGGAACTCTTCTGACTTACAGCTCCACCATTGCACAAAAATAGACTACCAGATGTCGACTTTTGATTATCTATATCAGACATAAAGTCTGAGCCTGTATATCCCTAGATCTAAAGTTCTCTATTATCAAAGACTAAAAATATATCCTTAGTCCTTCTTAAGTACTTAAGGATACATTTTATAGAAATCCAGTGCTCCTCATCTGGATTCGACTAATACCTGCTTGTAACACTCATAACATGGGCGATATTAGGTTATGTACATAACATAGCATACATGAGGCTCTCTATAGCCAATGCATAAGAGATCTTACTCATTCGTTTAATCTTCTTAGGTGTATTGAGGCACATCTTTTTAGAGAGATAAATACCATGTCTGAAGGAAACTAGTCCTCTCTTGGAGTTTTTCATATTGAACCTCTTCAGCACCTCCTCTGTGTACATCTTTTATAAGAGACCCAGCATCCTCTTCGATCTATCCCTATAGACCTTAATCCCCAAAATAAAGGATGCTTCTCCTAAGTATTTCATAGAAAACTCTTTTGACAACCATATTTTGATCAAGGTCAACATGGAAATATCGTTTCCAATTAGAAGGATGTCATTCACATATAGTATGAGGAAGATAACAATGCTCCTACTAACCTTTTTGAATACACATGGCTCCTTCTCATTCTTGATGAAATCAAATGATTTGATCATATCATTAAAATAAGCATTCCAGATCCGAGATGCTTGCTTTAGTCCATATATGGATCTTTGCAGCTTGCAGACTTTGTGATCACTATCACCGGATGTGAAACTAAGGGACTATTCTATATAGATATCTTTCTTAAGATATCCATTTAAGAACGTTGTTTCCATATTCATCTACCAAATTTCATAATAAAAATAGGCTGCAATTCCAAGCAATATATGGATGAATTTTAGCATGGCTACTGACGAGAAGGTATCTTGATAGTCAATGTCTTTGGGCTGACTATACCCTTTTGCCACTAGCCTAGTCTTGAATATCTCCATATTTTTATCTACACCTATCTTTCTCTTGAAGATTCATTTACACCCAGTAGGTACTATACCTTCAGATGGATCTATCAAAGTCCAGATTTGGTTGGAGTAAATTGAGTCAATCTTTGACTTCATTGACTCTAACTATTTCTCAAAGTCGATATCTGATATTGCCTCATCATAGGTCTTAAGATCATCACCATGAACCCCATTTTTCATGAGGAACATTTATTCTACATCCTCTAAAATAGTACTTAAGTACCTATTAGGAGGATGGAAAACCCTACTTGATCTACGAGGTAGAGGAGGTAGTGTGTGGATTGGCTCAAATTGATTGAGTTCCATAGGTTTCTTGGCTCGTTGCTCTTTGGAGACTTTGTCCTCAAGCCTGATCTGGAGACTTTGTCCCCAAGCCTGATCTATCTTCTAATGCCACTATTTTGAATAAATTATTTTTCAAGAAAAATGGCATGTAGGCTCATAATCATTTTATGGTCTATCAGAAGATAGAAATAATATCCTAATGACTCTTTAGGATATCCTATAAATCGAGTTCTAAGGGGCCTAGACTCTAACTTGTCCGTCTGTTATCTTTTGACATGAGTTGGACAATCCCAAATTTTGAGATGACTTAGACTTGATTTCTTACAATGCCATATCGCATACAATATTTTAGGAATGATTTTAGATAGAACCCTATTTAATAAATAAATGGTTGTCATTAAATTATATCCCCAAAGAAACTTAGAAAGATCTGTGAAGCTCATCATGGATCGGACCATATCTAATAAAGTCTGATTTCTTTGTTCTAAAACTCTATTGAGTTGAGGTGTTCCAGGTGGAGTCCATTGTGCAACAATGCTATTATCCTTAAGATAGTCCAAAAATTCTTGACTAAAATATTTGCCTTCTCGATCTGATCGAAGAATCTTAATGGACTTTTTGGTTTACTTTACCACTTCATATCTAAATTTTTTGAATTTTTCAAAGAATTCAAACTTGTGTCACATCAGGTACACATACCCATGCTGAGCGATCATCGATAAAGATGATGAAATAGAAAAAATTATCTCTAGTTGGCATATCGAATAGGTCGCACATATCTGTATGTACTAGGGCAAGTAGGTCTGTGGCCCTTTCTCCATATCCTACAAAAAAGAGTTTGGTTATTTTACCTTGAAGGCATGATTCATAAATTAGATATGACTCGAAAGTCAACAAACCTATTAGTCCAGATTTCTCTAATTTATTAATCCTGTCTTCAGCTATATGACCTAGCCTAAGATGCCATAAATACCTTTCATTGATACTATTTCTAGGTCGTTTTGATCCTACGACACTCACATTTTACTCCATATTAAAAATAGAAATATCTACATGTAACTGATAGAGATCATTAATTAAGAAATCACTTGCAATTTTATTTCTTTTATAAAAAACTAAATAATGGTCCTTAAAGAAACTAATTGCATAATTTTCTTATGCTAAACATGAAACCGAAATCAAATTCCTGCTTATAGCAGGCACAAAATAACAGTCTCTAAAAACTAAAACTAATCTAGATGGTAGTCAAAGAGGGTAGATTCCTATGGCCATGCAGTAACTATTGCCCCATTTTCAATGCACAAGATTATCTCACCATCCCTCAACCTCCTGCTCTCCTCAAGACGTTGCATAGAAGTAAATAAGTGAGCACTAGAACTAGAGTCAAGCATCCAACTGGATGCAGAAAAAATTATAAGGTTATTTTCAATAACAAGCATACCTCTAGAAGAACCTGCCTCCTTATTCTTTAGGCTGGCTAGGTATGAAGGACAGTTTCACTTTCAATGACCATCAGTGTTGCAGTAAAAACATTTTTCTTTATCCATGGCCTTCTTCTTCGGTTCTTCCTTATTCTTCTTTTTCCTCTTAACCTTCTACTTCTTTACAAACTTCTTTATCTTTTCAAAATACTTTTTTTAGAGAAAGTCTACTCTACAGTAAGAATCAAGCTCTTTGAACCTTTCATAGTTTACTCAGCAGTAACCAACATGTTCATTAATTCAACCATGGTGCATTGGAGCTTATTCATATGAAAGTTCATGATGAAATGCCCATACAAATTAGATAAGGACCATAGGATCACATTAATCTATAGGTCCTTGTCCATAATGACATCGAGCTTCTCAAGCTCTTCTAGGTCCTTGATCATTGCCAGGCAATGATCTTGGACTGACTGCCCATCATGCACCTGTGCTTTAAAAAGTTTCCCCAAGACTTGATAATATGTTGCGTGACTCTGTTCATCAAACAACTCTTGCAAGTGAGCCAATATTTTGTGAGCAGTCCTAATGTCTTCATGTTGGCATTGCAACTCATTTGACATTGAGCCCAACATGTAGCACCTAACCTTGTTATCATCATTAGACTACTTCTCATGAGATGCTATCTGATCAACGATCGAACGGGTTGATAAAGTAAAAAAAATTTTGGTCCAACACATAGGTTAACTTTTTAGAACTCAAAATAATTTTCAAGTTCTAGAGCCAATCCTTGTAATTGGGTCTGGTCAGTCTATGAATATCTAGGATTTGGGCTAGAAGATTTAATGCAAATATTTTTCTACAGAGAGTCAAAGTTTTTAGTTAGACTTATAATTTGACTTAACCAATTTATTTAAAAATTTTATTTTTAAACAAATTTAGGCTTTCACTATTTTCTCAAATTCTTACACTTTCTTAGCAGAGATACAAAAGTCTCCATGATTAATGACTTTTAATGGGTGGTGCGGTCCCACCGACTGGCTTACCATCTTATCTAATAGTTATTGATGATGGATCAGTAAATGAGTGAACAACTCTTATCCAATATTTCTCCAAATATGGTATACCCAAACTTGGTTTCTAATTCATGAAGCTCATCGTACCCAAAATATTGCTCCACTTCTTATTAAGCCAGGCCTACCATTTGCACAAATTGGATTCCTAATTGGGATCCTCACCATATCCAGAATATTGAGCCTAATGCATCCTCCAATCCATAGCATTCAATGTCTAATAGATGTGGTTGCATCATTTTGATGCAACTGAATCACTGTATCCAGTCGAGAATAATCAACCTCGGAAAGGGCCTACATATGTACAATGATGTAAGACCTATGACATAATATTTCCTTAGAAAGATTTCAATTTAGATTTCTTAGACTTGACTTAGTCATAATAATTATGACTAACCTAGTGGCATTGGTTAGCTCAAATCGTTAACCACCTCAAACCAAAATTGGGTCGACCTAAATGGCTAGGTAAGTGAGATCGATGGGAGGGATATGCCATTAACTCATTGTGAATGCATTCAGGTCGAGTAGCTCTTAGTTAGATCATATCTGCCAAACTTACTTTAGACATCAAATTATCAAACTAGAATCGATTGAGTTAGCCTACAATCCAAGGCTCGAACCACGAAGCCAAATTAGGTCTTAAAGTGGTCAACTACATGTGACTGTGAGTCGATCTTGATCAAGACTTACAAATATTGGGCTGGTCAAAATTAAGCACTTTTGATTTCACTTAATCAACTCTTGATTCAGTTTGGTCAACCACTTGATCTAATTAAGTTATCCATATCCGAACCTATGTTTTATGAAGGTATCTTAGATCTAAAAATTTATTACTTTTAGATCTAATTTAATTTTATAACTTAATTTTTAATTAAGTCCAAGGGTTCATAAACAAAACATGCATCAAAGATCCTAAGATTTTAGAACTAGAATTTTGTAGAAAAGTAAGTTCTAATTTTTGATTAAGAACAAACGCGCAGCATCCCTACACGTCATAAGAGCACCCCATCGGATGAAAAAAGAAGGCCTTTAAACCCTTTTTACTCTTTTGACTGGATGGCCAGGAGGAATGCCTTAATCAAAAATATGAAGTACATTACAAAATAGTTAGATCTACTACATATAACTTATACATTTTACGATCTAAACTATACATGCTTTGTACACATCTTACGTATAAAAGTTAAACACATATATGCATATTTCAGATCTAATTATATTTGATATAATATCTGAAAATAAAATTTTTAAATGATCATATCATAGAAAATTTTAATCTAGACTATTCATGGCATAGATCATAAAACTAGTCTAGACATGCATTACATATATCGCATATATGAAAAAAAATTATAGATCTACTGATTTAGGATCTGATTATATTTCATGTAATATATAAAATTTAAAATATTAAATTATAAAAAAATAAAAATTAGATTAAAATAGATCTAAAGAACTACAAACGCAGCTCTGATACCAGTTGAAGAAAAAACTAGTTTTCCTACCACAAGATCAATCTGATCTGATCAGATCTAAAACCAAATTTTTTAAATTTTTTTATAATGATCTGATCAGATCTAAAAGTTTTTAGATTTGATTGAAATGATCTAATAGCTAAAATAAAAATTAAAATTAAATCTAGTAACATCTAATGTTTGCTTGTTGGGTAAACTATTTATCCTACCAATGATCTAACGAAATCTAAGGTTCCAACTTGAGCCGCACATGCGTCCGACCTCTATTGAAATTCACTCAAGTCAGATTTGGACATCCTCTCCTACAAAATCTAATCTCAGAAGACTAGATTTGAAAATTTCTAATGCACCTTTGAAAATGATCTCCGACAGCAGCACGTTTGTCACACAAACTGAAACTACTTCGCCCGATTTTTGCACTTGCAGGACCTTGTTCTTTCCTTGTTGTTCCATCCAACTCCTTGGGCATGGAGAAGAGGAAGAAGATCTAGAAGAGAGGGGCATGGAAGTGGAGAGAGAGGCAAGGATTCACCATATAATAATTACAATGCCAAATACCTTTGGCAAGAGGTCTATTTATAGACCTATGTATAGCCCTGGAGTCCTAGGGCTTTAAGCAACTTGTTTGCTTAAAGCAGGACTCTAAACTTAATCCCATGCCCACACCAATTTTTTCTAGATTTTTGTCACACAAAATGGTGGAGAAAGTGGTGTGGAGATAAGATAAGGGAGAAGATTGGCATGAGATCAAATCTCCTAGAATTTGAATCTTATCAAACTCTTCCACCTTATCCAAAGTGGGTGCATGCCGAAAAGAGAGGGGTGTGCACCCATCTAGGGCTCTCTCATGTAAATCCCCTAGGGGTGCACGCTCCTAGAATTTCTCTAGGAGGTGCATGCCCCTCACCTTTAATTCTTGCAAAGCTAGGTTAAGACAACCCTTATCCTGTTTTCATCTTATGGGATTTAAGACAAGTCCTTTTCTTTTAGGAAAAGCCTTAATTAGGCCAGGATAAGATCTAGTCAGATCAAGACAAATCCATGCATGACTTTTAGATGAGTCAAATTTAATTTGATTTAGTCAAGATGAACCAAAATGAAGATAGAAGGAGAAAGTCAGGCTCAATCATGTGCTAGCATGATTTTCTTGAACTTGATTGGATCAAATCTAAATCAATCAAACTAGGTTAGCCCAATTGATGACATCCAGACCCAAACTCTTATTTGTGTGATCCAATTAGATTTAGTTTTGTATGATAATAAGATATGTCATGATCTTTATCTTTGACATTATCGAAATATCTTTTGATGGATCTGAACTCTTTTAATTCACCTAACTAGAATTATCGATCATCAAGATAATTTTAATTGATCCCAAAATCCATTAGTGACATCTAGTAGTATATGGTGGCAACCTATTAGAATCGAATAAGAATCTCTCAGTGCAACTACCTGTATGATTGGGTTCTTCTATCATTAGCTTCGACAGGATCAAGGTCAAGATGAACTCGTCAGGCCTAACACTCATCATATGAATAAATCATTCGAATCGAGTTTGATGTAAAAATCTTAATAGAAACTTCTTTTTATTAATTTACACTACCATGGCTATGAGCTTAATAACTCAATCTCATGATTATCATAGGACTACTCCTCCTCTACCAAGGTTGATAGATTGCTTATTGGCATGATCCAATTCCTACAAGGAACATGCTATAGCCAACATATACCTCAGAATTTCGAATGACTAAGAGACTAAGTTAAAGTATAGTCAAACTATAACATACTCAAGATAAACTATAAATGCACCTCAGATCAAAGAACCAAATACATAACTACAGCATTGAGCTAGTCATTGATAAGAAGGTAGACTTTCTTATGACTACTCGAGGTGATCACGCTTAGTACCATTGTTCTTAATAAGTACCTATACTCTTACTCCAATATCTCCACATCATAGACTTAAGACTCATCTATCCTAAAAAATGATCATACAGCGATCTTCCAGATCGATCACCATTCTCATGATGCTCCTACGATCAGAAGTAATTTATGAGTTAATTATGATAACATGTCTTAAATTTTTAACTCTTAAAAATATACATTATCATGCCCGTTAACTCAAATATATCACTGATACTTTAAATACATAATATGATAAAAAATAATTTTTTTCTTAATTTTAGTCAAAATTATAAAAATGCTCCTAGAAAGTATTTTACAAAATATCGACCAATCTGGCTTCTAGGGCATACATCTAACACCATCAAGACATGTGGCTTCATTAAGAATGGAGAAGAGCTCTGCATATATAAGTGGGCTAATGGTTGAGTGGTTGTATTTCTTGTATTGTATGTGGATGATATTCTCTTAATTAAGAATGATGTTCCTGTATTATAGAAAATAAAGATTTGGCTGTCATCATAGTTCTTTATGAAGAACTTAGGAGAAGCTTTCTACATTCTAGTGATGAAAATCTATAGACATAGATCTAAGAGGTTGCTCGGATTGTTTCAATCCATGTACATTGACACTATGTTGAAGCAATTCAATATGAAGAATTTCAAGAAATGCTATCTATCAATAGGCTATAAAATTTTTCTTTCGAAAAGAAATTATTCAACAACACCTCAAGAGAGAGAGCGTATGAGTAGAATTTTATATGCTTTGATAGTAGATTCTATCATGTATGCCATGACATGTACAAGATTAAATGTGGCATACTCACTAGGGATAGTGAGTAGATACTAGTCTGATCTAGAAAAAAATTATTGGAAGATTGTTAAAACCATCCTGAAGTATTTAAGAAATACTAAAAATTAGTAGCTTATTTATGATGATTCGAATTTGAGACTTGTGGAGTTTATAGACTCTAATTTTTAATCTAATCATGATGATAGTAAAAATATATCAGGATATGTGTTTATCCTTAATAGTGGAGCTGTCTGCTGGAAGAGTTTCAAGTAGCACACTATGGCTAACTCAGTTTGTGAGGTAGAGTTTGTTGCTACATCAGATGCTGCCAAAGAAGCGGTGTGGCTGAGAAAGTTTATCCTGAGCTTGGAGCGGCACCCTTCCTTTACTAGTCCAGTTCTACTTTACTACGACAGGTCTGGAGCCATTGCTTAGATGAAAGAATCGAAAGCACATCAGTGGACGAAGCATATTCTACATCGCTACCATATTGTTTGAAAGATCGTGGATCAAGATGATGTCGACTATCAGAAGATCAATGGAAAGAAAAATCTAGCTGAATCATTCACTAAAGCTATTACGGTGAAGGAGTCTGATGACTTCAAGTCAAAGATGGGTATTAGATACTACGTCGACTGATTTTAGTCCAAGTGGAAGATTGTTGGAAGTAGTATCCCAAAGTCAATAGTCAGTCTATTGATGGTTGAGCTATTTTTTATATTTATATATAAATTATAAATAAATAAATATTATTTTGATATTTTTCATCATAATTTTTTTTTCATCTTTTAATGGACTTTTGTGTTATGGTGAAGTCCTTAGAACTATTTAGAATCGATAAAGAAGGATTTGTTGTTTTGTCCTTAAATCTGTTCGTGACTAAATAATACATTCTATCAAGGATAATAATGTTTATCAAGTGTAGATCATTATGTACCATATTGTTTGGTTTTCTCTTAACCAAAGAGTATGGAGACACTGATATGGCATGCATGTGAGATATAGAGGTACATCTATACTAAACATGACTAATTTCAGAGCTTTTTTGCTATTAAGATTTGCTCCAATAGAATATGGGTATAGGTATCCCTCCGACTTAAGATCACCATAGTAACTTTCAAGCAACTCACTGTATTTTGGTGCCTAACTATCTAGATTTTTAATTTAGTGATGAAAAATTTTAGGGCATAGTCAAGTACTTGAGGAGTCAATGTATGAATCAAGATGGGATTGACCACTTTGGGTTCAGGAGCTGTATTCAATTATATTTTAATTTAGCAAAACCTTGGCCAGAGTAGTCATAGTGAGAAGTCACAGAATTGATTGCATTGAGACATGATATGAATATATTTTTTAAGATTGGCAGTTTAACTCTAAGTCATCCTAAATATAGAGATCAAAAGGATAAATTATACGATAATCATATTTGTGTAGGTTCTAAATATTGTGATTGTGATCATTCGACCTATCTAGACGTTGGGTATCCTTGATAGATGGTCACTTCGATTGGTATAGAAATTGATTTCTATTCTACCAACTTAGGTTCGAACCTATGGAATTACATATAATAGAAATTTCTACCTGATCTGATGGCTGGTAAGGAGTCCCATTGGATTAGGACTCTATGGTCAAGAGTCTCACTAGACCGAAACTCTTTGATCGAGAGTCCTACTACATTAGGACTCTAAGTTCTGCTTGTCTGAAACTCTATGATTAAGAGTTTTACTAGTCTAGAATTCTATGATCACGAGTTTGACTCATTTAAAACACTAGGATCAAGAGTCCCATTGGTTAGAAACTCTTCGATCAAGAGTTTCATTTTGATGGACCTCTGTTTCCCGGATATCCACTAGATTTGGACTTTGTATTTATGAGAGATTCAATTAGTAATTTGATTATTAATTAACTTAATTTAATTGAGTAATAAATTTTGGATCAAGTCCAATTGAATTGGATTCAGTTGGGTTTGACCTAATTAGGTTATGTGATGACCTAATCGCCGAGGAGGTTTGTTTCCTAATTTAATTAGGAATTGAACTTAATTAATTCTTAATTTAATTAAAATTTAATTGAACTTAATTAAGCCTAAATAAGTTGAATTTAATCTGGTCTAATTGGACCTAACCAATTTGCTTTGGATTGGGTTCAATTGGATAAGGTTTAATTTAGACTAGTTTGACTAGTCTACCCGCCACCTCACCCTGCTCTTGCACCCATTTTAATTTCCATGAGAAAATGTTTCTCATGGAACTTTCACCACGCATAGAGGGGCACATGCCCTCCTTTCTCATGCCTCCTAGTGGATAGGATCAAGTGGTTTTGCATTTGAATTCAAATTGTGTTTCAATTTGAATTAACAACAACCTAATCCTATCCCACCACGTGTTCTCCACATCTGAATGGCACAATTTAAATTGTGCTTCTCCATTGGGTGTGCACACATTTATAGAGTGAGAAAGCCTTGCATGATCCCCTGGTGCGTGAGTGAAAAAATTCAAAAAAATCTGAGAGAAAAAATCTAGAGAGTTAGGTGTAGGTTTTTCTGAGTGTGTTGCCCTAGATTTTGACCTAGGGTTCAAGAAAGGATCTTGTGAGCTACGAGAGTCATGAGCCCACGAAATTTTTTGGAGAGCCTCCTCTATCTCTGTCCTATCTCTGTTGATAATTTGGATCATCTAAAGAGTTCATGGAGGGAGATCGAAGGAGTTTGATCAAGATTAGCCATCAAAGCTTCCGATATTGAGCTAGCACTCGGAAGGAGCCGATCGAGATCAGAACCTCGTATGGACCATCCATGGAGGTCAGATGACTTATATGGCTATGTCGCTATGAGAGGACCTCTCTGACAGTGATTTAGTTGTAGAGTTCAACTACCCACATATGGTAATGTATTTTGAACATAAGTAGTAGTAGTAAAATTATTTTTCTGCATACAAATTAGTTTCAGATTTTAAATGCATGTACATCACATTTAGATCCTTGTTGCAGGGTTTTTAATGATATGATCATTAGCTTTGAAATTAATTAGATTAATTTTAAAGTTTTGCTGCATTAATTTTTGAAAAAGTTTTGAAAATAGAGCTAGAATCCTTGCAAAGATTCCATCATCTTGGCCTTATGAGCTTAAAGTTCGGCTGATCTTAGCCTTTTAAAGTCGGATTTCTACTATCCTCAGTATTTTGAGATAAGATTTCTAGTAATCTTGACCTTCTAAGGTTGGATTTCTGTTGACCTCGACTTTCTGAGATTGGATTTCTGATAGCCTTAATTTTCTAAGCTTGGATTTCTACTGAACTTAGCCTTTTAAGGTTGAATTTTTGCTATCTTCAGTCTTTTGATGTTAGATTTCTGCTGATCTTAACCTTCTGAGGTTAGATTTCTGCTGACCTCAACCTTTTGAGCTTGGATTTCTATTGATCTTAGCTTTTTAAGATTAGATATATACTATTCTTAGTCTTTTAAGGTTGGATTTCTACTGACCTTGATCTTTCAAAGTTGGATTTGGGAGATCGGCTTCAAGCGGCTGGCTTTGAGAAGTTGGCTTCGATTTTTACCTTGGCTCATTATGATGCTTGCTTCTAGTTGGTCTTGGCCTTTGCTTCAACTTGATTTTGGCTCAAAGACCCATGATCCTTTGAGGAAAAAAAAAATGAAATAAAGAATAAGGGATTACGAGCCTTTTTCCATAGGAGTTATGATGCGGGAGTTTCTTCCTCCTAGAGCATGATCTCTTGGAATATCTTCCTGCTCTGCTTTGGTAGATGAGGAAGTATGTATCCATCACATTTAAAAAATTGGAGGGTTTTCATAACTTTCTTTATCTGGATGTTGCAACCTCCTTTTATTTGGCGGGTTTGGCACTCAGGCATGAGGGAGGAGCGGGGATCATTGGTTCGACGTGTTTGGCGCTTATGGGCACGAAGAAGCTGGGGCCGCCGATCCGATGGGTTCAATTCTCATGGGCATGAAGGAGGGGAGCCAAGGGGCTACTGGCATCGATCTTGGCACCAAAAAAGCTATGCATGCATCAGACTGACCACCCCTTCTTTTCTCTTTCTTTTCTCTCCTTCTTAGCTGCTTCTCTGCCTCTCTTCTTATTTTTATTTTTCTTTTCTTTCTTCTTCTTTTGTTTTTTTATTTTTACTCGAAGCCCTCCAGTTTGAGCCTAACTAGGATTAGTCGGTGTCGATCGGTTCATGGATGGTTGACCATCTAGTTGATTTGAAGGTGGATGGCTGGATCTCATTGGTGTTGGAATAGCACGATGAAGTTCCTCTCGTTGAAAGCTTACATCTTCCCATAATCGAACTAAAGTTATCTCAATGAGATCTAGGCAGCAGAGTTTATCTTTTGATGGAGACAAGTTAGACTCAAGTTGAGATGTTGTATTTTCTTTGATGATGACGATAATAGTTAAGGTGGAAGTGGAGAGAATGAAGCGGGAGGAGGCACAACAAAGAAAAGAAGAGAAGAACGAAGAGTGGTAGGGAGAAAAGAAGAAATTGAGGCTGCTAGGGTTGGTTGGTTAGTGGTTAGAGTTTTCTGAATAGTATTTAAGTTATTAAAAAATTTAAAACAGTTCATAATTTGATGGTTTGGTTTGATTTTAAAATTTTTGGAACCAAACCAAACTGCCGGTTCGATATAGTTCATAAACTGTTTTCAAAAAATTTCTCTCCTAAATCAAATTAAAATTTTTAAAATAATTTGGTTCAGTTCGGTTCAACAAATTGGTTCATTTTATGCTCATTCCTATTTGACGTCTTTATGCCTTATATTTTTGGCTAATAGGAAATTATTCTCCAACATTTTTGATACCACTGTTCACTTTGGAAGAAATAAAAGGTCTAAACGGTACCCGTCCAACGAGACAGCTTCCAATCATGTCTACATAAGGATCCAAAACCAGAGTCCTGCTTCAAATAAATTAAGATGAGATTGCAGAACATATGCATGACGACGAAGGAAACATTTCGTTGCTATCAGTCGTGGTGATCCGAGCTCTGCAAGCCTCATAATTCATCTCTATGACATTCCTTCTTTGATTTATCAAATATATTTGTTATGTTTATGAATCTAAGATACTATTTTTTATGAACTCAACTGACGTCTTGTTGATGGAAAAAGAGGGATATGGATGCTAGCTGGTATATGATGTCGTTGTATTGACAGATACTGCTGAGTATTCCTTTAGCAAAGGCAAGAAAGTAGTTTGATTAAATAATAGGGCTGCGAGCCAGTTGCTTCGGTGATTAGAAGAACGCCGACTGGCTCATCAGATCAGACACCCGTGTCCATTTCATAGCAGCAGCCTCACCCATATCAAGTTATTTGCTCTAAGTAAATAATCAACTAACTAATCTCACCGTTTTATAAGGGTCTAGATTTTAAATACACAAATTTTATTGAGTTAATATTGTTTTCTATATGACCTTTTATCTATGTCCAGGAGTCTGCTTTCCTTTGCCTGCACGAAGGATCGATATCTCCGAAGTAGAGGAAGATTTCTAGCAAGCAAAAGGATGCTTGTGTTAGAAAATATATCTCAAAGCCAATCGTCAGCTTATTGACGATTGAGCTACATTATATCTATAATTAATTTATTAATAAATAAAATATATTTTTAATATTTTTTATCATAAAATATTCATCTTCTAATGAACTTCATTATTATGATAAAGTCCTTAGGACTATTTAGCTTCGATAAAAAGAGGATTTATCGATTAGTCCTTAAATCTATTCATGACCAAATGATAGGCTGTTAATTAGGACGACAGCATCTATCGAGCATAGGTCACAGTATGCCATATTGGTTGGTTATTCTCTTAACCAAGAAGTATAGAGATATTGGTATGGCATACAAATGAGATGTATGGGTATATCATCATTGAACGTGATCAATTTCAGAGCATTCTACTGTCGAAAATGTCTCTGATGGGATATAGATATAAGTGTCCCTTAGATCTGAGATCACCTCGGTGACTTGCAAGCAACTCACCGCGCTTTGGTATTGGACTAACTGAATTTCTAATTCAGTAACGGAAGGCTTCTGAGCATAGTCAAGTACTTGCGAAGTCAGAGTATGATCAAGATGGAATTGACCACTCCAAGAGTGGGAGAAAAATATATCACTATATTTTAATATAGCAAAACCTTGGCTAGGATAATTCATCAGATGAATTTGATATTTTGAAATACAATACGGACAACTTTATTAGAGTTGATAGTTGAACTCTGAGGTATCATACGAGCATTTTGGTCAAGGAGATGAATTATATGGAAACTATATCCGTATGGGTTCTAAAGATGTTGTTGTACACATTCGACCTATTCGATCGTCGAGTACCATTGCTAGATAGTTATTTCGATTGGTGCAGAAATTTATTTCTATGCTACCAGCTTAGGTTTGGACCTATGAGGTCATATACATTAGAGCTCATGATCTGATCGGATGGTTGATCAACGATTAAGAATCGTTCAAGGGTTAAACGATCAAAATGATTGATATTTAACCTAGTGTAAGTGTTGCAGGAGGATCGATTAGCAATTAGATAGCTAATTGACTTAATTTGATTAAGCCAGAAGATTGAGATTAAGTCTAATTAAATATAATTTAATTAGATTTGGTTTGGACTTGATTGGATCAAGTTCAATTGGTTTATTAGATAAGCCAAATGTAAGGAAGAACTAGTCCTAGTTCAATTAGGACTTGGATCAACTTAATTTTCTAATTTAATTAGAAAATTAAATCAAAATTAAATCTGATTTAATCTAATTTAATTAAGTTCTTAATTAGATTAAGTCCTAATTTAATTAGGTTGATTTACTTCTGATTTAATTTGGTTTAAGAAATCATGTATGATCAAGTCAAAATAGGAATCTTAGTATGACTAGGATTTCCTATTCTTGCACCACCTTAGTCCCAACGCCCATCCTTCATGCCTCTTTCTTGATTTTGCATGAATTTTCCATGCTCAAGAGAAGCCCACCACGTCCTAAAGTCCTCTTTCTTTCTTACATGGTAAATTAAGTATGGACCAAGTCAAAGTAGGAATTGGTTTTGATTTCAAATTCTATGAGATAGAATTTTAGAAAACCAAAACTCTTTTTATAGTGTACTAATTCCATCTAGATCTTTTTTGAAATTTTTATGGCTTTTAGAGAGATTTTTGTATGACAAAACCTGGGGGTCCACAGTAGGAAAGGAGAAGGGTGAAGGAAAATCCTGATTTTCCGTACCAGATTCATTCAGATCTGATCGGATCAAGAGATATATTTTAAATTTTTTTTCTTTGATCCATATTAGATCTGAAATATTTTAGATTTAATTCTTATTATTTAGTAATTAAAATAAAATCAGATAAATTAAATTAAATTAAATTTACCTTGAAGTGGGTAATCCTATTACCCATTGATGATCCTGTAAGCAGCGGAAGGTTCTGGATCTAGCCACGCAAGTGCCTGGCCTCTACCGATATTCACTCGGGCTGAATCTGGAGATCCTCTTCTTTTCTATCATGTCTTCAAAAATTAGATCTAGATCTGATCTGGAGGATCTTTAAAACTTCTTTCGAAGATCAGCAGTTATCCTTTGCAGCAGCGGAGCCGTCTAGCTTTCAGTCGCCTTTCTCTCATCTGAATTGCTCCAACCAAGAATCCAAAACATTTTTGGACGTGGAGAGGAGAGGGAGAAGATGCTTTGGCATAGAGGAGAGGGGAGGCAGCCTTGGGGCATGGAGATCTCAATTAGATTGGATTATTTCTTGAGTTGGGTGCAGGGTCTTATTTATAGACTAAGCGTGATCCAACTCCTCTTCTTCCCAACCAATCACAATCCTTTGTAAAATCAGATCTAAATCTGATTGGTGGGAATAGAGTCCCCTGGATTCCTCCTTAGATGGTGCCTAAGATCAGTCAAAGTTGGTTCTTAGGAGAACTCTAATCGAAATCCAAAAAGAAGATGGAGTCCCTGTCCAATAGGGACTCCTGGGCGCCTCCAACTTGGGCACACGCCAAGGGTGGTGTGCGCCCTCCTCCTTGCCAGGTTCTGATAGGGGGATAGGCCCCCACCAGCTCTCCAATAGGTGCATGACACATGGACAAAAGTCAAAGTGTCAATGGTCAATATTTGACCAGTCAAAGGTCAACTTTTAACCAAAGTCAAAGGACGAAAAATGGCAGGTGACCAAAAATGGCAGGTAATGTCTTACAAAATAAGACAACCTTTTCTGACTTGGACAAGCTCCAGTCAGACAAAGTGAAGGCCTCTGATTGAGCACAAACTCTTTGGCTCAGTCAGGACAACTATTTATGATAGTAAAAGAAGAACGTTAGGTTCAATCGAGTGCTAGCACGATTTTCTTGAACCTAATTGAATCTCATTCAGATCAATTGAACTGGATTAGTTCAATTGATGATCACCAGATTCAAACCCTTGTTTGTGTGACCCAGTTAGGTTCAGTTCTGTATGGTAATGGGATATGTCATGATCTCTATCATCGACATCATCGAAACTTCTTTCGATGGATCAGAACTCTTCTGATTCGAACAGCTAGAATGATCGATCATCTAAATCATTCTAATTGCTCCCAAAATCCACCAGTGACACCTAGCAGTATATGGTGGCAACCCATCAGAGCTGAATGCGAACCTCTTGGTGCAGCTACCTGTGTGATTAAGTTCTTCTATCTTGAGCCCCGATCAGATTAGGGTTAAGGTGAACTCGTCAAACCCTAGTCTCTGTCATATGATGTAATCATTCGATTCAAGTCCAATGTGAAAATCTAAATAGAAACTCTTTCTATTATTTCACTCTGCCATGGCCATGGGCTTCTGGACTTGATTCTCATGATCATCATAGGGCTGCTCCTCTACCACCGAGGTAGATAGATTCCATCTTGATGCAATCCAGTTCCTACAATGAACATGCTATAGCCAACATACACCTCAGGGTTCCATATGGCTAGGAGACCGAGTAATGGTGTAGTCAAACTATAACACCCTCAAGGTGAACTGCCGATGCATCTCAGGTCAAAGAACCAGACACACTACTACAGCATCGAGTCAGTCATTGACGAGAAGGTAGACTTTCTAATGACTACTCGAGGTGGTCACGCTCAGTGCCCTCGTTCTCTAACGAGTACCTGTACTCTCGCTCCGATGTCTCCACACCGTAGACTCAAGACTCATCTACTAAAGAGAAGCGATTGTACACCAACCTTCTGGATCAATCACCATCCTCGTGATGATCCTATGGTCGGGAGCATTTTATGAGTTAATAATGATTATTCATGTCTTAAATTTTCAACTCTTGAAAATATGAATTATCATTACCATTAACTCAAAGGATGTATCACAGATACTAAATACACATATGTGATAGAAAATAATCCATTTTATTGATTTTAGTCAAAATTATAATTTTTTCCCTAAAAGTGTATTACAAGTGTCAGCCAATTCTGGCTTCTAGGGCACATATATCTAACAATCTCCACTTGTCCTAAAACCAATTGGCTACAAGTCTAAGTCCCATCTTCTCAAGGTGGGCTTCGATCTTCTGCTGGCCCAACGACTTTGTAAGCGGGTCTGCCACATTGTCTGTGGAGTCAACTCTCTTGACCTCGACGTAACCCTTCTCGAGGTAATCGCGGATGAGGTGGTATCGCCGCTCAATGTGCTTAGATTTTTGGTGAGACCTCGGCTCCTTAGCAAGGGCTATGGTGCCATTGTTGTCGCAGTATAGAGGAATGGCATCTGATGGCATTACTCTAATTTCTGTAGCAAACTTCTTGTACTAGAATGCTTCCTTCGCAACCTCTGATGCAGCGATATATTCTGCTTCCATGGTGGAATCTGCTATCATAGTTTACTTGGAACTCTTCCAGCTGACAGCACCACCATTGCACACAAACAGACTCCCAGATGTCGACTTTCGATCATCTACATCGAACATGAAATCCAAGTCTGTGTATCCCTGGACTTGGAGTTCTCCATTACCAAAGACCAACATCATATCCTTAGTTCTTCTCAAGTACCTAAGGATACATTTCATAGAAGTCCAGTGTTCTTCACCTGGATTTGACTGATATCTGCTTGTGACACTCACAGCATGGGCTATATCAGGTCGTGTACATAGCATGGCATACATGAGGCTCCCTATTGCAGAAGCATAAGGGATCTTGCTCATGCGTTCTATTTTCTCAGGTGTGCTAGGGCACATCTTCTTGAAAAGATGAATACCATGTCTGAAGGGTATTAATCCCCTCTTAGAGTTTTCCATACTAAACCTCTTTAGTACTTTCTCTATGTACATCTTCTATGAAAGTCCTAGCATCCTATTCGGTCTATCCCTATAGACCTTAATTCCTAGAATAAAGGATGCTTCACCTAGGTCTTTCATGGAGAATTTCTTGGACAACCATAATTTAACTGTTGTCATTATGGGAATATCATTCTCAATAAAGAGGATGTCATCCACGTACAATACGAGGAAGACAACAGCGCTCCCACTGATCTTTTTGAAGACACACGATTTCTCTTCATTTTTGATGAAATCAAATATTTTGATCACATCATTGAAACGAGTGTTCCAGCTCCGAGATGCTTGCTTAAGTCCATATATGGACCTTTGCAGCTTGCAAACCTTGTGATTAGTATCACTGGATGTGAAACCTAGTGGCTGTTTCATATAGATATCTTCCTCAAGATATCCATTCAAGAATGCCGTTTTCACTCCATTTGCCATATTTCATAATCGAAATAGGCTGCAACGGCAAGCAATGTGCGGATGGATTTTAGCATACCGGGGAAAAGGTATCCTGATAGTCAAATGCCATTCGCTTGACTATATCTTTTCCAACTATCCTGCTTGAATGTCTCCAATTTCTCAATCTGCACCAATCTTTCTTTTGATAGATCCATTTACACCATAGTACTATACCTTTCTGTAGATCTACAAAGTATCAGACTTGGTTGAGTGCACGAGTCTAATTTCTACTCAATTGCTTCTAGACCATTTTTGAAGTCGATATTGCCGATTCATCTCATATAGGTTTTGGATCATCACCTGAACACCATACCTATGAGGAAATATTTTCTTATCTTCCTCTGAAATAATAGTCCATAAAGTACTCTCTTCAGCGAGGAATGGAAAATATCTTTTCGATATACGAGGTGAGGATAGTGTTATATTGGCTCAACTGATTTTGTTCAAATTTGGTCCTTAGTCGCTTGTTTCTTTATGAACATTTTTCAAAGCTAGATCTTACTTTCCCAATGCCGCTATCTTGAAAAACTATTTTTCAAAAAAGATTAGCGCATGTCCACTCACAATATACTTCTGTGATCTTCTAAAGTAAAAATAAATCCTACGCTCTTTAGGAATCCATGAATGCTCTAAAGGAATCTAACTCTAACTTGTCAAATCTTATTGTCTTTTGACATAGAGCGACAGTCCCGTATAATTATCTGATAGATGAACTCAGACTTGAGTTATCTTAACATCCATAATCTCAATATGCGAGTGGTAGGAAGGTCTGGAGGGAACTCCTAATTAGTATCAGTATATTGAGTAACATGAACATGTTCCCTAAAGAAAATTAGAAAGGTTTGTAAGCTCCATCTGAGATCGAACCATATCAATAGGTCCGATTTCTCTCCTCTGAAAATCGCTTGGTTAGAAGCTGGATTCTATGTGGAGTCCATTAAGAAGACATGCCATTTTTCTTGAGATAGTCAAAAATTCTCTAACTAAAGATATTCACCCTCCTCGATCTGATCGAAGAATCTTAATGGGTTTTCTAATTTGCTTTTCGACTTCATGCTTGAATTTTTTGAACTTTTCAAAAGCTTCAGACTGGTGTCTCATAAGATACACACACCATACTGAGATAAATCATCGATAAAGATTATGAAGTAGACAAAGTTGTCTCTAGTCGGCACATTAAATGGGCCACACACATCAGTATGTACTAGGGCAACTAGATCCATGGCCCTTTCCCCATGTCTATAAAAAGAAGTTAGTCATTTTCCATGAAGACAAGATTTATAAATTGGATATGACTCAAAAGTCAACGAACTCAATAGCCTAATTTTCTCCAATTTGTTAATCTTATCTTCTGCTATATGACCTAGTCTTAAGTGCCATAGATACCTATCATTTGGATTATCTAGGTCATTTTGTTCTTATAGCATTCACATTTTGCTCAATATTAAAAATGGATATACTAATATGTATGATAGAGACCGTTAATGAGGAAATTACTTACAATTTTATTTCTTTCATAAATAATATTACATGGTTCTTAAGAAAACTAATTACATAGCCTTCTTGTGCTAAACATGAAATAAAAATTAAATTTCTACTTGCAGTAGATACATAGTAACAATCCCTAAGTACTAAATCTAAGCCAGACGATAGTCGAAGAGGATAGATTTCCATGACCATAGTAGCAACTCTTACTTCATTTTCGATGTATAGAATCATCTCACGACCCTCAGCCTCCTGCTATCCTCAGGACTCTGCATGAAAGTACACAAATGAGCACTAGAACTAGAGTCAAGCATCCAATCAGATATAAAAGAAATCATAATGTTAGATTCAATAATAAGCAACCTCCAGAAGGACCTGCATCCTTCTTATTCTTCAGGGTGGCTAGGTAAATATGATAGTTCTACTTTCAGTGGCCATTTGTGTATAATAAAATACTTTTCTTTATCAACAGTCTTCTTCTTTAGCTCTGTCTTTTTTCTTTCCAAGTTCCACCTTTTACCTTTTCATAGACTTCTTCTTCTTTCCAAAAGACTTTCTCTTGGAAGAAGTCCATTCCATCACAAGCACTGAGCTTTTAGAATCTTTCATAGAAAGCTCAGCAATAACCAATATGTTCATAAGTTCGATCAGAGTATTCTGAAGTTTATGCATATGGTAGTTCATGATGAATTATCCATACGCATTAGTCAAGATTGAGAATTAGATTATTTCACTCTGAGCTTCTCAGCTCTTCCAAGTTCTGATCATCATCAAATAAGATCTTGGCTGATTGCCCATCATGCATCTTAGCTTTAAAAAGTCTTTAGTAACTATATTTGGCTGTGTGACTTCATGTTAGATATATGTGCCCTAGAAGCTAGAATTAGCTGACACTTGTAATACACTTCTAGGGGCAAAATTATAATTTTGATAAATATCAATAAAATGGGTTATTTTCTATCACATATGTGTATTTAGTGTCTGTGATACATCCTTTGAGTTAATGGTAATGATAATTCATATTTTCAAGAGTTGAAAATTTAAGACATGAATAATCATTATTAACTCATAAAATGCTCCCGACCATAGGATCATCACAAGGATGGTGATTGATCTAAAAGGTTGGTGTACAATCGCTTCTCTTTAGTAGATGAGTCTTGAGTCTATGGTGTGGAGACACCAGAGCGAGAGTACAGATACTCGTTAGAGAATGAGGGCACTGAGCGTGACCATCTCGAGTAGTCATTAGGAAGTCTACCTTCTCATCAATGACTGACTCGATGCTGCAGTAGTGTGTCTGGTTCTTTGACCTGAGATGCATCGGCAGTTCACCTTGAGGGTGTTATAGTTTGACTACACCATTACTCGATCTCCTAGCCATTCGGAATCCTGAGGTGTATGTTGGCTATAGCATGTTCATTGTAGGAACTGGATAGCATCAAGATGGAATCTATCTATCTCGGTGGTAGAGGAGCTGCCCTATGATGATCATGTGTCAAGTCTAGAAATTCATGGCCATGGTAGAGTAAAATAATAGAAAGAGTTTCTATTTAGTTTTTCACATCAGACTTGAATCAAATGATTACATCATATGATAGAGACTAGGGTTTGACGAGTTCACCTTAACCCTAATCTGATCGGAGCTCAAGATAGAAGAACTTAATCACACAGGTAGCTGCACCAAGAGGTTCGCATTCAGCTCTGATGGGCTGTCACCATATACTGCTAGGTGTCACTGGTGGATTTTGGGAGCAATTAGAATGATTTAGATGATCGATCATTCTAGCTGTTCGAATCAGAAGAGTTCTGATCCATCGAAAGGAGTTTCGATGATGTCGATGATAGAGATCATGACATATCCCATTACCATACAGAACTGAACCTAACTGGGTCACACAAATAAGGGTTTGAATCTGGTGATCATCAATTGAACTGATCCAGTTCAATTGATCTGAATGAGATTCAATTAGGTTCAAGAAAATCGTGCTAGCACTCGATTGAACCTAACGTTCTTCTTTTACTATCATAAATAGTTGTCCTAACTGAGCCAAGGAAGTTTGTTCTTGATCAGAGGCCTTCACTTTGTCTGACTGAAGCTTGTCCAAGTCAGAAAAGATTTTCTTATTTTGTAACATATTACCTACCATTTTTGGTCATCTGCCATTTCTCATCCTTTGGCTTTGGTCAAAAGTTGACCTTTGACTAGTCAAACATTGACCATTGATACTTTGACTTCTGTCCATGTGTCACGCACCTATTGGAGAGCTGGTGGGGGCCTGTCCTCCTACTAGAACCTGGCAAGGAGGAGTGCCTAGGAGTCCCTGTTGGATAGGGACTTCATCTCCTTTTTCGATTCTGATTATAGTTATCCTAAGAACCAACATTAACTGGTCTTAGGCACCCTCTAAGGAGAAATCTAGGGGACTCTATTCCCATCAATTAGATTTAGATCTAATTTCATAAAGAGTTGTGATTGGTTGGGAAGAGGAGTTGGATCACAGATAGTCTATAAATAAGACCCTGCGCCCAACTCAAAGCGCAATTGAAATCCCACACCACATTGCTGCCTCTCCCCTCTTCCTCCATACCAAACCCACCTTCTCCCTCTCCTCTCTACGTCCAGAAGTGTTTTGGACCTTGGTTGGTGCAATCCAGACAAGAGAAAGGCGATTGAAAGCTAGAAGGCTGCACTGCAGCAAAGGACAACTGCTGATCTTCAAAAGGAGTTTTGAAGATCCTCCAAATTAGATCCAAATCTAAATTTTGGAGACATGATAGAGAAGAAGAGGATCTCTAGATCCAGTTTGAGTTGATACCGGTAGAGGCCAGGCACTTGCGTGGCTAGATCCAGAACCTTCCGCTGCTTACAGGATCATCATCGGGTAATAGGATTACCCACTTCAAGGTAAATTAAATTTGATTCAATTTATATAATTATATTTTAATTATTAAAATAATAAAAATTAGATCTAAAATATCCTAGATCTCATCTACATCAAAGAGAAAAAATTTTAAAATATATCTCTTGATCTGATCAAATCTGAATGAATCTAGTCCGGGAAATCAGGATTTTCCTTCAACTGATATCAGGGCCAAGGTTCTAAAAGTGTTTAGATCTACTTTTAAATTTATTTTAATTAAAAAATAAGTGATTTTAGATATCACATGAGATATGATCAGATCTAAAAGTAGAAAAAATTAAAATTAAATGATTTGGATCTAAGATTAGAAAATATGCATGACTAGTTCTAAAATAGAATAGTTCTGTAGAATAGTCTTGTATATTTTTAATTTAATTTGATTAAAACATATTTTAGATCTATTTATTTACTATTTTTTGATATTATAATGGTTATAATAATATCTAAAAAATAGCATATAAAAATTATTTAATTTTAAACATCATATGAGATATGATTGATGCATGTCTAGACTAGTTGTAGAATAGTTCTACATAATTGTCTAGATTAGAATTTATTTTGATTAGATTAATTTAAATCTAATTTTTTAGATTATTATGAGATAATTTAGATCTGAAAATATGCATGATTCGATACATGAGATGTATGCAAAATATGCCATGATTAGATCTAATTTGTATATGAGATATATGATATAGATCTAAAACTATTTTATAGTATTGCATGTTCCTGATTAAGGCATTCCTCTTGGCCGTCCGATCATAAGAATGAAGAAGGGTTTAAAGGCCCTCTCTTCCATTCGATGGGGCATTCTTATGACGTGTAGGGGTGCTGCATGTTCGTCCTTAATCAGAAATCCAAAACTTACTTTCTGCAAAATCCTAGATCCTGAAATCCTAGGATTTATTGTGCATATTTTGTTTATGAACCCTACTTAATTAAAAATTAAGATTATGAAATATTAATTAGGTCTAAAATTGAGAATTTTAGATCTAAGACATATTCATAATACTGGGTTCGGGCTTGGGTAGCTCAATTAGGTCTAAGCGGTTGATCAAACCGAATCAAGAGTTGGTTAGATGAGATCAACAATGCTTAAATTGACCAGCCTAATAGGATTAAGTCTGGGTCAAGATCGAGTCACGATCAAGCAAGACCTAATTAGGCTCAGAGGTTAGAGTCTGGATTGTAGGCTAACCCAATTGATTCTGACTCAACAATTTGGTGTCTAAGATAAGTTTGGCACATACGACCGACTGATTTTTAATTGGAAGCTACTCGACCTGAATGCGTTCTTGTACGAGTTAATGGCATATTCCTTCCATCGGTCTCACTTACCTGGCCATATCTATTGACACAGTTCTGATCTGAGGTGGTCAATAATCCGAGCTAACCCATGCCACTAGGTTAGTCATAATTGTTATGACTATGACAAGTCTAGTTTAATGAGACCTGAATCAATTCTTCCTAAGAAAAGATTAAGTCTGAGGTCTTCCACCATTGTAGATGTGCGGGCCCTTTCCGAGGTTGATTGTTCTCGACTGGATACAGTGGCTCAGTTGCATGGAAAAGATGCAACCATGTCTATTAGGCATTGGATGCTATGGGCTGGAGGATGAGTTGGGCTCAATATTTCGGATACGGTGAGAGACTCAATTAGGAATCCAGTCTATGCAAATGGTGGGTCTGACTTAACTAAGGAGTGGATCAATATTCTCGGATACGGTGAGATTCATGAATTAGAGACCAAGTTTGGGTGCACCATGATTAGAGAATCATTGAACAAGAGTTGTTCACTCATTGGCTAACCCATCACCAATAACTGTTAGGTGAGGTGATGAGTCAGTTGGTGAGACCGCACCACCCACTAGAAATCATTAATCATGGAGATTTTTGCATCTCTACAGAGGGAGTGTAGGGATCCGAGAAAATAGTGGAAGCTAATTTATTTAAAAATAAAATTCCTAAATAAATTGGTCAAGTCATAATTACAGTATCTAACTAGAATCTTTGACTCTCTACAGAGGAAAATGTCTACATCCAACCCATTAGCACGTATCCTGGACACACACAGACTGACCAGACCCAATTATAAAGATTGGCTCAGGAACTACAAAATCATTTTGGGTTTCTGAGAAGTTAACCCATGTATTGGACCAGGACCCTCCCACCTTACCAGCTCGTCCATCCACTGAACAGAGAGCATCTCTGAAAAAATGGATAGACGAAGATAATAAGGCCAGATATTACATGTTGGGCTCGATGTCTGATGAGCTCCAGCACCAACATGAAGATATCAGGACTGCTCGCCAAATGTTGGCTCACCTGCAGGAGATGTTTGGTGAACAGAGTCGCACAGCCAAGTATCAAGTCACGAAATGACTTTTTAAGGCTAAGATGCGTGATGGACAGTCAGTCCAAGATCACTGTCTAATGATGATCAAGGACATGGAAGAGCTTGAGAAGCTCGGTGTGAAGTTAGACTTGGATCTGCAGAACGATATTATTCTGCAATCCTTGACTGATGCATATGGGCAATTCATCATGAATTACCACATGCATAAACTTCAAAATTCCTTGGCCGAATTAATGAATATGCTGGTCACCGCTGAGCTTTCTATGAAAGGTTCTAAAGGCTCAGTTCTTGCTATGGAACGGACTTCTTTCAAAAGAAAGTCTTATGGAAAGAAAAAGAAGTCTGTGAAAAAGTAGAAGGTGGAAGGAACAAAGAAGAAGAAGGCAAAGCCAAAGATGAAAGGCCGATGCCAAAGGAAAGTATTTCCATTGCAACAAGCGATGGCCACTGGAAAGTAGAACTGCCCTACTTACCTGGCCACCTTGAAGAACAAGAAGGAAGGTCCTTCTGGAGGTATGCTCGTTATTGAGTCTAACCTTATAATTTCTTCTGCATCCAGTTGGGTGCTTGACTCTGATTCTAGTGCTCATCTGTGCACTTCCATGCAGGGTCTTGAGGATAGCAGGAGGCTGAGGGATGGAGACATGATCCTACGCATCGGATAATGGAGCAAGAGTTGCTGCAGTGGCTGGTGGGAACATACCCTCTTCGATTACCATCTGGTTTAGACTTAGTTTTGAAAGACTGTTATTATGTGCCTGCAGCTAGCAGGAAATTTGATTTCTATTTCATGCTTAGCACTAGAAGGCTATGTGATTACCTTCTTTAAGGACCATTGTAACATTCTTTATGAAAGAAATAAAATTGCAAATGGTTTTCTTATTAAGCGGTCTTTATCAGCTACATATTGATGTACCTATTCTAACTATCGAGCAAAACGTGAATGCCAAATGACCTAGGGATAGTCCAAATGACAGATATCTATGGCACCTAAGATTAGGTCATATAGCAGAAGATAGGATCAACAAATTGGAGAAAAATGGGCTATTGAGTCCATTGACTTTCCGAGTCATATCCAACTTGTGAATCTTGTCTTCAAGGCAAAATGACTAAACTTTCCCTTTTGTTAGGACATGGGGAGAGGGCCACAGATCTCCTTGCCCTAGTACATACTGATGTGTGCGGCCCATTTGATGTGCCGGCTAGAGGCAATTTTGTCTACTTCATTATCTTTACCGATGATCTATCTAGGTATGGGTATGTATATCTTATGAGACATAAGTCTGAAGCTTTTGAAAAGTTCAAAGAATTCAGACATGAAGTAGAAAAATAAACTAGAAAACCCATTAAAGTTCTTCGATCAGATCGAGGAGGTGAATACCTTAGTCGGGAAATCCTAGACTATCTTAAGGAAAATGGCATAGTCTCTCAATGGACTCCACCAGGAACACCTCAACTCAATAGGGTTTCAGAACGGGGAAATCGGAACTCTATTGGATATGGTTTCCGATCCATGATGAGCTTCACAGACCTTCCTGATTTTTTTTGGGGATATTCATTGTTAACTTCAATTTATCTACTGAATAGGGTTTCCTCTAAAACCATTCCTACCACACCGTATGAGATATGGCATGGTAAGAAACCAAGTCTGAGTCATCTCAGAATTTGGGGTTGTCCGGCTCATGTCAAAAGACAACAAGCGGACAAGTTAGAGTTTAGGTCCTTTAGAGCTCGATTCATAGGATATCCTAAAGAGTCATTAAGATACTATTTCTACATTCCAGAAGACCATAATGTGATTGTGAGTCGACATGCCATCTTTCTTGAAAAATAGTTTATTCAAGATAGCGGCATTGGAAGGCAGATTCAAGCTTGATGAGAAAGTCTCACAAGTACAATGAGCTAAGGACCAATTGGAACCAAATCAGGTTGAGCCAATAAGAACACTACCTCCTCCACCTCGTAGATCGAAAAGAGTTTTCCATCCTCCTGAAAGATACTTAGGTATTATTTCAGAGGAAAGTAGAGGAAATGTTCCTCGTAGGTAATGGTGCTCATGGTGATGATCCCAAAACCTACAACGACGTGATATCAGATATCGACTCCGAGAAATGGCTAGAGGCAATGCAGTCAGAAATTGACTCAATGCACTCGAACCAAGTCTGGACCTTGGTAGATCCACCAGAAGGTATAGTACCTATTGGGTGTAAATGGATCTTCAAGAGAAAGATTGGTGTAGATGGGAAATGTGGAGACATTCAAGGCTAGACTAGTGGCAAAAGGTTATAGTCAACGCGAAGGCATTGACTATCAGGATACCTTTTTCCCAGTGGCTATGCTAAAATCCATCCGCACATTGCTTGCCGTTGCAGCCTATTTCGATTATGAAATATGGCAAATGGACGTGAAAACGGCATTCTTGAATGGATATCTTGAGGAAGATATCTATATGGAACAACCGCTAGGTTTCACATCCAGTGATACTGATCACAAGGTTTGCAAGCTGCAAAGGTCCATATATGGACTTAAGCAAGCATCTCAGAGCTGGAACACTCATTTCAATGATGTGATCAAAAAACGTTTGTTTCATCAAAAATGAAGAGGAACCATGTGTTTTTCAAAAAGGTCTAGTGGAGCACTGTTGTCTTCCTCGTATTGTACGTGGATGACATCCTCCCTTATTGGGAATGATATTCCCATGATGACAACAGTCAAATTATGGTTGTCCAAGGAAATTCTCCATGAAAGACCTAGGTGAAGCATCCTTTATTCTAGGAATTAAGGTCTATAGGGATAGACCGAATAGGATGCTAGGACTTTCACAGAAGATGTACATAGAGAAAGTACTAAAGAGGTTTAGTATGGAAAACTCTAAGAGGGGATTAATACCCTTCAGACATGGTATTCATCTTTCCAAGAAGATGTGCCCTAGCACACCTGAGGAAATAGAACGCATGAGCAAGATCCCTTATGCTTCTGCAATAAGGAGCCTCATGTATGCCATGCTATGTACACGACCTGATATAGCCCATGCTGTGAGTGTCACAAGCAGATATCAGTCAAATCCAGGTGAAGAACACTAGACTTCTGTGAAATGTATCCTTAAGTACTTGAGAAGAACTAAGGATATGATGTTGGTCTTTGGTAATGGAGAACTCCAAGTCCAGGGATACACAGACTCGGAATTTCATGTCCGATATAGATGATCGAAAGTCGACATCTGGGAGTCTGTTTGTGTGCAATGGTGGTGCTGTCAGCTGGAAGAGTTCCAAGCAAACTGGTGATAGTAGATTCCACCATGGAAGCAGAATATATCGCTGCATCAGAGGCTGCGAAGGAAGCATTCTGGTACAAGAAGTTTGCTGCAAAAATTGGAGTAATGCCATCAGATGCCATTCCTCTATACTGCGACAACAATGGTGCCATAGCCCTTGCTAAGGAGCCAAGGTCTCACCAAAAATCCAAGCACATTGAGCGGCGATACCACCTCATCCGCGATTACCTCGAGAAGGGTTATGTCGAGGTCAAGAGAGTCAACTCCACAGATAATGTGGCAGACCTACTTACAAAGCCGTTGGGCCAGCAGAAGATCGAAGCCCACCTTGAGAAGATGGGACTTAGACTTGTAGCCAATTGGCTTTAGGACAAGTGGGAGATTGTTAGATATATGTGCCCTAGAAGCCAGAATTGGCTGACACTTGTAATACACTTCTAGGGGCAAAATTATAATTTTGACTAATATCAATAAAATGGGTTATTTTCTATCACATATGTGTATTTAGTGTCTGTGATACATCCTTTGAGTTAATGGTAATGATAATTCATATTTTCAAGAGTTGAAAATTTAAGACATGAATAATCATTATTAACTCATAAAATGCTTCCGACCATAGGATCATCACGAGGATGGTGATTGATCCGAAAGGTTGGTGTACAATCGCTTCTCTTTAGTAGATGAGTCTTGAGTCTACGGTGTGGAGACACCGGAGCGAGAGTATAGATACTCGTTAGAGAATGAGGGCACTGAGCGTGACCACCTCGAGTAGTCATTAGGGAGTCTACCTTCTCGTCAATGACTGACTCGATGCTGCAGTAGTGTGTCTGGTTCTTTGACCTGAGGTGCATCGACAGTTCACCTTGAGGGTGTTATAGTTTGACTACACCATTACTCGGTCTCCTAGCCATATCGGAATCCTGAGGTGTATGTTGGCTATAGCATGTTCATTGTAGGAACTGGATAGCATCAAGATGGAATCTATCTACCTCGGTGGTAGAGGAGCAGCCCTATGATGATCATGAGAATCAAGTCCAGAAGTCCATGGCCATGGCAGAGTGAAATAATAGAAAGAGTTTCTATTTAGATTTTCACATCAGACTTGAATCGAATGATTACATCATATGATAGAGACTAGGGTTTGACGAGTTCACCTTAACCCTAATCTGATCGGGGCTCAAGATAGAAGAACTTAATCACACAGGTAGCTGCACCAAGAGGTTCGCATTCAGCTCTGATGGGTTGCCACCATATACTGCTAGGTGTCACTGGTGGATTTTGGGAGCAATTAGAATGATTTAGATGATCGATCATTCTAGCTGTTCGAATCAGAAGAGTTCTGATCCATCGAAAGGAGTTTCGATGATGTCGATGATAGAGATCATGACATATCCCATTACCATACAGAACTGAACCTAACTGGGTCACACAAATAAGGGTTTGAATCTGGTGATCATCAATTGAACTGATCTAGTTCAATTGATCTGAATGAGATTCAATTAGGTTCAAGAAAATCGTGCTAGCACTCGATTGAACCTAACGTTCTTCTTTTGCTATCATAAATAAGTTGTCCTGACTGAGCCAAAGGAGTTTGTGCTCAATCAGAGGCCTTCACTATGGTCTGACTGGAGGTTGTCCAAGTCAGAAAAGGTTGTCTTATTTTGTAAGACATTACCTGCCATTTTTGGTCACCTGCCATTTCTCGTCCTTTGACTTTGGTCAAAAGTCTACCTTTGACTGGTCAAATGTTGACCATTGACACTTTGACTTCTGTCCACGTGTCATGCACCTATTGGAGAGCTGGTGGGAGCCTGTCCCTCCTACTAGAACCTGGCAAGGAAGGAGGGCGCACGCCACCCTTGGCGTGTGCCCAAGCTGGAGGCGCCCAGGAGTCCCTGTTGGATAGGGACTCCATCTCCTTTTTGGATTCCAATTAGAGTTCTCCTAAGAACCAACTTTGACTAGTCTTAGGCACCCTCTAAGGAGGAATCCAGGGGACTCTATTTCCCACCAATCAGATTTAGATCTGATTTCACAAAGAGTTGTGATTGGTTGGGAAGAAGAGGAGTTGGATCACAGTTAGTCTATAAATAAGACCCTACGCCCAACTCAAGAGTAATCTGAATTAATTGAAATCTCCACCCCAAGGCCTGCCTCTCCTCTTTCCTCCATGCCAAACCCATCTTCTCCCTCTCCTCTCCATGTCCAAAAGGAGTTTTGGACCTTGGTTGGTGCAATCCAGATGAGAGAAAGGCGAGTGAAAGCTAGAAGGCTGCGCTGCTGCAAAGGACAACTGCTGATCTTCAAAAGGAGTTTTGAAGATCCTCCAGATCAGATCCAGATCTAATTTTTGGAGATGTGATAGAGAAGAAGAGGATCTTCATATCCAGTTCGAGTGGATTCTAGTAGAGGCCAGGCACTTGCATGGCTAGATCCAGAACACTCCGCTACATACAGGATCATCAATGGATAATTGGATTACCCACTTCAAGATAAATTAAATCTAATTTAATTTATCTAATTTTATTTTAATTTCTAAAATAATAATAATTAGATCTGAAATATCTTAGATCTGATCTAGATCAAAGAAAAAAATTTTAAAATATATCTCTTGATCTGATCAGATCTGAACGAACCTGATCCAGAAAATCAGGATTTCTCTTCACTTTATTCACCAAACAACTCTTGCAGGTGAGCCAAAATTTGGCAGACAGTCTTGATATCTTCATGTTGGCACTGAAGCTCATTAGACATCGAGTCCAATATGTAGTATTTGACTTTGTTATCTTCATCCATCCATTTATCGAGAGATGCTCTCTATTCAGCCGACGGACGGGCTGGTAAGATGGGGGGATCATGATCTAATACATGAGTTAACTTCTCGAAATCCAAAATGATTTTGAAGTTTCAAAGCCAATCCTTGTAATTGGATTCGGTCAGTCTATGGGTGTCTAGGATACGAACTAGTGGATTGGATGCAGACATTTTTCTATAGAGAGTCAAAATTTCTAGTTAGATTTTGTAATTAAGACTTAACCAATTTATTTAGAAATTTTATTTTTAAATAAATTAGCTTCCACTATTTTTTTAGATCCCTACACTCTCTTTATAGAGATGCAAAAATCTTCATGATTAATGATTTCAAGTGGGTGGTGCAGTCCCACCAATTTACTTATTACCTCACCTAACAGTTATTAGTGATGGGTTAGCCAATGAGTTAACAACTCTTGTCCAATGATTCTCTAATCATGGTGCACCCAAACTTGATCTCTAATTCATGAATCTCACCATGCCCGAGATATTAATTCACTCCTCAGTTAAGTCAGACCCACTATTTGCATAGATTTAATTTCTAGTTAGATCTCTCACCATATCTAAAATATTGAGCCCAATCCATCCTCTAGCCCATAGCATCCAATGCCTAATAGACATGGTTGCATCTTTCTGATGCAACTGAAACACTGTGACCAGTCAAGAATAATAAACCTTGGAAAGAGCCTACATATCTACAATGGTGGAAGATCTTAGACTTAATCTTTTCATAGAAAGATTTGATTTAGATCTCTTTAAACTTGACTTACAATAGCTATAACAATTATGGCTAACCTAGTGGCATGGGTTAGCTCGGATTGTTAACCACCTTATATCAGGACTGGGTCGACAAAAATGGCTAGGTAAGTAAGATCGGTGGAAGGGATATGCCATGAACTCGACAAGAATGCATTCGAGTCGAGTAGCTCTCAATTAAAAATCAGTCGGTCGTATCTGCCAAACTTATCTTAGACACCAAATTATTAAGCTAGAACTAATCAGATTAGCCTATAATCCAGACTCTAACCACTAAGCCTAATTAGATCTTAGCTTGATTGATCACTCATTTGATTCGATCTTGACCCAGACTTAATCCTATTAAGTTGGTCAATTTAAGCACTCTTGATTCCATCTAACCAACTCTTGATTTGATTTGATCAACCGCTAGACCTAATTGAGCTACCCAAGCCCGAACCCAATTTTATGAATATATCTTAAATCTAAAAATTTTTAATTTTTAGACTTAAAATATTTCATAATCTTAATTCTTAATTAATTAAGGTTCTCAAATAAAATATGTAAATAAAATTCTAGGATTTCAGGATCTAAGGTTTTGTAGAAAATAAGTTTTTGGGTTTTTGATTAAAGATGAATGCACAGCATCCCTGCTCATCATAAGAATACCCCATTGAATGGGAGGAGAGGATATTTAAATCTTACTTTATTTTTATGACCGGACGGTCAAGGGGAATGCCTTAATCAAAAATATGAAAACTACAAAACTAGTTAAATCTACATCATATATCTCATATATAAGCTTGATATAACTTTAAACATATTTTGTATACATCTTCATGTATCATATCATGCATATTTCTAGATCTAAATTATCTCATAATCATCTAAAAAATCAAATTTAAATTGATCTTATCAAAATAAATTCTATTCTAGATAATTATGTAGAACTATTTTACAACTAATCTAAACATGCATTCATCATATCTCATATGAACAAAAATTAAATAACTTTATTTTTTATTTTTTAGATCTTATTATAATATTTATAATATCAAAAAATATTAAATAAATATATTTAAAAATTATAACTAATCAAATTAAATTATGATCATGCAAGACTATACATAGAATAATTCTATTCTACAACTAGTCATGCATCTTGTACAACTTAGATCTATATAATTTAATTTTTTAATTTTTTTGATTTCAAATCTAACCATATATTATGTGACATCTAAAATTATCTAATTATTAGATTAAAAATAAATTAAAATTAGATCTAAATTATTTATGAAAACCTAGCTCTGATACCAATTGAAGAGAAAATTCTGTTTCCTGGGTCAGATTCGTTCAGATCTGATTTGACCAAGAGAAATATTTTAAAATTTTTTTTTTAGATCTAAATTAGATCTGATACTTTTTAGATCTAATTAAATAAATCTAATAAATAAAATAAAAATAAATTAAATTAAATTTAATTTGTATCTTGTTGTTGGGTAATCCTATTATCCTATGATGATCCTGCTGATTGCCTGAGGTTCTGGATGCAGCCACACAATTACCTAACCTCTACCGATATCCACTCAGATAGAATCTAGAGATCTCCTCCTTCTTAATCTTTTCTTTAAAGATCAGATCTAGATCTGATCTTGAAGGTCTTCAAAATAATTTTTGAAGATCCGATGTCATCTCTTGCAACAGTGCTGCCTTCTTCCTTTCTTGTTGCCTTTCTCTTGCCTGGATTGCACCAAACTAAAGCCCAAAGCCTCTTAGGCATAGAGAGGAGAGAGAAGATTAGAGGTAGGAGTGGAGAAGAGGGGAGAGGGGCTATGTGGCATGGGTAAGGGAAGAACTCTTGAAACCTAGGTGCAAATAGGGTTTATATAGACCCTGTTGCGCCATGCAGTGCCACATCATCCCAGCCAATGACATCTCTTCATCTAATTAGATCTAAATCTGATTGATGGAATGACATCATCTGGTCTAATTAAATGAGAACCTCTCTCAAACATCCTTGGGTGGCGCCAAGACTGGTCAAAGTAGAGTCTTAGGCGCCACCTAAGTTTATTCCATGAAGCAACCTGGAGTCCCATCTGTATGGGACTCCAGGCATCATCATCCTTGGACGCATGCCTCCCTAGGCATATGCCCCCTTCCTTTCCTTTTTTTAGTAGGTGGACAAAGGTCAAATCTCTCTCCTATGGGTGCATGACATATGGGCAGATGTCTAAGTGTCAAAGGTCAACGTTTAACCAAAGTCAAAAGACAAGAATTAGTAGGTGATGGAAAATGATAGGTGTTGTCTCAAATTTATCTCATAAATTAAGACAATCCTTTTTTGATCTAGACAAGCTCTAGTCAAATCAAGTAAAGGTACCTGAGTAAGCCCAAACACATTTAGCTCAGTCGAGACAACTTTTAATGATTACTGAAGGAGAACATTAGGCTCAATCGTGTGCTAGGATAATTTTCTTGAACCTAATTGAATCTTATTCAAATCAATTAAACTGAGTTAGTCTAATTGATGATATCTAGATCCAAACCCTTATTTGTGTGATCCAGTTAGGTTCAGTTTTGTATGGTAATGGGATATGTCCTAATCTCTATCATTGACATCATCGAAACATCTTTTGATGGATCAGAATTTTTCTGATTCAGATAACTAGTATGATCGATCATCCAAATCATTCTAATTGCTTTCAAAATTTACTAATGACACCTACCAGTATTTGGTGGTAACTCATCAGAACTGAGAATGAATCTTTCAGTGCAGTTACCTATGTGATTAAGTTCCTCTATCTTGAGTCTCGATCGAATTAGGGTTAAAGTGAACTCATCAAACCCTAATATCCATTATATGATTAATCATTCGATTCAAGTCCAATATGAAAACCTGAATAGAAACTCTTTCTATTATTTCACTCTACCATGGCCATGGGCTTATGGACTTGAATCTCATGATCATCATACGACTACTCCTCATCCATCGAGGTAGATGGATTTCCTATTGGTGCAATCCAATTTCTATAATAAACATGCTATAGCCAACATATACCTCAGGATTTCGAATGGCTAGGAGATCATGTTATAGTGTAGTCAAACTATAATACCCTCAAGGTGAACTGCCGATGCACCTCAAGTCAAAGAACCAAACATAATTGTAGCTTCGAGCTAGTCATCGATGAAAAGGTAGACTTTCTAATGACTGCTCGAGGTGATCACGCTCAGTATCCTCATTCTTTAACGAGAATCTATATTCTTGCTTCGATGTCTCTATACCATAGACTCAACACTCATCTACTATAAAGAAGCGATTGTACACCAACCTTCTAGATCAACCACCATTTTCATGATGATCCTACAATCGAAAATATTTTACGAGTTAATAACGAAAATTTATGTCCTAAATTTTCAACTCTTGAAAATATGAATTATCATTACCATTAACTCAAGAAATGTATCACAGACACTAAATACACATTATAATAGAAAATAACTTATTTTATTATTTATAGTTAAAATTATAATTTTATCCTTAGAAGTGTATAACAAGTGTCAGCCAATTCTGGTTTCTAGGGCACACATATCTAACACCTCACTCCATGGTGGTTTTGGCTATGGCAGTGCCCTCGATCGATCTTCTCTTGCTTTAGGCTGATGTCTGTGGAGTATTGAGGGAGGCGTAGTTGTGAAACCTTCTATGGAAAGAACTTCTTTATGCCCTTCTGTCGGGGTTTCTTTGATGATGAGCTCGAGGAGAAGTTCGAACTCTCTTACGCTTGGAGGGAGACTATAAGCACAGTCAAACTTCATTCGACCCTTCATCAACTATGGGTTTATTAGATTCACCCACTTGTCGCTTTCCTGTGGCTTCCACATCCTTCAATTTGAAGGTTTCTTCCACTCGGACATATCCTTTAATCCGAGCTAGCAGATCAGCAAAGTTTCTGGGGTACTTTTTCTCTAGAAAAAATAATAAATCATTCTTCTAAAGGCTGCCCTTGAGTGCGGCCATTGCAATAGACTGGTCCAGATTTTTGACTTTCAATGCAGTGGTATTAAATCGGATGACATAAGTCTGGATAGATTCTTCCTCCTTCTACTCGATATGCATCAAGAAATCTGAACCTCGGCGCGGACGTCGGCTGCTGATGAAGTGAGCCGCAAATTGATGACTTATCTGATCAAAAAAAAAGATCGTACCTAGCTTCAACATCGAGTACCAATTTTTTGTTGCTTTCTTTAAGGTAGACGAAAAAGCTCGGCATAAGATGGCATCTGGTGCGCCATGGAGTAGCATCATGATCCGAAAGGCCTTCAGATGATTGATCGGATCAGAGGTTCCATCATAGCTTTCAAATTGGGAGAGCTTGAAGTTTGGCAGAATGGGCTCTTGCATAATTTAGGAAGAGAAAGGGGGATTGGTGCAGACGTCATCATGGCGAGCCGAGATGATGTGGCAGAGTTTCTCAATCCATCAGTCCATCTTTCATAGTTAATGATCGAGGACGTCATCTTGATCGCAGATCTTGAAAGGCTTCCAGTCGTAGATGGGGAAGGTCTCTTTCGGAGAAGAATCATGATCCAAACAAGAATCCTCTGCTCTCTATTTTTTCTTTTCAGGGGCGATGGATATGCTAGCCTAAGTCCTCTTTCTTGGGATTGATTCCTGATATACCGATGGTGAGTTTTCTGATGGAATTACCATCGGGGGTTGCCGCATGGTCTGCACCATTTTGGTGAGGCCCTGAATCCACTACATCAGTAGATTAAACTACTCCAGATCTACCATGGCCGTCGGTGGATGAGGAGGTTGAAGCATCAATGTTGGAGTAGAAACGGATGGGTCTGACTCAGATCTGGTGGCAGAAGTGATAGATCTCCGGATAGTCACCTTCTTTGGAAGCATTTCTTGGGATCGAGGGAGAGGATGGAGATGAACCTTGAAGAAGAAGATCCATAAGATAGGCTAAGTACTCATTTAAAAACAAGGATACCTCAAAAACAAAGAGCTCTTCCTCTAGTGCCAATCCTGTTGGTGTAGAATCTGATTGACGTCGGATCGAACTAAAGTTAGGATAGAAGAAGTCACCGTCGGTGACCTGCAAAATAAAGTCCCATCCAGAGTCAATGGTGGTGGCTCCGATAGGATCCTCTAATGATCAAGTCAGCTCTTCTGGCCAACAGAAATGGAGTACTAAGGCAAGAATTCAGTAGAGTTTTGGGAAGAAGAAGAGTGCTTAGAGAAAATATATCTGGAGGATCTCTTTTTATAGATGGAGCCTATCATAACTGTCCGATAGTAAAGTCACCTAAAGCAAACTAATAAATGATAGTCATAATCGTCCTGATAAATGACAGTCATAACCATCTAGTAGTGGGATCGTCTATTCATTGAGATTTAAAAGTCGAAGTTTAGAGGAAGTAGACATTGGTTAGTGAAGAACTTTGACATATATCAATTTCAGAGGAGTTCGGACTCCTAAAGGAATACGACTAGAGGGGATCATCTGGGAGGAATACTACTTGAAATCTGAAAGTAATCCACTGGAGGAATCCAAATAAAGTTTGGCTAAAAGAGAAGTCCGAAAGGAGTTCAGCTCCTGAAGAAATTCGACTGAAGGAGATGTTTGAAAGGAGTTCAGCTCCTATAGAAATCCGACTGAAGAAGAGGTTCAGAAGAAGTTCGACTCTTGGAGGAATCCAACTGAAGGAGACATCTGGAAAGAATTTGGCTCCTGTAGAAATCTAACTAAAGAAGAGGTTCGGAAGGAGTTCGGCTCCTGAAGAAATCCAACTGAAGGAGATGCTCGGAAGGAGTTCAGCTCCTATAGAAATCTGATTGAAGGAGACGTCCGGAAGGAGTTTGGCTCATGTAGAAATCTGACTGAAAGAGAGGTCTGGGAGGGGTTCGGCCGTTGGAGGGAGTTCAGGTGCTTGAAGGAGTTTGGCTAGGGTTTAGCCGTTAGAGGAAGTCCGAGAGGGGTTTGATTGCTGGATGAGTTTGGGTGCTTGAAGGAGTTTGGCTAGGATTTGACCGCTGGAAGAGTTCGACTGCTAAAGAAGTTCGATCGAAATTCGACTGTTGGAGGGAGAATTCACAATTAAGGCTCTTCCATGATTACCAGACGTATTAGGCTAAGCATCAGATTGGACTTCGGTGGGAGCAGAGTTTATCCCCAATAGGTTTGAAGACAAGGATGCTAATAGTTTAGAGGGCGACATAATCAAGCACTAGGACTTTGATCACTTGCATGCCATAGTTAACTTTTAGTTCGAATTACCTACTCTGAAACCTAGAATCAGTTAAAATAATGTTGAACCAAGAGTTAGAAAATCGCTGATTAATCATATTTTTGATGTTCCACTAATCAAAAATTCTATAATTTTAAAAAAAAAATAAATTTTCATGTCAATCCAGATAATTATATGTTATCTAATAACAAGAAATTCAATGACAATTTTTTATATTAAAAAATAAAATTAGAGATCAACCAAGAAAATAAATTTTATATTGATATAGATTTATTAAATTATTCATTTATACATAACATTTTGAGAATTATGATTAGCCATTTGCTACTTGTACAAGAGGGAATATTTGTATAGTTTCTTGGAAAAAAAGAATTATTCAAGTTCTCTCACAACTTTATACATGCTCACACATGGACAATTGATATTAACATAGATATGACAATATCCATTTTTTTTCTTTTCCTTTTTAGTTATTTTTCTATTGCATTAATAAATTTTATTAAGAGATCACCTTTCCTTTCCTGAATAAAAAAATTATCTCTTCAAGCTAATGGAACAAGATCTAGAGTTTCAGGGCTAGATCTTGAAACTTTTCAACATCAGATAGGAGAAGACTTAAATAAATTTATATTTATTTTAAAAAATAAAAAATTTCTAGATCTAAGATCCTATTATATGATTATTGCATGGCATTAAATCAAAAATTAAAAACATAGAAAAAGAAGAAGTGTTGATCATATCAACATAGATCTATACTAGATCAAAATCATATAAGTAACAGAAGATCAGATCTTTATTATCTATGCAAATTAGATGTTTTAACTTGCTGATCTAAGCTTGAGAATGATGTTGCTAGCTGCACACACATTCGACCTCTAAGAGATGTCCACACGAGCCCACGATTGCTGATCAGAAGTTCGGTATCCGAAAATCAGTACAGTTTGCTAGAACTACGCTGATCCCTCTTTGATGATTGATCTGGATCTTTCTTTTTCGAAATTTGGACTCTCCAATTTTTAGAAGTCAAGGAAGATGATATCTGATGCTGCGACTCCTCTCAAAAGCTCACGAATAATGAAAGAAGAGATGTAGAATAAAATCCTAGAAGAAGACCCTCTTCTTCTTCTTTATTCTCTCACCTAGACATCTTGATTGGTATCTTTAAAATTCTCATACCCCAGAAAAATTTTTCTCAAATTTTTCCACATCCAAGAGCCTCTCAAATATCTAGAATTCATAAAAAAATCAGCTCAAAATTTATTTTAAATAGAGAGATATGGACCACTCTTTTACTAGGTCAAATATCTAGTAAGGAAGGTCCAATTAAGGCATGATTTGGGGTGCCCAACTCTTGGGTGCCCCCTCTGTTAGATATATGTGCCCTAGAAGCCAGAATTGGCTGACACTTGTAATACACTTCTAGGGGCAAAATTATAATTTTGACTAAAATCAATAAAATGGATTATTTTCTATCACATATGTGTATTTAGTGTCTGTGATACATCCTTTGAGTTAATGATAATGATAATTCATATTTTCAAGAGTTGAAAATTTAAGACATAAATAATCATTATTAACTCATAAAATGCTTCCAACCATAGGATCATCATAAGGATGGTAATTGATCTGGAAGGTTGGTGTACAATCGCTTCTCTTTAGTAGATGAGTCTTGAGTCTACGGTATGGAGACACCGAAGCGAGAGTACAGGTACTCGTTAGAGAACGAGGGCACTGAGCGTGACCACCTCGAGTAGTCATTAGGAAGTCTACCTTCTCATCAATGACTGACTTGATGTTGCAGTGGTGTGTCTGGTTCTTTGACCTGAGATGCATTGATAGTTCACCTTAAGGGTGTTATAGTTTGACTACATCATTACTCTATCTCCTAGCCATACGGAACCCTGAGGTGTATGTTGGCTATAGCATGTTCATTGTAGGAACTGGATAGCATCAAGATAGAATCTATCTACCCTAGTGGTAGAGGAGCAGCCCTATGATGATCATGAGAATCAAGTCCAGAAGCCCATGAACATGGCAGAGTGAAATAATAGAAAGAGTTGCTATTTAGGTTTTCACATTGGACTTAAATCAAATGATTACATCATATGATAGAGACTAGGGTTTGATGAGTTCAACTTAACCCTAATCTGATCGGAGCTCAAGATAGAAGAACTTAATCACACAAGTAGCTGCACCAAGAGGTTCGCATTCAGCTCTGATGGGTTGCCACCATATACTGCTAGGTGTCACTAGTGAATTTTGGGAGCAATTAGAATGATTTAGATGATCGATCATTCTAGCTGTTCGAATCAGAAGAGTTCTGATCCATTGAAAGGAGTTTCGATGATGTCAATAATAGAGATCATGACATATACCATTACCATACAGAACTAAATCTAACTATGTCACACAAATAAGGATTTGAATTTGGTAATCATCAATTGAACTGATCCAGTTCAATTGATCTGAATGAGATTCAATTAGGTTCAAGAAAATCGTGCTAGCACTCGATTGAACCTAATGTTCTTCTTTTACTATCATAAATAGTTGTCTTGACTGAGCCAAAGGAGTTTGTGCTCGATCAGAGGCCTTCACTTTGTCTGACTAGAGCTTGTCCAAGTCGAAATATATTGTCTTATTTTGTAAGACATTACCTACCATTTTTTATCCTTTGACTCTGGTCAAAAGTTGACCTTTGACTGATCAAATGTTGACCATTGATACTTTGACATCTGTCCACATGTCACGCACCTATTGGAGAGCAGGTGGAGGCCTATCCTCCTGCCAAAACCTGGCAAGGAGGAGGACGCTGTTAGATATATATACCCTAGAAGTCAGAATTGGTTGACACTTGTAATACACTTCTAAGGGCAAAATTATAATTTTGACTAATATCAATAAAATGGATTATTTTCTATCACATATGTATATTTAGTATTTGTGATACATCCTTTGAGTTAATGGTAATGATAATTCATATTTTCAAGAGTTGAAAATTTAAGACATGAATAATCATTATTAACTCATAAAATGCTCCCAAACATAAGATCATCATGAGGATGATGATTGATCCGGAAGGTTGGTGTACAATCGCTTCTCTTTAGTAGATGAGTCTTGAGTCTACAGTGTGGAGACACCAGAGAGAGAGTACAGATACTCGTTAGAGAATGAGGGCACTGAGCGTGACCATCTCGAGTAGTTATTAGGGAGTTTACCTTCTCGTCAATGACTGACGATGCTGCAGTAGTGTGTCTGGTTCTTTGACCTGAGATGCATCAGCAGTTATCTTGAGGGTGTTATAGCTTGACTACACCATTACTCGATCTTCTAGCCATTCAGAATCTTGAGGTATATGTTGGCTATAGTATGTTCATTGTAGGTACTGGATAGCATCAAGATGGAATCTATCTACCTCGGTGGTAGAGGAGCAACCCCATGATAATCATGAGAATCAAGTTCAAAAGTCCATGGCCATGACAGAGTGAAATAATAGAAAGAGTTTCTATTTAGATTTTTACATTGGACTTGAATTGAATGATTACATCATATGACAGAGACTAGGGTTTGACGAATTCACCTTAACCCTAATCTGATCGGGGCTCAAGACAGAAGAACTTAATCACATAGGTAGCTGCACCAAGAGGTTCGCATTCAGCTCTAATGGGTTGCCACCATATACTGCTAGGTCTTACTAGTAGATTGTGGAAGCAATTAGAATGATTTTGATGATCGATCATTCTAGCTGTTCGAATCAGAAGAGTTCTGATCCACGAAAAGAAGTTTTGATGATGTCAACGATAGAGATCATGACATATCCCATTACCATATAGAACTGAACCTAACTAGGTCACACAAATAAAGGTTTGAATTTGGTGATTATCAATTGAACTGGTCCGATTCAATTGATCTGAATGAAATTCAATTAGGTTCAAGAAAATCGTGCTAGCACGCGATTGAACCTAACGTTCTTCTTTTGCTATCATAAATAGTTGTCCTGACTAAGCCAAAGGAGTTTATGCTCGATCAAAGGCCTTCACTTTGTCTGACTGGTACTTGTCTAAGTCAAAAAATATTATCTTATTTTGTAAGATATTACCTACCATTTTTGGTCACCTGCCATTTTTTGTCCTTTGACTTTGGTCAAAAGTTGACCTTTGACTGGTCAAATATTGACCATTGACACTTTGCCTTCTGTCCACGTGTCACGCACCTATTGCAGAGCAGGTGGGGGCCTGTCCTCCTACCAGAACCTGGCAAGGAGGAGGGCGCTATTAGATATATGTGTCCTAGAAGTCAGAATTGGCTGACACTTGTAATAACTTCTAGGGGCAAAATTATAATTTTGACAAATATCAATAAAATGAGTTATTTTCTATCACATATGTATATTTAGTGTCTGTGATACATCCTTTGAGTTAATGGTAATGATAATTCATATTTTTAAGAGTTAAAAATTTAAGACATGAATAATCATTATTAACTCATAAAATGCTCCCGACCATAGGATCATCACTAGGATGATGATTGATCCGAATGGTTGCTGTACAATCGCTTCTCTTTAGTAGATGAGTCTTAAGTCTATGGTGTGGAGACACCAGAGTGAGAGTATAGGTACTCGTTAGAGAATGAGGGCACTGAGCCTGACCATCTTGAGTAGTCATTAGGGAGTTTACCTTCTCATCAATGACTGACGATGCAGCAGTAGTGTGTCTGGTTCTTAGACCTGAGATGCATCGGCAGTTTATCTTAAGGGTATTATAGTTTGACTACACCATTACTCGATCTTCTAGCCATTCAGAATTCTGAGGTGTATGTTGGCTATAGCATGTTCATTGTAGGAACTGGATAGCATCAAGATGGAATCTATCTACCTCGGTGGTAGAGGAGCAACCCTATGATGATCATGAGAATCAAGTCCAGAAGTCCATGGCCATGGTAGAGTGAAATAATAGAAAGAGTTTCTATTTAGGTTTTCACATTGGACTTGAATCGAATGATTACATCATATGACAGAGACTAGGGTTTGACGAGTTCACCTTAACCCTAATCTGATCGAGGCTCAAGATAGAAGAACTTAATCACACAGGTAGCTGCACCAAGAGGTTCGCATTCAGCTCTGATGGGTTGCCACCATATACTGCTAGGTGTCACTGGTGGATTTTGGGAAGCAATTAGAATGATTTAGATGATCGATCATTCTAGCTGTTCGAATCAGAAGAGTTCTGATCCATCGAAAGGAGTTTCGATGATGTCGATGATAGAGATCATGACATATCCCATTACCATACAGAACTGAACCTAACTGGGTCACACAAATAAGGGTTTGAATCTGGTGATCATCAATTGAACTGATCCAGTTCAATTGATCTGAATGAGATTCAATTAGGTTCAAGAAAATCGTGCTAGCACTCGATTGAACCTAACGTTCTTCTTTTACTATCATAAATAGTTGTCCTGACTGAGCCAAAGGAGTTTGTGCTTGATCAGAGGCCTTCACTTGGTCTGACTGGAGCTTGTCCAAGTCAGAAAAGGATTGTCTTATTTTGTAAGATATTACCTACCATTTTTGGTCACCTGCCATTTCTCGTCCTTTGACTTTGGTCAAAAGTTGATCTTTGACTGGTCAAATGTTGACCATTGATACTTTGACTTCTATCCATGTGTCATGCATCTATTGGAGAGCTGGTGGAGACCTATCCCCCTGCCAGAACCTAGCAAGAAGGAGGGCGCACGCCACCCTTGGTGTGTGCCCAAGTTGGAGGCGCCAAGGAGTCCTTGTTGGACAGGGTCTCCATCTCCTTTCTGGATTTCGATTAGAGTTCTCCTAGGAACCAACTTTGACTGGTCTTAGGCACCCTCTAAGAAGGAATTCAGGGGACTCTATTCCCATCAATCAAATTTAGATCTAATTTTACAAAGAGTTGTGATTGGTTGGGAAGAAGAGGAGTTGGATCACAGACAGTCTACAAATAAGACCCTACACCCAACTTAAATTAAAATAATTGAACATTCATAATTCTCCATGCCCCAAGGCTATTTCTCCTCTCCTCCTTCATGCCAAAGAACCATCTCCCTCTCCTCTCCATGTCCAAATAGGTTTGGACTCTTGGTTGATGAAATCTAGATGAGAGAAAGGCGACTGAAAGCTAGAAGGTTGCACCGCTGCAAAGGATAACTGCTGATCTTCAAAAGGAGTTTTGAAGATCCTCTAGATCATATCCAGATCTAATTTTTTGAGATGTGATAGAGAAGAAGAGGATCTCCAGATCTAGCCTGAGTCAATATTAGTAGAGGCTATGCACTTGCATGGCTAGATCCAGAACCTTCTACTGCTTACAGGATCATCAACGGGTAATAGGATTACCCACTTCAAGATAAATTAAATTAAATTAAATTTATTTAATTTTATTTTTAATTACTAAATAATAAGAATTAAATTTAAAGTATTTTAGATTTGATATAAATAAAAAAAAAATTAAAATATATCTCTTGATCCAATCAGATCTGAACGAACCTGGTCTAGGAAATCTAGATTTTCCTTTAACTAGTATCAGAGCCAAGGTTTTAAAAGTATTTAGATCTATTTTTAAATTTATTTTAATTAAAAAATAAGTGATTTCAGATGTCACATGAGATGTGATCAGATCTAAAATTAGAAAAAATTAAAATTAAATGATTTGGATCTAAGATTAGAAAATATGCATGACTAGTTCTAAAATAGAATAATTCTATAGAATAGTCTTGTATGTTTTCAAATTTAATTTAATTAAATTTATATTTTAGATCTATTTATTTATTATTTTTTGATATTATAATTATTATAATAACATCTAAAAAATAGTAAATAATAATTATTTAATTTTAAGCATCATATGAGATTTTGATTGATGCATGTCTAGACTAGTTGTAGAATAGTTCTACATAATTGTCTAGATTAGAATTTATTTTGATTAGATCAATTTAAATCTAATTTTTTAGATTATTATGAGATAATTTAGATCTAAAAGTATGCATGATTCGATACATGAGATGTATGCAAAATATCCCATGATTAGATCTAATTTGTATATGAGATATAAGATATAGATCTAAAACTATTTTGTAGTATTGCATGTTCCTGATTAAGGCATTCCTCTTGGCCGTCCGATCATAAGAACGAAGAAGGGTTTAAAAGCCCTCTCCTCCAATTCGATGGGGCGTTCTTATGATGTGTAGGAGTGCTGCATGTTCATCCTTAATCAGAAACCAAAAACTTACTTTCTGCAAAACCCTAGGATTTATTGTGCATATTTTGTTTATGAACCCTACTTAACTAAAAAATTAAGATTATAAAATATTAATTAGGTCTAAAATTAAGAATTTTAGATCTAAGACATATTTATAATACTGGGTTCGGGCTTGGGTAGTTCAATTAGGTCTAAGCGGTTGATCAAACTGAATCAAGAGTTGGTAAGATGTGATCAACAATGCTTAAATTGACCAACCTAATAGGATTAAGTCTGGATCAAGATCGAGTCACGATCAAGCAAGACCAAATTAGGCTCAGAGGTTAGAGTCTGGATTGTAGGCTAACCCAATTGGTTCTGACTCAACAATTTGATGTCTAAGGTAAGTTTGGCACATACGACCGACTGGTTTTTAATTGAAAGCTACTCGATCTGAATGCATTCTTGTACGAGTTAATGGCATATTCCTTATACTGGTCTCACTTACTTGGCCATATCTGTTGACACAGTTCTGATTTGAGGTGGTCAATAATCCGAGCTAACCCATGCCACTAGGTTAGTCATAATTGTTATGACTATGATAAGTCTAGTTTAATGAGACCTGAATCAATTCTCTAAAAGAAAAGATTAAGTCTGAGGTCTTCCACCATTATAGATATACGGGCCCTTCCTAAGGTTGATTGTTCTCGACTGGATATAGTGGCTCAGTTGCACCGGGAGGATGCAATCATGTCTATTAGGCATTGGATGCTATGGATTGGAGGATGAGTTGGGCTTAATATTTTGGATACGGTGAGAGACTCAATTAAGAATCTAGTCTGTGCAAATGGTGGGTCTGACTTAACTAAGGAGTGGATCAATATTCTGGATACGATGAGATTCATGAATTAGAGACCGAAGTTTGGGTGCACCATATTAGAGAATCCTTGAACAAGAGTTGTTCACTCATTGGCTAACCCATCACCAATAACGTTAGGTGAGGTGATGATCAGTTGGTGAGACGCACCACCCACTAGAAATCATTAATCTTGAAGATTTTTGCATCTCTACAGAGGGATGTAGGAATTCCGAGAAATAGTGGAAGCTAATTTATTTAAAAATAAAATCCCTAAATAAATTGGTTAAGTCATAATTATAGTAATCTAACTAGAATCTTTGACTAACTCTCCACAGAGAAAATGTCTGCGTCCAACCCATAGCACGTATCTGTGGACACACAAGACTGACTGGACCTCAATTATAAAAGATTGGCTAGAAACTACAAAATTAGTTTTGGGTTTCGAGAAGTTAACCCATGTATGATCCAGACCCCCACTTTACCAGCTCCATCGCATATTGAACAAGAGCGTCTCTGAGAAAATGGATAGACGAAAGATAATAAGGCCAGAATTACATGATTGGGCTCGATGTCTAATGAGCTCAGCGCTCAACATGACGGATATCGGGACTGCTGATCGCCAAATGTTGGCTCACTGTGGAGATGTTTGGTGAACAGAGTCGTGCACCAAGCAAATCAATCAGAAATGACTTTTTTAAGGCTAAGAGTGCTGTGGGCATCAGTCCAAATCACTCGTCTGAATGATCAAGGACATGGAAGTTGAAAGACTCGGTGTGAAGTTAGACTTGGATCTGATAGAATGATATTATTCTGCAATCCTTGACTGATGCATATGGGCAATTCATCATGCAATACCACAATGTCATAAACTTTAAATTCCTTGGCCGAATTAATGAAATATGCTGGTTACCCGCTAGCTTTCTATGAAAGGTTCTAAAGGCTCAGTTCTTGCTATAAACTGACTTCTTCCAAAAAAAAGTCTGTATGGAAAGAAAGAAAATCTGTGAAAAGTCAAAAGGGAAGGAACAAAGAAGAAGAAGGCAACCGAAAGTGAAAGCCGTTCCATAAGGAAAGTTTTCCATTGCAAACAGCGATGGCACATTGGAGCAGAACTGCCCTACATTACACTGGCACCTGAAGAACAAGAAGGAAGATCCTTCTAGAGGTATGCTCATATTGAGTCTAACCTTACGATTCTTTCTGCATCCAGTTGGTCTTTGAACTTTTGGTTAGTGCTCATCTGTCACTTCATGCGAGGGTCTTGAGATGCAGAAGGCTGAGGGATGGAGATGATCCTATGTCGTAATAAGAGCAAGAGTTGCTGCATGGTGGTGGAACTATCTCTTTCGATTACATCTGGTTTTTAGAACTTAGTTTTGAAAGACTGTTATTATGTGCCTGCAGCTAGCAAATTTAATTTTTATTTCATGCTTAGCACAAGAAGGCTATGTGATTACCTTCTTTAAGGACCATTGTAATATTCTTTATGAAAGAAATAAAATTGCAAATGGTTTTCTTATTAATTGATTTTTATCAAGCTACATTTGATGTATTTCTAATATGAGCAAAATAACGTAATGCCAAAGACCTAGATAAGTCCAAATGAATAGATATCTATGGCACTTAAGACTAGGATCATATAGCAGAAGATAGGATCAACAATTGGAGAAAAATGGCTATTGAGTTCGTTGACTTTCGAGTCATATCCAATGTGAAATCTTGTCTCATAGGCAAATGACTAAACTTCTTTTTATGGACATGGGGAAGAGGGCCACGATTCTAGCTTGCCCTAGTACATACTGTGTGTGGGCCATTTAATGTCGCTAAGAGACATTTGTCTACTTCATTAACCTTTATCCGGATGATCTTCTAGGTATGGGGTATGTGTATCTTATGAGACACAAGTCTGAAGCTTTTTGAAAAGTTCAAAAATTCTGCATGAAGATAAAAAGCAACTAGAAATATCATTAAGATTCTTCGATCAAGATCGAGAGGTGAATACTTAGTCAGATTCCTGAGATATCTAAGGAAAAATGGCAAGTCTCTCAATGGACTCCACTAGAATACTTCTCAACTCAACGAAGTTTCAGAACGGAGAATCGGACCTATTGATATGGTCGATCATGATGAGCTTCATACAGACCTCCCTGATTTTCCTGG
>QRFJ01002015.1:115363-171924 GCA_006176705.1 Cocos nucifera | reverse complement strand
AAACTATAACACCCTCAAGTGAATCGATGCGATTGCCCTCCAGGTCAAAGAACCAGACACACTACTGCAGCATCAAGTCAGTCATTGACGAGAAGGTAGACTTCCTAATGACTACTCGAGGTGGTCATGCTCAGTGCCCTCATTCTCTAATGAGTATCTATACTCTCACTCCGGTGTCTCCACTCCATAGACTCAAGACTCATCTACTAAAGAGAAGCGATTGTACACAAACCTTCCAGATCAATCACCATCCTCGTGATGATCCTATGGTCAGAAGCATTTTATGAGTTAACAATGATTATTCATGTCTTAAATTTTCAACTCTTGAAAATATGAATTATCATTACCATTAACTCAAAATATGTATCACAGACACTAAATACACATATGTGATAGAAAATAACCTATTTTATTGATATTTGTCAAAATTATAATTTTGCCCCTAGAAGTGTATTACAAGTGTCAGCCAATTCTGGCTTCTAGGGCACATATATCTAACATGAAGTCACACAGCCAAATATCAGGTTACTAAATGACTTTTTAAAGCTAAGATGCATGATGGGCAATCAGTCCAAGATCATTATTTGATGATGATCAAGAACTTGGAAGAGCTTGAGAAGCTCAGAGTGAAATTAGATCTAATTCTGCAATCCTTGACTAATGCGTATGGATAATTCATCATGAACTACCATATGCATAAACTTCAGAATACTCTGATCGAACTTATGAACATATTGGTTATTGCTGAGCTTTCTATGAAAGATTCTAAAAGCTCAGTGCTTGTGATGGAATGGACTTCTTCCAAGAGAAAGTCTTTTGGAAAGAAGAAGAAGTCTATGAAAAGGTAAAAGGTGGAACTTGGAAAGAAAAAAAGACAGAGCTAAAGAAGAAGACTGTTGATAAAGAAAAGTATTTTCATTATAACACAAATGGCCACTGAAAGTAGAACTATCATATTTACCTAGCCACCCTGAAGAATAAGAAGGATGCAGGTCCTTCTGGAGGTTTGCTTATTATTGAATCTAACATTATGATTTCTTTTATATCTGATTGGATGCTTGACTCTAGTTCTAGTGCTCATTTGTGTACTTTCATGCAGAGTCCTGAGGATAGCAGGAGGCTGAGGGATCGTGAGATGATTCTATACATCGAAAATGAAGTAAGAGTTGCTACTATGGTCATGGAAATCTATCCTCTTCGACTATCGTCTGGCTTAGATTTAGTACTTAGGGATTGTTACTATGTATCTACTGCAAGTAGAAATTTAATTTTTATTTCATGTTTAGCACAAGAAGGCTATGTAATTAGTTTTCTTAAGAACCATTGTAATATTATTTATGAAAGAAATAAAATTGTAAGTAATTTCCTCATTAACGGTCTCTATCAGTTACATATTAGTATATCCATTTTTAATATTGAGCAAAATGTGAATGCTATAAGAACAAAATGACCTAGGGATAATCCAAATGATAGGTATCTATGGCACTTAAGACTAGGTCATATAGCAGAAGATAAGATTAACAAATTGGAGAAAATTAGGCTATTGAGTTCGTTGACTTTTGAGTCATATCCAATTTATAAATCTTGTCTTCATGGAAAAATGACTAAACTTCTTTTTATAGGACATGGGGAAAGGGCCATGGATCTAGTTGCCCTAGTACATACTGATGTGTGTGGCCCATTTAATGTGCCGACTAGAGACAACTTTGTCTACTTCATAATCTTTATCGATGATTTATCTCAGTATGGATGTGTGTATCTTATGAGACACCAGTCTGAAGCTTTTGAAAAGTTCAAAAAATTCAAGCATGAAGTCGAAAAGCAAATTAGAAAACCCATTAAGATTCTTCGATCAGATCGAGGAGGTGAATATCTTAGTTGAGAATTTCTTGACTATCTCAAGAAAAATGGCATAGTCTCTTAATGGACTCCACTTAGAATACTTTAACTCAACGAAATTTTAGAACGGAGGAATCGGACCCTATTAGATATGGTCCGATCTATGATGAGCTTCACAAACCTTTCTAATTTTCTTTAGGAACATAGTCTGTTAACTACAATATACTTACTAAATAGGATTTTCTCTAAAACCATTCCTACCACACCGTATGAGATATGGCATGGTAAGAAACTAAGTCTGAGTCATCTTAGAATTTACGACTGTCCGGCTCATGTCAAAAGACAACAAGCAGACAAGTTAGACTTCAAATCCTTTAGAGGTCTATTCATAGGATATCCTAAAGAGTCGTTAGGATATTATTTTTACTTTTCAGAAGATCAAAATATAATTATGAGTTGGCATGCCATCTTTTTTGAAAAATAGTTTATTCAAGATGACGGCATTGGAAAGTAGATCAAGCTCAAGGAAAAAGTCTCATAAGAGAAACAAGCTAAGGACCAAATGAAACCAAATCAGGTTGAGCCAATACAATCACTACCTCCTCCACCTCGAAGATTAAAAAGAATTTTTCATCCTCCTAAGAGGTACTTAGGTACTATTTCAGAGAAAATAGAGAAAATATTCCTCATAGGTAATGAGGTTCATGGTGATGATCCCAAAACCTATGATGAGATGATATCGGATATCGACTTCAAAAAATGGTTAGAAGCAATGAAGTTAGAAATTAACTCGATGCACTCAAATCAAGTCTGGATCTTGGTAGATCTATCAGAAGGTATAGTACCTATTGGGTGTAAATGGATCTATAAAAGAAAGATTGGTGCAGATGAAAATGTGGAGACATTCAAAGCTAGACTAGTGACAAAAGGATATAGTCAACGCGAAGGCATTGACTATCAGGATATCTTTTCGTCAGTAGCTATGCTAAAAACCATCCGTACATTGCTTGCTATTGTAACCTATTTCGATTATGAAATATGGCAAATGGATGTGAAAATGGCATTCTTAAATAAATACCTTGAGAAAGATATCTATATGAAACAATCATTAGGTTTCACATCCAGTGATGCTGATCACAAGGTATGCAAGCTACAAAGGTCCATATATGGACCTAAGCAAGCATCTCGAGTTGGAATACTCATTTTAATGATGTGATCAAATTATTTGATTTCATTAAGAATGAGAAGGATCCATGTATCTTCAAAAAGATCAGTGGAAGTACTATTATCTTTCTCGTATTGTACGTGGATGATATTCTTCTTATTGGGAATGATATTCCCATGTTGACCATAGTTAAATTATGGTTATCAAAAGAATTCTCCATAAAATACCTAGGAAAAGCATCCTTTATTCTAGAAATTAAGGTCTATAGAGATAGATCGAATAGGATTCTAGAACTTTCACAGAAGATGTATATAGAGGAAGTGCTAAAGAGGTTTAGCATGGAAAACTCCAAAAGAGATTTGGTATCTTTCAAATATGGCATTCATCTCTCCAAGAAGATGTGCCCTAGCACACCTGAGGAGATAGAATGTATGAGCAAGATCCCTTATGCTTCAGCAATAGGGAGCCTCATGTATGCCATGTTTTGTACACAACTTGATATAGCTCATGCTGTGAGTGTCATGAGCAGATATCAATCAAATCTAAATGAAGAACACTGGACTTCTGTGAAATATATCCTTAAGTACTTAAGAAGAACTAAGGATATGTTGTTGATTTTTGGTAATGGAGAACTCTAAGTCCAGGGGTATACAGACTCAGATTTCATGTCTGATGTAGATGATCAAAAGTTGACATCTGAGAGTCTGTTTATGTGTAATGGTGCTGCTGTCAGTTGAAAAATTTTCAAGCAGACAGTGATAGCAGATTCCATCATGGAAGCAGAGTACATCATTGCATCAAAAACTATAAAAGAAGAATTTTGGTATAAGAAGTTTGCCATAGAGATCGAAGTGATGCCATCAAATGCCATTTCTCTATATTGCAACAACAATGGCGCCATAGCCCTTGCTAAGGAGCCGAGGTCTCATTAGAAATCCAAGTACACTAAGCGGCAATACCACCTTATCCATGATTATCTCGAGAAAGATTACATCGAGGTCAAGAGAGTCGACTCCACAGATAATGCGGTGGATCCACTCACAAAGCCATTAGGCTAGTAGAAGATCGAAGCCCACCTTGAGAAGATAGGACTTAGAATTATAACCAATTGACTTTAGGTTAAGTGGAAGTTTGTTAGATATGTGTGTCCTAGAAGTCAGAATTGGCTAACACTTGTTATACACTTTTAAGGGCAAAATTATAATTTTAACTATAAATAATAAAATAGATTATTTTCTATCATAATGTATATTTAGTGTCTGTGATACATCTCTTGAGTTAATGGTGATGATAATTCATATTTTCAAGAGTTGAAAATTTAAGACATGAATTTTCGTTATTAACTCATAAAATGCTTTGGATCATAGGATCATCATGAGGATGATGGTTGATCCGAAAGATTGATGTACAATCACTTTTTTATAGTAGATGAGTCTTGAGTCTATGGTGTAGAGATATCAGAATGAGAGTACAGATACTCGTTAAAGAATGAGGGCACTGAGTGTGACCACCTTAAGCAGTCATTAGGAAGTCTACCTTCTCATCGATGACTAGCTCAAAGCTGCAATTATGTGTCTGATTCTTTGACCTGAGGTACATCAGCAATTCACCTAGAGGGTGTTATAGTTTGACTACACCATTTAACTTGATCTCCTAGCCATTTGAAATCTAGAGGTGTATGTTGGCTATAGCATATTCATTATAGAAATTGAATCGCACCAATAGAAAATCTATCTATCTTAGTGGATGAGGAGTAGCCCTATGATGATCATGAGAATCAAGTCCATAAGCCCATAGCCATGGCAGAGTCAAATAATAGAAAGAGTTTCTATTAAGGTTTTCATATTGGACTTGAATCGAATGATTAATCATATGATGGATATTAGGGTTTGATGAGTTTACCTTAATTCTAATCCGATCGAGGCTCAAGATCGAGGAATTTAATCACACAGGTAACTACACCGAGAGGTTCATTCTCAGTTCTAATGGATTGCCATCATATACTGCTAGGTGTCACTGGTGGATTTTGGGAGTAATTAGAATAATTTGGATGATCGATCATACTAGTTGTCTGAATTAAAAAAGTTCTGATCCATCGGAAGGTATTTTGATGATGTCGATGATAGAGATCATGATATATTCTGTTGGTGTAGAATCTGATTGATATCGGATCGAGCTGAAGTCGAGGAAGACGAGGTCACCATCGGTGATCTGCAAAATAAAATTTCACCCAGAGTTAGTGGTGGTGGCTCTGGCAGATTCTTCGACGATCAAATCAGCTCTTCTGGCCAACAGAAATAGAGTGCTCAGATAAAAATTCAAGAAAGTTTTGAAAAAAAAAAGAGAGCTTAGACAAAACGTATCTGGAGGATCTCTTTTATAGATGGAGCCTATAGTAGACTGATAGCGGCGATCGTAACCATACGGTAGTAGGCCGCTCGGGACTACGTGTTGTTATGGAGAGAGATGTTCGATAGTGGGCTGCTCGGGGCCACGTGGAGTTTGTTATGGAGAGAGGTGTCTGTTGCCATGATGTGGCCATTTGTTGAGATTTAATAGTTGAAGTTTGAAGAAAGCGGGCGTTGGTCAGTGAAGAGCTTTGACATATATCAATTTCAGAGGAGTTCGAACTTCTAAAGAGAATACGACTAAAGAGGATCATCCAAAAGGAATGCTAGCTTAAATCTGAAAGTAATTCGCTGAAGGAATTCGACTGAAGAAGAAGTTTGGAAGGAGTTCGACTCTTGAAGGAGTCTGACTAAAGAAAAAATTCGTATGGAGTTTAGGTCTTGGAGAAACTTGACTAAAGAAAAAATTCAGAAGGAGTTCGACTGTTGGAGGAGTTCGATTGAAGAAGAAATCCAAAAGGAGTTCAGCTCCTGAAGGAATCCAACTGAAGGAGAAGTATGGAAGGAGTTTGGCTCTTGGAGGAGTCTAATTGAAGGAGATGTCCAGAAGGAGTTCGGCTCTTAGAAGAGTCTGATTGAAGAAGAAATCCGAATGGAGTTTGGCTCCTAGAAGAACTTGATTGAAGAAAAAAATTCGAAAGGAGTTCGACTCTTGGAGGAACTTGACTGAAGAAAAAATCTGGAAGGAGTTTGGCTCCTTGAGGAGTCTGATTGAAGGAGAAATTCAGAAGGAGTTCAGCTCTTAGAGAAATCCGATTGAAGGAGAAGTTCGGAAGGAGTTCGGCTCCTACAGGCACTGGACTGAAGGAGAAATTTAGAAGAAGTTCAGCTCCTACAGAAGTCTGATTGAAGAAAAAATTTAGAAGAAGTTCGGCTCCTATAGAAATCCAACTGAAGAAGAAATTCAAAAGGAGTTCGACTCTTATAGAAATTTGACTGAAGAAGAAGTTCGAAAGGAGTTCGGCTCCTATAGAAATCTGACTGAAGAAGAAATCTGGAAGGAGTTTGACTCTTATAGAAATTCGACTGAAGAAAAAGTTCGGAAGGAGATCGGCTCTTGGAGGCACTGGATTGAAGGAAAAATTCGGAAGGAGTTCAGCTCCTGGAGGAGTCTAACTGAAGAAAAAATTCGAAAGGAGTTCGGCTCCTGTAGAAATCCAACTAGAGGAAAAATTCGAAAATTTAAAAGAAGTTTGGCTCTTATAGAAATTCGACTGAAGAAGAGGTCTAGAAGAAGTTTGGCTTCTAAAGGTACTAGACTGAAGGAGAAATCTGAAAGAAGTTCGGCTTCTAGAGAAATCTGACTGAATGAGAAATCTAGAAGAAGTTTGGCTCCTATAGAAATCCGACTAAAGGAGAAGTCTGGAAGGAATTCGGCTGAAGTTCGATTGGGGTTCGATCATTGGAGGAGTCAAGTTGGGTTTGGCCATTGGAGGAGTTCGGTTACTGAATGAGTTTGATTGAAGCTCTTTCATGATTGCATTAGGCTAAGCACCAGACTAGACTTCGATGGGTGCGGGATTTATCCCCAACAATAGTCTTCCTACTCTCGAGTTCGAAATTCAAAGAAAGGGAGTACAAAAAAGATGACTGTCGAAGTCTACTTTCGGACTCTGCACCAGTTTAGGTTGAAGCTCAAAGGAAATCTTGTCTCCAGTCGAGGTTGAAATTGAAGCTCAGGGAGGTTCTTGTCTCCAGCCGAGGTTGAAGTTGAAGCTCGGGGAAAATCTTGTCTCCAGCCGAAGTTGAAGTTAAATTTGAAGTTGAATGAAATCTTATCTCCTATTAATGTAGAAGTTGAAGCTCGGAGGAAATCTTATCTCCAACCGAGGTTGAAGAAGATCTTATCTCTTATTGCCATAGAAGCTCGGGAGAGATCTTATCTTCAGTCGATGTTGAATGAGATCTTATCTCCTATTGATGTAGAAGCTCGAGGGAGATCTTATCTTCAGCGAGGTTGAAGAAGTCTTATCTTCTGTTGACATAGATGCTCGGTTATCTCATATTGACGTAGACGCTCGAGAGATATCTTATTTCTAACTAAGATTGAAGGAGATCTTATCTTCTATTGACGTAGAAGCTCGGAGGAGATCTTTATCTCCAGTCGAGGTTGAAGGAGATCTTATCTTCTGTTGACGTAGATGTTGAAGCTCAGAGGAGATCTTATCTCCAGCCGAGGTTAAAGAAGATCTTATCTCCTATTGACGTAGAAGCTCAGAAAAGATCTTATCTCTAGCCGAGGTTGAAAGAGATCTTATCTCCTATTGATATAGAAGCTCAGAGGAGATCTTATCTCCAACCAAGGTTGAAGGAGATATTATCTCCTGTTGATGTAGAAGCTCAAAAAAGAGATCTTATCTCCAGTTGAGGTTGAAGAAGATCTTATCTCCTATTGACGTAGACGCTCGAAGGAGATTCTTATCTCCAGTCAAGGTTGAAGGAGATCTTATCTCCTATTGATGTAGAAGTTCAGAAGAGATCTTATCTTCAGCCGAGGTTGAAGGAGATCTTATCTTCTGTTGCCGTAGACGTTGAAGCTCGGAGGAGATCTTATCTCTAGCCGAGATTGAAGAAGATCTTATCTCTTGTTGACGTAGAAGCTCAAGGAAGATCTTATCTCTAGTCGAGGTTGAAGGAGATCTTATCTCCTATTGACGTAGAAGATCAGAAGAGATCTTATCTCTAGTCGAGGTTGAAGGAGATCTTATCTCCTGTTGACATAGACATTGAATCTCGAGAGAGATCTTATCTCTAGCCAAGGTTGAAGGACTTCGACTTGCTCATGTTAGGATAAGGTTCTCCTTCTGTTCCTAACATGGCCATTATTGATTGCTTCTTTTCTGTCATCCATAATTTTTGCATCAAGAAACAATAATATTGAAATGGAGGAGTTTTATTAAAGGATAATTATTGATAGTACATCTTCAGATTTTCTGAATTCTAAGATCGTAGGAGCGTTCTTCCTCCAAGCTCCTTCAGGCGATAAGTTTCGGACCGAACGACCTCCTCTATTTCATATGGGGCTTTCCAATTTGGGGCAAGTTTTTCCCGACTCTAAGGCTGAGAGATGGTGGCTCACTGAAGTACTAAGCCCCCTAGAGATAGTATTGATGATGCTGAGAGGCGGCCGATCTCCTTATTCCTCCTTCATTAGTGGTTTTGGCTGCGGCAGCGCCCTTGGCCAATCTACTCTTGCTTCAGGTCGGCATCTGAGGAATCGACCCAGTCGGTCTCTACTGATGAACTTCTTGATTTCATTTTGGAGCTGAATGCATTCTTCAGTATCGTGGCCGTGGTCATGATGGTAGAGGTAGTACTAGATTCGATTGCACTTATTTAGGAGAGATCGTAATTCTTCTGATCTTGGTAGCTGATTCTTGATTTCCATCAGAACTTGAGCTTTAGAAGCATTAAGTGGGGCGTAGTTATGAAACCTTTGAGGGGGAGAACTTTTTTGTGCCCTTCTATCGGGGCTTCTTTGATGACGAGCTTGAGGGAGAATTCAGGCTCGCTTGTGCTCTGGGGGGATCTGTGAGCATGATCGAACTTCATTCGGCCCTCCATCAGTGGCGGATCTATGCCACTCTTCTGCGGCCTCCTCATCCTTCAACTTGAAGGCTTCTTCCGCTCGGACATATCCCTCAGCCTGAGCTAGCAGATCGATAAAGTCCTTGGAGTACTTCTTCTCCAGGGAGAATAGCAAATCATTCTTCTAAAGGCTGCTCTTGAGTGCGGCGACCATCGCAACTAACTGGTCTAGGTTTCGAACCTCTAATACAGCAGCATTAAACTGGATGACATAAGTCTGGATGGATTCCCCCACCTTCTACTTGATGTTCATCAAAAAATTTGAACCTCGGTGGGGACATCGATTGCTAACAAAATAAGCCATAAATTGATGTCTCATCTAGTCAAAGGAGAAGATTATACCCGACTTCAATATCGAGTACCAGTTTCTTGCTGCTCCTTTTAAGGTTGATGGAAAAGCTCGGCATAATATGGCGTCTGGTGCACCATGGATCAGCATCATGGTCTGAAAAGCTTTCAGTTGATCAATCGGATCAGAGATTCCATCGTAACTTTCAAATTAAGAAAGCTTGAAGTTCGACAGAATGGGCTCTTACATAATTTGGGAAGAGAAAGGAGAATCGATGCAGACATCATCATGGGGAACTACAGCGACATGGCGGAGTTCTTCAATCTGCCATCCATCTTTCATAATTTTTGATCGAGGACGTCATCTCGATCGCGGATCTTAGAAGGCTTTTGATAGTGGATTGGGAAGGTCCCTTCTGGAGAAGAATTATGACCCAAGCAAGAATTCTCTGCTCTCTATTTCTTCTTTCTAGGGTCATGATGCTAGCCTAAGTGCTCCTCCTTGGGGCCAACTTCTGACATCCTGATGGTGGGTTTTTTGATGGAATCACCATCGAAGGCTGTCGCATGGCCTGCACCATCTCGGTGAAGCTCTGAACCTACTGCATCAGTAGGTTAAACTGCTTCAGATCTACCATGATCGTCGATGGAGGAGGAGGTTGAAGTACCGATGATGGAGTAGGAACAGATGGATCTGATCTAGATCTGACGGTAGAAGTGGTAGATCTTCAGGTAGTCACCCCCTTTAGAGGTATTTCTTGGATTAAAGAAGAGGATGGAGATGGACCTTGAAAAAGAAGATCCATAGGGTCGACTGAGCACTTATTTAAGAACAAGGATACCTCAGAAATAGAGGTTCCTTCCTCCAGCGCCATTTCTATTGGTGCAGAATTTAGTTGACGTCGGATCAAACTGGAGTCGAGAAAGATGAGGTCGCCATCAATGACCTGCAAAATAAAGTTCCGTCCAGAGTCGATGGTGGTGGCTCCGGTAGGATCCTTCAATGATCAAGTCAGCTCTTCTGACCAATAAAAATGGAGTGCTCAGGCAAGAATTCAAAAGAATTTTGAAAAGAAGAAGAGAGCTTAGAGAAAATATATCGGAAGGATCCCTTTTATAGACGAAGTCTGTAGCAGACTGGTAGTGATGATTGTAACTATCCGATAGTGGGTCGCTTAGAACCACGTGAAATTTGTTATGGAGAAAGATGTCTGGTAGTGGGCTGCTCGGGGCCACGTGGAGTTTGTTATGGAGAGAGGTATCCGTTTTCATGATGTGGCCATTCATTGAGATTTAATAGTTGAGATTCGAAAGAAGCAGGTATTGGTCAGTGAAGAGCTTTAACATACATCAATTCTAGAGGAGTTTGGACTCCTAAAGGAAATACGGCTAGAGGAGATCATCCGAGAAGAATGCTAGCTGAAATATGAAAGTAATCCGCTGGAGAAATTCAATTGAAGAAGAAGTCTGGAAGGAGTTTGGCTCCTGAAGGAGTTTGATGGAAGAAAAAATTCATATGGAGTTCGACTATTGGAGGAACTTGACTGAAGGAGAAATCTAGAAGGAGTTCGACTTCTGAAGAAGTCCGATTGAAGGAGAAGTCCGAAAGGAGTTCGACTCTTTGAGTCTAACTGAAGAAAAAGTTCATAAGGAGTTCGACTCCTGAAGGAGTCCGACTAAAGAAAAAATCCATATAGAGTTCGGCTCTTGGAGGAACTTGACTGAAGGAGAAATCCGAAAGAAGTTTGGCTCCTAGAGGAGTCCGACTGAAGAAAAACTCTGAAAGAAGTTCAGCTCCTGAAGAAATCTGACTGAAGGAGAAGTCCGAAAGAAGTTTGGCTCTTGAAGGAGTTCGACTGAAGGAGAAGTTCGAAAGAAGTTCAGCTATTGGAGGAGTCCGACTGAAGAAAAAATTCGTATGGAGTTTGGCTCTTGGAGGAACTTGACTGAAAAAGAAATTCGAAAGAAATTCGGCTCCTGAAGGAGTCCGATTGGAGGAAAAATTTGAATGGAGTTTGGTTCCTAGAGGAATTCGATTGAAGAAAAAGTCTGAAAGGAGTTCGGCTCCTGAAGGCACTGGACTGAAGGAGAAATTTGGAAGGAGTTCGGCTCCTAGAGGAGTTCAACTGAAGGAAAAATTTGGAAGAAGTTTGGCTCCTGTAGAAATCTGACTGAAGGAGAAATTCGGAAGGAGTTCAGCTCCTATAGAAATCTGACTGAAGGAGAAGTCTAGAAGGTATTCGGCTCCTAGAGGCACTGGATTGAAGAAGAAATTCGAAAGGAGTTTGGCTCCTAGAGGAGTCTGACTGAAGAAAAAATTCAAAAGAAGTTTGGCTCTTGTAAAAATCCAACTAAAGAAAAAATTCAAAAGGAGTTTGGCTCTTGTAGAAATCCTATTGAAGGAGAAGTTCGGAAGAAATTTGGCTCCTGGAGGCACTGGACTGAAGGAGAAATTCGGAAGGAGTTTGGCTCCTAGAGAAGTCTGACTGAAGGAGAAGTTTAGAAGATGTTCGGCTCCTAGAGGCACTAGACTGAAGAAAAAATTTGGAAAGAGTTCGGCTACTGGAGGAGTCCGACTGAAGAAAAAATCCAGAAGGAGTTCAGCTCCTATAGAAATTTGACTGAAGGAGAAGTCTAGAAGGAGTTTGGCTCCTATAGAAATTCGACTGAAGGAAAAGTCTGGAAGGAGTTTGGCTCCTAGAGGCACTGTATTGAAGAAGAAATCTGGAAGGAGTTTGGCTCCTGAAGGAGTCCGACTGAAGGAGAAGACCAGAAGAAGTTTGGCTTCTAGAGGCATTGGACTAAAAGAGAAATCCAGAAGGAGTTTGGCTCCTGGAGGAGTCCAGCTAAAGGAGAAATTTGGAAGGAGTTCGACTCCTATAGAAATCCAACTGAAGAAAATATTCGGAAGGAGTTCGGCTCCTGTAGAAATCTGATTGAAGGAAAAATTTGGAAGGAGTTCGGCTCCGGTAGAAATTCAACTGAAGAAGAAGTCCAAAAGGAGTTGAACTCCTGGAGGCACTGGATTGAAGGAGAAATCCAGGAGTTCGGCTCTTGAAGGAGTCCGACTGAATGAGAAATCTGAAAGAAGTTTGGGTCATGTAGAAATCTAAACGAAGAAGAAATCTGGAAGGAGTTCGGCTTCTGTAGAAATTCGACTAAAGAAGAAGTTCGGTAGGAGTTTGGCTCTTGGGGGCACTGGACTGATGGAAAAATTTGGAAGGAGTTTGGCTCCTGGAGGAGTCTGATTGAAGAAGTTCGAAAAGGAGTTCGGCTCCTGGAGGCACTGGACTAAAGGAGAAATTCAAAAGGAGTTCAGCTCCTGGAGGAGTCCGACTGAAGAAAAAATCTGAAAGAAGTTCGGCTCCTGAAGAAATCTGACTGAAGGAGAAGTCTGGAAGGAGTTCGGCTCCTGTAGAAATCTAACTGAAAGAGAAGTTCGGAAGGAGTTCGGCTGAAGTTCGGTTAGGGTTCGGCCATTGGAGGAGTTTGGCTACTAAATGAGTTCGATTGAAGCTCTTCCATGATTACCGATTGCACTAGGCTAAGCATCAAGTTGGACTTCGATGGGAGCGGGATTTATCCCAACATATTTCATTATCGCATAGATCTGAACCTAACTAGGTCCCATAAATAAGGGTTTGGATCTTGATATCATCAATTGGACTAACCCAGTTCAATTGATTTGAATAAGATTCAATTAGATTCAAGAAAATTGTGCTAGCACACGATTGAGCCTAATGTTCTCCTTCAACAATCATTAAAAGTTATCTCGACTGAGCCAAATATGTTTGGGCTCACTCAGGTACCTTTACTTGGTCTGACTGGAGCTTGTCCAGGTCTGAAAAGGATTGTCTTAATTTATGAGATAAATTTGAGACAATACCTACTATTTTCAGTCACCTGCTAATTCTTATCTTTTGACTTTGGTCAAATGTTGACCTTTGACACTTAGACATCTGTCCATGTATCATGCACCCATAGAAGAGAGATTTGACCTTTGTCCACTTACTAAAAAAAGGAAAGGGAGGGGGAGCATGCCTAGGCAGGCATGCACCCAAGGATGATGATGCTTGGAGTCCCATACAGATGGGACTCCAGGTTGCTTCATGGAATAAACTTAGGTGGCGCCTAAGACTCTACTTTGACCAGTCTTGGTGCCACCCAAGGATGTTTGCGAGGGGCTCTCATTTGATTGGATTAGGTGATGTCATCCCACCAATCAGATTTAGATTTGATTACATGAAGAGACGTGATTGGTCGAGATGATGTGGCACTGCATGGCGCAGCAGGATCTATATAAACCCTATCTATACCTAGATTTCAATAGTTCTTCCCTTGCCCATGCTACATAGCCCTTCTCCCCTCTTCGCCATGCCTACCTCTAATCTTCTCTCTCCTCTGCACGCCCAAGAGACTTTGGGCTTTAGTTTGGTGCGATCCAGGCAAAAGAAAGGCGATAAGAAAGGAAGAAGACAGCACTACTATAAGAGACGACATCGGATCTTCAAAAATTATTTTGAAGACCTTCAAGATCAGATCCAGATCTGATTTTTGGAGGAAAGATTAAGGAGGAGATCTCTAGATCCTATCTGAGTGGATACCGATAGAGGCCAAGCGATTGCGTGGCAGCATCCAGAACCTCAGGCAATCAGTAGGATCATCATAGGATAATAGGATTACCCAACAACAAGGTATAAATTAAATCTAATTTAATTTATTTTTATTTAATTTATTAGATCCATCTAATCAGATCTAAAATGTATCAGATCTAATTTAGATCTAAGAAAATTTTTTTTTGAAATATTCCTATTGGTCAAATCAGATCTGAACGAACTTGATCCAAGAAATAGGATTTTTCCTTCATGAGGAACAACAAGAAGATCGGCCACCTCTTGGCATCATCAATACTATCTCTGGGAGACTTAGTGCTTCAGCGAGCTGCCATCTCTTAACCTCAGAGCTAAGAAAAGCTTGCTCTAAATTGGAAAGATCCATATGAAATAGAAGAGGTCATCCAGTCCGAAGTTTATCGTCTGAAGGAGCTCGGAGGAACAACGCTCCCACGTTCTTGAAATTCAGAAAATCTGAGAATGAAAGAAGCAATAAAAAATGGGCATATTAACCTCGGCAAATCAAAGGCCTCATTCATTTTAGATGAGATGAGGGGAGAGGCCCTGACAATGGCCCTTATGTGCCCCTATAGCTCATTAGAAATTGGAGGAGAACCTCGTTCGAACGTTAGCAAAATCGAAGGCCTCATTCATTTTAGATGAGATGAGGGGAGAGGCTCTGACAATGGCTCTTATGTGCCCCTACAGCCCATTAGGAATAGAAGGAGAACCTCATCCTAACGTGAGCAAAATCGAAGGCCTCGTTCATTTTAGACGAGATGAGGAAAGAGGCCCTGATAATGGCCCTTATGTGCCCCTACAGTCTGTTAGGAATAGAAGAAGAATCTCATCCTAACATGAGCAAAATCGAAGGCCTCGTTCCTTTTAGATAAGATAAGAGGAGAGGTCCTGACAATAGCCCTTAAGTGCCCCTACAGCCCGTTAGGAGCAGGAGGAGAACCTTATCTTAACGTGAGGAAAATCGAAGGCCCCGTTCATTTTAAATGAGATGAGGGGAGAGGCCCTAACAACGGCCCTTATGTGCCCCTACAGTCTATTAAAAATAGGAGGAGAACCTCATCCTAACGTGAGCAAAGTCGAAGGCCTCGTTCATTTTAGACGAGGTAAGAGAAGAGACCTCGACAAGATCTTCTTCAACTTTAATAGGAGATAAGATCTCCTTCAACCTCGGCTGGAGATAAGATCTCTCCCGAGCTTCAACTTCAACCTCAACAGGAGATAAGATCTCCTTCAACCTCAGCTAGAGATAAGATCTCCTCTAAGCTCTAACCCTTCAATAAGAGATAAGATCTCCTTCAACCTCGGCTAGAGATAAGATCTTTACAAGCTTCAACTTCAACGTCAACGTCAACAGGAGATAAGATCTCCTTCAACCTCGACTAGAGATAAGATCTCCCTCAAGCTTCAACTTTAACGTCAACAGGAGATAAGATATCCTTCAACCTTGGCTGAAGATAAGACCTTCCCCGAGCTTCAACTTCAACATCAATAGGGGATAAGATCTCCTTCAACCTCAGCTGGAGATAAGATCTTCTTCGAGTTTCAATCTGAACCGGTGCAGGGCCCGAAAAAGAACTTCGACAGTCATCTTTTTTATACTTTCTTTTTTTGAATTTCGAACTCGAGAGTGGGGGGATTATTGTTGGGGATAAATTCTGCTTCCGTCGAAGTCCAGTCTGATGCTTAGCCTAATGCGACTGGTAATCATGAAAGAGCCTTGATTAAGAATTCTTCTTCTAACAATCGAACCCCGATCAAACTTCTTCAGCAGCCGAACCCCGGCTGAACTCCTTTAGCAGCCAAACTCATCCAGCGGTCAAACCCCTCTCGGACTCCCTCCAACGGCTGAATCACAGTCGAACTCCTTCATGCACCCAAACTCATCCGGTGGCCGAACCCCTCCCGGACTTCCTCCAGCGGTCGAACCCTAGCCGAACTCCTTCAAGCACTTGGATCCAGCGGCCGAACTCCTCGCAAACCTCTCCTTTAGTCGGATTTCTATAGGAGCCAAACTCCTTCCAAGCATCTCCTTCAGTCGGATTTCTACAGGAGCTGAACTTCTTCTGAGCATCTCCTTCAGTCGGATTCCTTCAGAGCCAAACTTCTTTCGAACCTCTCCTTCAGTCGGATTTCTACAAGAGCCAAACTCCTTCCGGACGTCTCCTTCAGTCGAATTCCTTTAGGAGCCGAACTTCTTTCGAACCTCTCCTTCAGTCAGATTTTTATAGGAGCCGAACTCCTTCCGGGCGTCTCCTTCAATCGGATTCCTCCAGGAGCCGAACTTCTTTCGGACTTCTTCTTTAGCCAAACTTCATCTGGATTCCTCCAGTGGATTACTTTCAGATTTCAGATTGTATTCCTCTCAAATGATCTCCTCTAGTCGTATTCTCTTTAGAAGTCCGAACTCCTCTGGAATTGATATATATCAAAGTTTTTCACCAACCAACGTCTATTTTCTCCGGACTTCGATTATTAAATCTCAACGAACAGACGATCCCACTACCGGACGGTTATGACTATCATTTATCAGAATGGTTATGACTGTCATTTATCAGTCTACTTAAAGTGATTCTACTATCGGATGATTACGACAGGCTCCGCTTATAAAAAGGGACCCTCTAGAATATATTTTCTCTAAGCTCTCTTTTTCTTCCTAAAACTCTGCTGAATTTTTGTCTGAGCACTCCATTTCTATTGGCTAGAAGAGCTGAGTTGATCGTCAGAGAGTTCTGCCGGAGCCACCACCACCAACTCCGGATGGAACTTTATTTTGTAGGTCACCAACGGCAATCTCTTCTTCTCCAACTCCAGCTCGATCTGGCATCAACCAGATTTTGCACCAATAAAATAAAAAATTGACAGCTGCCCCCATGAGGAGTGATACCAAGAGGAGCAATGCTATTGGAACAAAATTATTCTCCTGAGATTACTAATATGCCACTAGGAGCACTGATGAGTAACTTGCGTCTCCGTTTTCGCTGATGGATAATAAACTAATTGGCTGCTCATTGCGTTAAGAATTTGCCTCATTCCCTAGCTGAAGGTTTTGGTTCCATCAAATCTTGATCGTTCTATTAGTTTGTCAGGTACCAAATAATTTTAATGATGGTGCTTCTTATCACGTTATAAAGGAAAAGTATTGCACATTACTATAGTATCCTGCTTTTCTCAAAAGCTCATTGAGCACGGACAAGAAGCAAATCCTTAGACAACCAAGTTGAAGAAATCCCGAACTTTGGAAAGCTCATTGAGCACGGCCAAGAAGCAGATCCTTAGACAATCAAGTTGAAGAAATCCCGAACTTTGGAAATATTCTGTAATCGAGGATTGCATGCACATTATTTGGTGGAACGGGATTCTCTACGGTACTTTTTGAGTACCGTAGGATGCTGTACATAGTTAGATGCTGCCATGGTCTAACTGTTCTGAGAATTATAAATCCATTATTTCTTTAATATTTAATGCACGTGTGGCCACCTATTTTATTATAGATTACGTCCAATATACACAGCACCCTGATCCGTTCCCTTATTTGGCACTTACCAGGGTCTTGTCCATAAATACAACCCCAGGACATGTTTTTTATATTATTTTTTCAAAAAAAAATACTTTAAAGTTCGAGCAAATATTAATAACCAGATAGGTATAACCATAGCATTCCGATATAAGTATGCGTATATTGTTAAACCATTGGTGGTGCCTTAGCCTTCACCCAAGCTAAAACATTACAATCTATCATGAAGGCTCTTTGCACATGCCCCTCCGATTACAAGCATAGATAATAACTAATCGAACTTATTGTAGACTCATTTGCTTGGCAGACAGAGGAGGGAAGAAGCGTAGTCAATGAGAAAATGAAAAATTATCTTATATTTGGTTGGGTGTTTCAAAAAAAAAGAGATGAAAAAATAGCTTTTTCGTGAATAGACTTTTTAGATTTTATAGGAAAGAAAAATTCATATAGAATATAGGAAAGCAATCTCCCATGGGTTATAGATTGTGATAATTTTTTTTATTAAAAATGCCCTCAAGCAGCATTATCTTCCCGATAGCTATTTTTAATAGTTAATTTTAAATAGTAACAATATACTATTAAAAATTATAATAATACAAAGAAGGTTTCTAAATATTCAAAATTATTAGAACTCTAAAAACTCAACCAAATAAATATTTTTAATATATATTTTTGGATATTTAAAAATATTTTTAGATAATTTATTTTTAAAAATATTTAAAAATACCTACTAAAAAATTTTGTATGCAATGTATTATAGGTATTTTATATAAATTTATTAAAAATATAATGGATATTTTATATAACTTTTTGAGAAAAATAGATGTTCAATCAAATATAAATTATTCTATAATATGGGTTTTCTATTATCTCAATTAAACATGCAAAAATTATTTTTTTAGATATCATATATCGAGAAATCAATTTTTGAGAAAAATATTCTGAAGAAGTGATCTTCTTTCTATATACCAAACGAGTCATTGAAGACGGATGAAGGGAATGGCAACAATATTCATTACTTCAGCAGTGACATGGTCATGTTGTGATGGCAGGCCCACCTATACACACAGATTTCAATGGGCTAAACCTATTCCATCATTAAGATTTGGTGGGATTCCCCACCCTAATCCCATAGCATGCATTCTTTTAAAAGAGAGATGCCAACCAACTGAGCTCCAGCCAGTTTGCTATTTCATAATTAAGAATTAGGGACAGGATTTCAAAGAAAATGGAGCTTTCTGATTAAGATGCTCAAACAGTCACAGGCAGGACCAGCCACTTGGATGTTCAAGACCCCATCCGAATAGCTATCTGCCATTTAATTGTACTCGACTAAGAGGTGTCACCAGCTTTCCAACTAATACGTGTACTGTTTTGTTACTCAAAAAATAAAAAAATATGTGACTTTGTTACATGGTGCCCACAGCTAGATGTGTCAGAACCTCCATAGCTTCCTGCTAAATGTGATGTGAGACGAAGGAAAAACAGAGTCACATGTTGGCTCCTATAATGGGCATTGAGTGAGGCCATGGCTCCTTGTCAAGGGGTCCCCGCGAGGAAAAACAGAAGATCAAGCAATAAGCACAAAATGAGAAAGGTTCAAGTCCCCATCAAGATCCCCAGGATAGTTTGCTCGTTGGGTAGAAATTGGGATACTCTGATTAAAATTATACATTTGTCATCTTATAGAAGTTAGTGAGAAAAGTCCAAGTTGGTGATGCCATGTTGGTCAAAAAGAAGAGTGACAATGATTATCCCTTGTTTTCTATCTCATATCTGGATCCGGCTAGAGTAGAGCTAGCACATAATCATCCGGTGGTGACAAGAAATATTGGCAAGAGAGTGCTAATATATTGCTCTTGTTGGTGACTTGTTATGTGAGGGGAGCTTATTGGCAATGGTCAGGTGTGAATGCGCAGACAATGTGCATCCGCCACCATGAGTTGATCATTGGCTCTGAGAATGATGGTTTCGGAGGTTTGTAGTCGCTCATAACTCGCATGGAGACAGAATCTTGATGATCTTTAGTTTTCCTTGCTCTACATCAATTCACCATTTTGCATGACTGCTCTGGAGTTCAATTTGTGGAAGAATTCTTTGTTCTTTCTGACTAGTTGATTCAAAAGGAGTGGTAGCATCTTTCTGTACATCAATAAATCCCTTTCTTAACTTTTGTTTTCTACATTTATTCATTGACGGAAACCTCTGTGATTAAATTTAAAATATATGTATATGTTGGAGAAGAAAGTAGGAAAAAGAAAAAGGACAGAGGTGCTCGCAGGGATACCAAGCATCAGGAACAGGTTCAAAAGATTAAGAAGAAGATGGAGAAGAATGGAGAATATGCTCCTAAAGATACGAAGAATGGTCTTTTGAAGATTCTATCGTTTCGTTCAAGCCAAAACAGTTCTCCATTTCATTCAAACCAAATGTGCCAAAACAATGCCATCAACAATTGGTCCCATGCACTTCTCAAGGCTAGCAAGACTTTCTTTTTCCTTCAAGAAGCCAGCAACTAGTGAAGGTTCGTTGGCCAACTTGCAAGTTTTCAAAGTAATTCAAATACTCCTAGTAAAAAGGCATATGAGGAAAAGATGAGATATAATCTCCACATTATAAATACAAACAGGGCAAAGCGTACTCATAGCCTCTACTCATAACCCATTTCTTTTTGAGAGGGACCTCACCTATGTAGAGCTTGTCTTCCATGTTAATTTTCAACTCTTCCAAGACTCCACGGAGTCACTTAGAGATAGCCAAGCAAATTAAAATTTCCTACGGGGTTCATCTTGAATAGGAATCCTATGATCTCTTACATCTCAATTTCACATTTTTTTGAACTAATCACCAGCCCCTCCATGTGAGACCCCTTATCAATTTTATCTCAACATAATTTGGTGTTAAGAGATGACAAGCAAGAGTTCTAAGAACTCCTAAAGCGCCAAATTCATTTATATAAAAAATCCAAAGATACCACAGAATTCAATCAAGGCTTGCATCTCTCTATAGCTTCCACGGATCCCCAAGTGTACATGGGTTTTATGGAACACACCAGTCCAAGCCACATATAATCTGTGGACCCTTACATTGAAAAGTTCAAAGTGCTCTCCAACAGGGTAATGACAACAAGAGAGCTTTAGGACTCATTTGGTCATGGGAAGTAGAAAAAATCCCTCAGGTTTGATTGGAGTTTTTAAAGGAGAGAGATTGAAAAAAGTTCATCATATAAAAATATAATTTTTATATGTCATGGGAAAGAAAAATCTATGAGAAAAGTAAGTTTTTTGGAATTCCTATTGGATAGGAATTAGAGATTTTTTTTTTCAAAAATATCCTTCAAATACTATCCTTTTATATTATATTAATATTAATAATATATTAATATTTGTACTAGTACTATACCAATACTTGTAGCAATATTATATTTATATTAATATAAATATGATATTATTATTTATATAAAATTGGGAGCAAAATGGTATAGTTTTATATCTATTAAGGGTATAACAAGTATTTTATATAGCTTTTCTAGGAAAGTAGATTTTCAACCAAACATAAGTTACTCTACAATAACCCATTCATGGTTAACCAAATATACCAAAATCATTTTCCCAAGAATTAACTTATTAGGAATGATATTTTAGGGAAGAAAAGTTCTTCCCATGAACCAAATGAGTCTATTGGGAAGAATAGTTTCCATCACTATTAAAGCTCACTTGTTTTCATCACCAACTGCTACTAACATCCACTGGAATTCACTAAGAGCTTATTTTAGCTTGCAAGATTTACTTTTGATATCATATGTTTCAAAGAATAAGTGCCCTACAAAGCCAATCACGAGGATGTTATAATGGGACTTTTCTATATATTTTCCAACTCATGTAATGACATTTATTCTAATATTAATAAAATAAAGCATTTTAATTCATCATTTTAGTTGCATCTTTTTATATTTAAAGATTATAATGAACCCTAAAGATTAGGACAATGATTTTAGGGGACATGAATGGGTCATGCCTGTGAGACCTAAAATCCTAATCTTAAATATTTCTGATCATAGGAATATTGAGTTGGAAATCAATATTCTAGATAGACTGGTACATCCTATGGATGCTTAATGGGGAGGATGGCGGATCTTACAAGCCAATTATTTGAGGACACTAATATAACGATATAGGTGCTCATTGAGGAATGAGTTCATTAAATTAACTTGCTGAAAAGAATATCTTATGGAGCCTTATATGCATGTCAAACATTGTTCTCGAAGTAGGAGAAAGTTGTGCAAGTAATCCTTTGACTTGAGATCACCATGGAATCTTATGCATATAAATCTATATTTTCAGTTTCATACTCAATCATGATATTAAGTCTTGGATGGAATGTTTTGGATATGGTTGAGTGTCTATGAAGGCTGTGAGTAGGTCAATAAAGAATCGATCACTCCTAATAAGAGGAGATGTCATCCTATGTATTCTTATCTTTGCATAACTTAGCAAGACTTTAGCCAAACCAAAATGAAGATTAGATAGGACTTTTAATCCTTCATTAAAGTTATCACTAATTGATGGAGAATCAACATGAATATGTATTTAAGTCTGACATTAATCCATACTCATAAACATATTCGGGATGTAGAATGATTGAAAGGATATATTTGATATTTTAACCAAATTTTACATCTTTTGGATAGTTATGATACATTGCTAGATATCAATATTGACTTGTAAGTATGATTAAATTAATATGATTAATTCAATCCTCAATTAGATAAATTTTCTTATTGGTAAATTTGGGTCAGCATAAACCCTAATCAATTGAGATTGAGTATGATCGAATTAGATCAAGATGCATCTGGGCCTATTGCTAGCTAGATATGGAATTCAATGGGTTACACAAATTAAGAAATTGATCAAGAAGTGTTATTAAGGTCATTGGATTTTAATTGGATTGTAATTAGCATGCTTGCACATGTTAGCTAACCTAACTACTAGGTGGATTCATATCGATTTGAATCCTTGCTTTTTGGCTAATCAATTTTGATTAGATTTGAGATAGGGTTGAGCCAAAAGGGGTTCCAATCAGATTACAATCATTTAGCCTTATCTGGACCCCTTGAGAAGGAGTCCTAAGTGAAGGAAAATCCTGATTTTTCGGACCAGGTTCGTTCAGATCTGATCAGATCAAGAGATATATTTCAAATTTTTTTCTCTTTGATCTAGATCAGATCTGGGATGTTTCAGATCTGATTATTATTATTTTAGAATTTAAATAAAATCTAGATAACTTAAATCAAATTTAATTTACTTGATATGGGTAATCCTATTATCCGTTGATGATCCTATATGCAGGAGAAGGTTCTGGATCTAGCCACGTAAGTGTCTGGCCTCTACCGATATCCACTCGGGCTGGATCTGGAGATCCTCTTCTTCTCTATCATATCTTCAGAAATTAGATCTGGATCTAATCTAAAGAATCTTCAAAACTTCTTTTGAAGATCAGCAGTCATCCTTTGCAGCAGTGCAGCCTTCTAGCTTTCAGTCGCCTTTCTTTGATCTGGATCGCACCAACCAAAAATCCGAAACTCCTTCTGGACATGGAGAGAAAGAAGAGAAGGTGGTTTGGCATGGAGGAAGAGGGGAGAGGCAGCCTTGGGCGTGGAAAATTGTGATTCCTTTCAATCACTTTCAATCACCATCTGGGTTGGGCACAGGGTCTTATTTATAGACTGTCTATGATCTAACTTCTCTTCTTTCCAACCAATCACAACTCTTTATGAAATTAGATCTAAATCTGATTGATGGGAATAGAGTCCCCTGAATTCCTCCTTAGAGGGCGCCTAAGACCAGTCAAAGTTGGTTCTTAGGAGAACTCTAATTGGAATCTAAAAAGGAGATGGAGTCCCTATCCAACAGGGACTCCTAGGCGCCTCCAACTTGGGCACACTCCAAGGGTGGCATGCGCCCTCTTTCTTGCCAAGTTCTAGTAGGAGGACAGGCCCCCACCAGCTCTCCAATAGGTGCATGACATGTGGTCAAAAGTCAAAGTGTCAATGGTCAACATTTGACCAGTCAAAGGTAGACTTTTGACCAAAGTCAAAGAACAAGAAATGGCAGGTGACCAAAAATGGCAGGTAATATCTTACAAAATAAGACAACCTTTTCTGACTTGGACAACCTCCAGTCAGACCATATGAAGGCCTCTGATTGAGCACAAACTTCTTTGGCTCAGTCAGGATAACTTATTTATGATAGCAAAAGAAGAATGTTAGGTTCAATCGAGTGCTAGCACGATTTTCTTGAACCTAATTGAATCTCATTCAGATCAATTGAACTGGATCAGTTCAATTGATGATCACCAGATTCAAACCCTTATTTGTGTGACCCAGTTAGGTTCAGTTCTGTATGGTAATGGGATATGTCATGATCTCTATCATCGACATCATCGAAACTCCTTTCGATGGATCAGAACTCTTCTGATTTGAACAGCTAGAATGATCGATCATCTAAATCATTCTAATTGCTCCTAAAATCCACCTAGTGACACCTAGCAGTATATGGTGGCAACCCATCAGAGCTGAATGCGAACCTCTTGGTGCAGCTACCTATGTGATTAAGTCCTTCTATCTTGAGCCCCGATCAGATTAGGGTTAAGGTAAACTCGTCAAACCCTAGTTTCTATCATATGATGTAATCATTCGATTCGAGTCCGATGTGAAAATCTAAATAGAAACTCTTTCTATTATTTCACTCTGCCATGGCCATGGACTTCTGGACTTGATTCTCATGATTATCATAGGGCTGCTCCTCTACCACCGAGGTAGATAGATTCCATCTTGATGCCATCCAGTTCCTACAATGAACATGCTATAGCCAACATACACCTCAGGATTCCATATGGCTAGGAGACCGAGTAATGGTGTAGTCAAACTATAACACCCTCAAGGTGAACTACCGATGCACCTCAGGTCAAAGAACCAGACACACTACTGCAGCATCGAGTCAGTCATTGACGAGAAGGTAGACTTCCTAATGACTACTCGAGGTGGTCACGCTCAGTGCCCTCGTTCTCTAACGAATACCTATACTCTCGCTCTGATGTCTCCACACCGTAGACTCAAGACTCATCTACTAAAGAGAAGCGATTGTACACCAACCTTCCGATCAATCACCATCCTCGTGATGATCCTATGGTCGGGAGCATTTTATGAGTTAACAATGATTATTCATGTCTTAAATTTTCAACTCTTGAAAATATGAATTATCATTACCATTAACTCAAAGGATGTATCACAGACACTAAATACATATATGTGATAGAAAATAATCCATTTTATTTATTATAGTCATAATTACAATTTTGCCCCTAGAAGTGTATTACAAGTGTCAGCCAATTCTGGCTTCTAGGGCACATATATCTAACAATCTCCCACTTGTCCTAAAGCCAATTGGCTACAAGTCTAAGTCCCATCTTCTCAAGGTGGGACTTCGATCTTCTGCTGGCCCAACGGCTTTGTAAGTGGGTCTGCCACATTGTCTATGGAGTTGACTCTCTTGACCTCGACGTAACCCTTCTTGAGGTAATCGCGGATGAGGTGGTATCGCCGCTCAATATGCTTGGATTTTTGGTGAGACCTCGGCTCCTTAGCAAGGGCTATGGCGCCATTGTTGTCGCAGTACAGAGGAATGGCATCTGATGGCATTACTCCGATTTCTGCAGCAAACTTCTTGTACCAGAATGCTTCCTTCGCAGCCTTCTGATGCAGCGATATATTCTGCTTCCATGGTGGAATCTGCTATCATCGTTTGCTTGGAACTCTTTCAGCTGACAGCACCACCATTGCACACAAACAGACTCCCAGATGTCGACTTTCGATCATCTATATCGGACATGAAATTCGAGTCTGTGTATCCCTAAACTTGGAGTTCTCCATTACCAAAGACCAACATCATATCCTTAGTTCTTCTCAAGTACTTAAGGATACATTTCACAGAAGTCCAGTGTTCTTCACCTAGATTTGACTGATATCTGCTTGTGACACTCACAGCATGGGCTATATCAGGTCGTGTACATAGCATGGCATACATGAGGCTCCCTATTGCAGAAGCATAAGGGATCTTGCTCATGCATTCTATTTCCTCAGGTGTGCTGGGGCACATCTTCTTGGAAAGATGAATACCATGTCTGAAGGGTATTAATCCCCTCTTAGAGTTTTCCATACTAAACCTCTTTAGTACTTTCTCTATGTACATCTTCTGTGAAAGTCCTAGCATCCTATTCGGTCTATCCCTATAGACCTTAATTCCTAGAATAAAGGATGCTTCGCCTAGGTCTTTCATGGAGAATTCCTTGGACAACCATAATTTGACTGTTGTCATCATGGGAATATCATTCCCAATAAGGAGGATGTCATCCACGTACAATACGAGGAAGACAACAGCGCTCCCACTGATCTTTTTGAAAACACATGGTTTCTCTTCATTTTTGATGAAACCAAACATTTTGATCACATCATTGAAACGAGTGTTCCAGCTCCGAGATGCTTGCTTAAGTCCATATATGGACCTTTGCAGCTTGCAAACCTTGTGATCAGTATCACTGGATGTGAAACCTAGCGGCTGTTCCATATAGATATCTTCCTCAAGATATCCATTTCAAGAATGCCGTTTTCACGTCCATTTGCCATATTTCATAATCGAAATAGGCTGCAACGGCAAGCAATGTGCGGATGGATTTTAGCATAGCCACTGGGAAAAAGGTATCCTGATAGTCAATGCCTTCGCGTTGACTATAACCTTTTGCCACTAGTCTAGCCTTGAATGTCTCCACATTCCCATCTGCACCAATCTTTCTCTTGAAGATCCATTTACACCCAATAGGTACTATACCTTCTGGTGGATCTACCAAGGTCCAGACTTGGTTTGAGTGCATCGAGTCAATTTCTGACTGCATTGCCTCTAGCCATTTCTCGGAGTCGATATCTGATATCGCCTCGTTGTAGGTTTTGGGATCATCACCATGAGCACCATTACCTACGAGGAACATTTTCTCTACTTCCTCTGAAATAATACCTAAGTATCTTTCAGGGGATGGAAAACTCTTTTCGATCTACGAGGTGGAGGAGGTAGTGTTCTTATTGGCTCAACCTGATTTGGTTTTCCAATTGGTCCTTAGCTCGTTGTACTTGTGAGACTTTCTCATCAAGCTTAGATCTGCTTTCCAATGCCGCTATCTTGAATAAACTATTTTTCAAGAAAGATGGCATGTCGACTCACAATCACATTGTGGTCTTCTGGAATGTAGAAATAGTATCCTAATGACTCTTTAGGATATCCTATGAATCGAGCTCTGAAGGACCTAAACTCTAACTTGTCCGCTTGTTGTCTTTTGACATGAGCCGGACAACCCCAAATTCTGAGATGACTCAGACTTGGTTTCTTACCGTGCCATATCTCATACGGTGTGGTAGGAACGGTTTTAGAGGGAACCCTATTCAGTAGATAAATTGAAGTTAACAATGAGTGTCCCCAAAGAAAATCAGGGAGGTCTGTGAAGCTCATCATGGATCGAACCATATCCAATAGGGTCCGATTTCTCCATTCTGAAACCTCCATTGAGTTGAGGTGTTCCTGGTGGAGTCCATTGAGAGACTATGCCATTTTTCTTTAGATAGTCTAGGAATTTTTGGCTAAGGTATTCACCTCCTCGATCTGATCGAAGAACCTTAATGGATTTTTTAGTTTGTTTTTCTACTTCATGTCTGAATTCTTTGAACTTTTCAAAAGCTTCAGACTTATGTCTCATAAGATACACATACCCATACCTAGACAGATCATCGATAAAGGTAATGAAGTAGACAAAATTGCCTCTAGCCGGCACATCAAATGGGCCGCACACATCAGTATGTACTAGGGCAAGGAGATCTGTGGCCCTCTCCCCATGTCCAACAAAAGGGAGTTTAGTCATTTTGCCTTGAAGACAGGATTCACAAGTTGGATATGACTCGGAAGTCAATGGACTCAATAGCCCATTTTTCTCCAATTTGTTGATCCTATCTTCTGCTATATGACCTAATCTCAGGTGCCATAGATATCTGTCGTTTGGACTATCCCTAGGTCGTTTGGCATTCACGTTTTGCTCGATAGTTAGAACAGGTACATCAATATGTAGCTGATAAAGACCATTAATAAGGAAACCATTTGCAATTTTATTTCTTTCATAAAGAATGTTACAATGGTCCTTAAAGAAGGTAATCACATAGCCTTCTTGTGCTAAGCATGAAACAGAAATCAAATTCCTGCTAGCTGCAGGCACATAATAACAGTCTTTCAAAACTAAGTCTAAACCAGATGGTAATCGAAGAGGGTATGTTCCCATGGCTACTGCAGCAACTCTTGCTCCATTACCGATGCGTAGGATCATGTCTCCATCCCTCAAGCCTCCTGCTATCCTCAAGACCCTGCATGAAAGTGCACAGATGAGCACTAGAACCAGAGTCAAGCACCCAACTGGATGCAGAAGAAACCGTAAGGTTAGACTCAATAACGAGCATACCTCCAGAAGGACCTTCCTTCTTGTTCTTCAGGGTGGCCAGGTAAGTAGGGCAGTTTCGCTTCCAATGGCCGTCGCTGTTGCAATGGAAAACACTTTCCTTTGACATCGACCTTTTTCTTCGGTTCTGCCTTCTTCTTCTTTGCTCCTTCCACCTTCTGCTTTTTCGCAGACTTCTTTTTCTTTCCATAAGACTTTCTTTTGGAAGAAGTCCATTTCCATAGCAAGAACTGAGCCTTTAGAACCTTTCATAGAAAGCTCAGCGGTAACCAGCATATTCATTAATTCGGCCAAGGAATTTTGAAGTTTATGCATGTGGTAATTCATGATGAATTGCCCATATGCATCAGTCAAGGATTGCAGAATAATATCATTCTGCAGGTCCAAGTCTAACTTCACACCGAGCTTCTCAAGCTCTTCCATGTCCTTGATCATTGTCAGACAGTGATCTTGGACTGACTGCCCATCACGCATCTTAGCCTTAAAAAGTCATTTCGTGACTTGATATTTGGCTGCGCGACTCTGTTCACCAAACATCTCCTGCAGGTGAGCCAACATTTGGCGAGCAGTCCCGATATCCTCATGTTGGCGCTGGAGCTCATCAGACATCGAGCCCAACATGTAATATCTGGCCTTATTATCTTCGTCTATCCATTTTTTCAGAGACGCTCTCTGTTCAATAGATGGACGGGCTGGTAAGGTGGGAGGGTCCTGGTCCAGTACATGGGTTAACTTCTCAGAACCCAAAACTATTTTGTAGTTCCTGAGCCAATCTTTATAATTGGGTCCGGTCAGTCTATGTGTGTCCAGGATACGTGCCTAATGGGTTGGACGCAGACATTTTTCTATAGAGAGTCAAAGATTCTAGTTAGATACTGTAATTATGACTTGACCAATTTATTTAGGGATTTTATTTTTAAACAAATTAGCTCCCACTATTTTCTCGGATCCCTACACTCCCTCTGTAGAGATGCAAAAATCTCCATGATTAATGATTTCTAGTGGGTGGTGCGGTCTCACCAACTCTCACCAACTGACTCATCACCTCACCTAACAGTTATTGGTGATGGGTTAGCCAATGAGTGAACAACTCTTGTTCAATGATTCTCTAATCATGGTGCACCCAAACTTGGTCTCTAATTCATGAATCTCACCGTATCCAGAATATTGATCCACTCCTTAGTTAAGTCAGACCCACCATTTGCATAGACTGGGTTCCTAATTGAGTCTCTCACCGTATCCAAAATATTGAGCCCAACTCATCCTCCAGCCCATAGCATCCAATGCCTAATAGACATGGTTGCATCTTCCCGGTGCAACTGAGCCACTGTATCCAGCCGAGAACAATCAACCCCGGGAAGGGCCCGCACATCTACAATGGTGGAAGACCTCAGACTTAATCTTTTCTTAGGGAGAATTGATTCAGGTCTCATTAAACTAGACTTGTCATAGTCATAACAATTATGACTAACCTAGTGGCATGGGTTAGCTCGGATTATTGACCACCTCAGATCAGAACTGTGTCAACAGATATGGCCAGGTAAGTGAGATCGGTGGAAGGAATATGCCATTAACTCGTACAATAATGCATTCAGGTCGAGTAGCTTCCAATTAAAAACCAGTCGGTCGTATGTGCCAAACTTACCTTAGACACCAAATTGTTGAGCCAGAACCAATTGGGTTAGCCTACAATCCAGACTCTAACCTCTGAGCCTAATTAGGTCTTGCTTGATCGTGACTCGATCTTGACCCAGACTTAATCCTATTAGGCTGGTCAATTTAAGCATTGTTGATCCCATCTAACCAACTCTTGATTCGGTTTGATCAACCGCTTAGACCTAATTGAGCTACCCAAGCCCGAACCCAGTATTATGAATATGTCTTAGATCTGAAATTCTCAATTTTAGACCTAATTAATATTTCATAATCTTAATTTTTAATTAAGTAGGGTTCATAAACAAAATATGCACAATAAATCCTAGGATTTTAGGATCTAGGGTTTTGCAGAAAGTAAGTTTTGGATTTCTGATTAAGGACGAACACGCAGCACCCCTACACATCATAAGAACACCCCATCGAATGGGAAAGAGAGGGCCTTTAAACCCTTCTTCATTCTTATGACCGGACGGCCAAGAGGAACGCCTTAATCAGGAACATGCAATACTACAAAATAGTTTTAGATCTATATCATATATCTCATATACAAATTAGATCTAATCATGGCATATTTTGCATACATCTCATGTATCGAATCATGCATATTTTTCAGATCTAAATTATCTCATAATAATCTAAAAAATTAGATTTAAATTGATCTAATCAAAATAAATTCTAATCTAGATAATTATGTAGAACTATTCTACAACTAGTCTAGACATGCATCAATCATATCTCATATGATATTTAAAATTAAATAATTTTTATTTACTATTTTTTAGATGTTATTATAATCATTATAATATCAAAAAATAGTAAATAAATAGATCTAAAATATGATTTAATCAGATTAAATCAAAAATATGCAAGACTATTCTATAGAACTATTCTATTTTAGAACTAGTCATGCATATTTTCTAATCTTAGATCCAAATCATTTAATTTTAATTTTTTTTGATTTTCAGATCTGATCACATCTCATGTGACATCTAAAATCACTTATTTTTTAATTAAAATAAATTTAAAATCAGATCTAAATACTTTTAGAACCTTGGCTCTGATACCAGTTGAAGGAAAATCCTGATTTTCCGGACCAGGTTCGTTCAGATCTGATCAGATCAAGAGATATATTTCAAAAATTTTTTTCTTTGATCTAAATTAGATCTAGATATTTTAGATCTAATTATTATTATTTTAAATTAAAATAAAATTTAGATAAATTAAATCAAATTTAATTTACCTTGATATGGGTAATCCTATTACCCGTTGATGATCCTGTATGCAGTGGAAGGTTCTGGATCTAGCCACGCAAGTGCCTGGCCTCTATCGGTATCCACTCAGGCTGGATCTAGAGATCCTCTTCTTCTCTATCACATCTCCAAAAATTCAGATCTGGATCTGATCTGGAGGATCTTCAAAACTCCTTTTGAAGATCAGCAGTCGTCCTTTGCAGCAGTGCAGCCTTCTAGCTTTCAGTCGCCTTTCTTTGATCTGGATCGCACCAACCAAAAATCTAAAACTCCTTTTGGACATGGAGAGGAAGGGGAGAAGGTGGTTTGGCATGGAGGAAGAGGGGAGAGGCAGCCTTGGGCATGGGAAATTGTGATTCCTTTCAATCACTTCCAATCACCATCTGGGTTGGGCGCAGGGTCTTATTTATAGACTGTCTGTGATCCAACTTCTCTTCTTCCCAACCAATCACAACTCTTTGAGAAATCAGATCTAAATCTGATTAATGGAAATAGAGTCCCCTGGATTTCTTCTTAGAGGGTGCCTAAGACCAGTCAAAGTTGGTTCTTAGGAGAACTCTAATTAGAATCCAAAAAGGAGATGGAGTCCCTGTCCAACAGGGACTCCTAGGCGCCTCCAACTTGGGCACACACCAAGGGTGGCGTGCACCCTCTTCCTTAGCCAGGTTCTGATAGGGGGACAGGCCCCCACCAGCTCTCCAATAGGTGCATGATATGTAGTCAAAAGTCAAAGTGTCAATGGTCAACATTTGATCAGTAAAAGATAGACTTTTGACCAAAGTCAAAGAATAAGAAATGACAGGTGACCAAAAATGGCAGATAATGTCTTACAAAATAAGACAACCTTTTTGACTTGGACAACCTCCAGTCAGACCATATGAAGGCCTCTGATTGAGCACAAACTCCTTTGGCTCAGTCAGGACAACTTATTTATGATAGCAAAAGAAGAACGTTAGGTTCAATCGAGTGCTAGCACAATTTTCTTGAACCTAATTGAATCTCATTCAGATCAATTAAACTGGATCAGTTCAATTGATGATCACCAGATTCAAACCCTTGTTTGTGTGACCCAGTTAGGATTCTGTTCTGTATGGTAATGGGATATGTCATGATCTCTATCATCGACATCATCGAAACTCCTTTCGATGGATCAGAACTCTTCTGATTCGAATAACAGCTAGAATGATCGATCATCTAAATCATTCTAATTGCTCCCAAAATCCACCAGTGACACCTAGCAGTATATGGTGGCAACCCATCAGAGCTGAATGTGAACCTCTTGGTGCAGCTACCTGTGTGATTAAGTTCTTCTATCTTGAGCCCCGATCAGATTAGGGTTAAGGTAAACTCGTCAAACCCTAGTTTCTATCATATGATGTAATCATTCGATTCGAGTCCGATGTGAAAATCTAAATAGAAACTCTTTCTATTATTTCACTCTACCATGGCCATGGACTTCTGGACTTGATTCTCATGATTATCATAGGGCTGCTCCTCTACCACCGAGGTAGATAGATTCCATCTTGATGCCATCCAGTTCCTACAATGAACATGCTATAGCCAACATACACCTCAGGATTTCATATGGCTAGGAGATCGAGTAATGGTGTAGTCAAACTATAACACCCTCAAGGTGAACTGCCAATGCACCTCAGGTCAAAGAACCAGACACACTACTGCAGCATCGAGTCAGTCATTGACGAGAAGGTAGACTCCCTAATGACTAGTCGAGGTGGTCATGCTCAGTGCCCTTGTTCTCTAACGAGTACCTATACTCTCACTCTAGTGTCTCCACACTGTAGACTCAAGACTCATCTACTAAAGAGAAGCGATTGTACACCAACCTTCTGGATCAATCACCATCCTCGTGATGGTCCTATGGTCGGAAGCATTTTATGAGTTAACAATGATTATTCATGTCTTAAATTTTCAACTCTTGAAAATATGAATTATCATTACCATTAACTCAAAGGATGTATCACAGACACTAAATACACATATGTGATAGAAAATAACCCATTTTATTTATTATAGTCATAATTATAATTTTGCTCTTAGAAGTGTATTACAAGTGTCAGCCAATTTTGGCTTCTAGGACACATATATCTAACACTAGGCACCTAAAATACTTCCCTCATGTTTGGTGCACAAAATAAGTGCCGCATGAGTTTTAGGCATGGAGAGAGTCCTTCTGCTTAGGGACATTGATCTATACGGCACCACTTGAGACTCTCTCTCTCCCTCTTGCCACCCACCATTTTTGACTAGTCAAAGTTGGGCATGAAGTCTATTTCTCAAGAGAATTATAATGCTAGGAGTCACATAATATGGTTTTAAATGTGGCGCCAGGAGACCTTTTGCTTGAAGGCTCTTGGTTGGCGAAACATCTGCTTCTCTCTCTCCCTATCCAATGGCTTATCAAGTGGATATTTAGATTAAGATCTGAATAAATAAGTGAAAAGTCATATATATGATGTTTCGAAGGCAAAAACAATTCTCTGATTGTTTTAGGCACCTCCTTAGACTCCTTCTACTTCAAAGAACTTATTTGGTCCTTTGATATGTCTGATGGAGGGCTAATAAGCAGTGAAAAAGAGTGTTATTGGTGCCTCCTCTGAGTCTATAAATAAAACTCATATTCGAGGAGTCCTGGCATTCGATGTCTGATCAAATTTCTTTTCTTTTTTTTAAAATAAGGTATTGGTTAAGACGAGAAGTCTTCCTTTAGATAAGATCTTAACTAATACAAGGAGTCTTTTTTTAAGACAAAGGTTAGGAAGAGAATTTAGGAAGGCTAAAGAGAGAATAAAAAGAGAGAAGAAAGGAAAAGAAGGCTAAGAAATTCTTGAATAGAATTCAGCAAGCTATATTCAAGAGAAGTTGTTCTTAAAGCCAATTTCTATGTGGATTACTGTTGGAGGGTGAACACGTGGGCACCTTAAGAAAATTATTCATTACCAAATAAGAATATTAAGAGGTTGTTTTCTAATTTTATTCCTTATGCATGCATGTGATTGTAAATCATCAAGGAGAATCTTAGGAATTAGGGTTTGATAGATTGAAATTTTGAGATATATCACTTCCACTATATCGATCAAACCCTACAGTGGTATCAGAGCCCACCTTGCATGATTCAATCATATGTTTAAATGCTTTTAATATTAATTTAGAGCATGCGATGGATTGGTGCATATACGATAGAATTAAGGATTCAATTGTATATGATAGAGTTTATGATCATGTTAATGCTTTATGCCTCTGAATATGATCATGTTTATGTTGTTATAATTTTATTATATGACTTTATGTAATGTCTTAAAGTAGATATTACTTTGAATGATCCACTTCTTTGTCATTTTAAAATAAGGTTGTCTTGGCATATTGGTGATTATCCGATATGCTATAAGATTGTCCTAAAATGATGAATGATTCTTGTTTCACATGGCATAGCATGTTGATTCATGTATTTTAATGTTATAATTTAAGAATGTGCATGAGATCTTTAAAGCCCTCTTAAAAATAAATATTAGATCACAGTGTTGAAAATCAAAAATAAAACCATTCTAGAAATAAATTGATCAATTGGTATCTAGAAAAGTAGTCCTCGAAAGGTAAAAAGAATATGGTTAATTAATTGGATCCGTTCCTTACCTGGCCAATGTTTATTGGTGTCTAAGGCAAGAACGAAGGGCCTCCCACCTCTCTTCCACTTACCCAACCAATTCAATTCAATTGAAATTTTGAATTGAAAATGCATAATGATTAGGACACTACATCTGCCTTCCTTCATGCTAAGATGATTATAGTTTTAATAAACATAGTAAGTTTGTTGTACTATCCATAAGGCTTATTGTATGGACTGATATGATAATATCTTAGTACATTAAAGGAACCAGATCTAGAATTTTAGGGCCAGATCTTGAAACATTTTCAAGATTTAGGCAGTGGAAGATTAAAATTAATTAAAATTAATTCATAAAAACTAGAGAATCTCTAGATCTAAAATTCTATTTTATGATTATAACATGAGATTAAATCAAAAATTAAAAATCATTAGAAGAAAAAGATATGTTGATTACATCAACATGGATCTACACTAGATCTATTGTAGGTAGGTAATAAAGGATCAGATCCATATTATCTGTGCAAGTTAGACATGTAGCTCTAAGCCGCACATATGTCCGACCTCTAAGAGATGTCCATACGAGTCCATGAATCTTGATCAGAAGTTCGATGCTCGAAAATCAGCACAATATGCTGGTACTCTATTTATCCTTCTTTGACGGTTGATCCGGTACTTTCTTATTCAAGATTTGGATACTCCAAAAATCAAAAGAAAGGAAAGAGACTTTAAATTTGAGACAACTCTCAAATATATCTAACAAGGAGGAAGAGAAGGAAAGAACAAAAGAACCCTAGAAAAAGACCCTCTTCTTCTTCTCTATTCTCTCACCTAAACACTTAGATTGGTGTCTATGAAATTCCCATGCCCTAAGGGTTTTTCTCTTTGATTTTCACACACCCAATAGCCCACTCTAATGTCTAGATTATATCAAAAAATCATCCCAAAAGGAGCCTCTTATATAGAGATATGGAGGAGTCCTTGTCTAGATTAAATACTTGGACAAAGCAAGTCCAAAATAGGTAACCAGTTGGGGTGCCCAACACTTGGGCACCCCCTCCTTTTTTTCATGCATAGACCAGCAATAAATGCCATGCAAAATTTCCTATTTTCCATCAAAAATAACAAGAGAAAAATTAGGGAGTGAGCGGGACACATGGAAAGGTGTTTTGGTTTGTTGGGATTCTATCATATAGAATTCAAAACCACAACAACTTACCTTCTATTGACTAGGTTCACAACAAATCTCCTTATAAGAAAGAGAGAGAGAGGGTGGGTGTGCATGAAGATCAGGGAGGGAGTGTTTGCATGACAAAATCCAAGAGAGACGGGGTGTGGGGGCATAGGGTATATGTGGTGCAAGGATATGAATCTTAGTCTTACTAGGATTCCATATTTGATTTGGTCAAATATGGTTTCTCAAACCAAATTAAACCAGAAGCAAATCAACCCAATTAAATTAGCTCCTAATTCAATTAAAAATCTAATTAAATCAAATCAAATTTAATTTAATTTTTTAATTAAATTAGAAATTGGGTTGACCTAAGTCCTAATTGAATTAGGACTAGTTCTTCCTTACAATTATCTTATCTAATAAACCAATTGAACTTAATCCAATCAAGTCTAAACTAAATTTAATTAAATCATATTTAATTATACTTAATCTCAGTCCTCTGGCTTAATCAAATTAAGCTAATTAATAATTCAATTACTAATCGATTATCCTACAACACTTGCACTAGGTTAATCATCAATCATATCGATTATTTAACCCTAGAATAATTCTTAATCATTGATCAACCATCCAATTAGATTATGAACTCTAATATATATGATCCCATAGATCCAAATCTAAGCTAGTAGAATAGAAATATATTTTTGTATCAATCAAAGTAACCATCTAGCAATGATACCCAATAGCCAGATAGGTCGAATGTGTAGAACAATATCCTTAGAACCCATATGGATATAATTTTTATATAATTCATCCTCTTGACCAAAATGCTCGTAGGACACCTCAGAGTTCAATTGTCAACTTTGATTAGGCTATCCATATTGTATTTCAAAATATCAAATTCATCTCATGGATTATCTTGGCCAAGATTTTGCTATATTGAAATACAATGATACATTCTTCTCCAACTATTAGAGTGATTAATCCCATCTTGATCACACACTGACTTTGCAAGTACTTGGCTATGCCTAGAAGCCTTTCATTACTGAATTAAAAATTTAGTTAGTCTGGTACCAAAGCATAGTGAGTTGCTTGCAAGCCACTAAGATGATCTCAGGTTTAAGGGATATTTATACCTATATCCTATCAGTGATGATGTATCCTTACATCTTATCTGTATGTCATACCAGTGTTTCCATATTTTTTGGTTAAGAGGATAACCAACCTACATGGCAAACAGTGACTTATGCTCGATAGTGCTATCGTCTTTATTAATAGCCTATCATTTGATCGTGAACAATTTTAAAGACTAATTAATAAATTTTCTCTTTATCAAATCTAAATAGTCTTAAGAACTTCATCATAATAATGAAGTTCATTAGAAGATATAAATTTTATGATAAAAAAATACCAAAAAAATATTTTATTTATTAATACATTAATTATAAATACAATGCAACACAACTATCAACAAGTTGATGATTGACTTTGGGATACATTTTCCAACAACTCCTACTTATCCTAAAGCCACTCGGTATAGTATCTAATACCCATCTTCGACTTGTGGTTGTCAAACTTCTTTATCACCAGGGCTTTATTGAAGGGATCGGCCAGGTTCTCCTTTCCATCAATCTTCTAAAGATTGACATCACCTCGATCTCCTAGACCAGATGAAAGCGATGCAATATGTGCTGCATCTGCTAGTATGCCTTCGATTTCTTTGCCTGAGTAATGGCATTGGTACTGTCATAGTAGAGCAGGACTGGACCATCAAGGAAGGTTTCTACTCCAAGCTCGGTGATGAACTTCCTCAGCCATATAACTTTTTTTGTGATATCTGACGCTGTGATATACTCTACTTTGCAAACAGAGTTTGCCACAGTATGCTGCTTGAAACTCTTCCAGCAGATGGCTCTACTATTTAGAGTAAAGATGTAATCTAACATGCTTCTGCTATCATCATAATCAAATTGAAAGCTAGAGTCTGTAAATCCTACATGTTTCAGATTTGACTCGCCATAAACCAACCATTGATCCTTAGTATTTTTCAAATACTTAAGTATGGCTTTAACCATTTTTTAGTGGTTTTCTCTATGATTAGATTGATATCTACCTACTACTTCTAGTGAGTATGCCATATCAGGTCTCGTATATATCATAGCATACATGATAGATCCCACTATCGAAGCATATAAAACTCTACTCATACACTCTCTCTCTTTAGGAGTTGTCGGATAATCCTTCTTAGAGAGAGAAATTTTATGGCCTATCGGAAGATAGTCCTTTTTAAAATTCTTCATGCTGAACCTCTTCAGCACAGTATCTATGTATGTGGACTGGGATGACCCAAGCATCCTCTTAGATCTATTCCTATAGATCTTCATCCCTAGGATGTAGGATGCTTCACCCAAGTCTTTTATGGAGAACTGAGATGACAACCAAACTTTTATTTTCTATAGTGTAGGGATGTCATTCTTGATTAAGAGAATGTTATCTATATATAAGATACGAAATACTACTACTAGATCATTTGCCCATTTATAAATGCAGGGTGCTTCTCCGTTCTTAACAAAGTCATATGTTTTGATCATCTTATCAAAATGCATGCTCCAACTTTAAGAAGCTTGCTTTAATCTATAAATGGATCTTTGAAGCTTGCACATCTTGGACCCATCTATGGATATGAACCCCTTAGGTTGTATCATATACTCCTCTTTAGTTAGCTTTTCATTTAAGAAAGCTATCTTCACATCCATCTATCAGATCTTATAATCCAAATGGACAGCTATCATAAGCATTATCTGAATGAATTTGAGCATTATCATAAGAAAGAACGTCTCGTCATAGTCAATACGATAACATTAATGATAACCTTTGACAACCGATGAATTTTATAGATCTCCATCTTTTCGTCTGTGCTCCTCTTTCTTTTGAAGACCTATTTACATCCAATGGATTTAACCCCTTCGGGTGGGTCAACCAATATCCAACATCATTGACCTTCATAGACACCATCTCGGATTTCATAGCCTCAAGTCATTTTTTGGATTCAGATTTCTGCATAGGATCCATATAGGTGATTGGATCCTCATCATTCTCATCGAGTTTGATGGGATCACCATCTCAGATCAGAAAATTATAGTATCTGTTCGGCTAATACGGTACTTTATCGAATCCTCTTAATGGTGTAGGTACATTAGGCTCCAGATCTGATCTAAACAAATCCGACTCAAGTCAGCCACTGGTGTTGATCTTTCAACCTATTGAATTTCTTCAAGCTTAACCTTAGAGGCAACAGTTCCTTCACCAAGAAACTTTTTTTCTAAAAAGATTGCTTTAAGACTGACGAACATCTTTTGTTCTTCAGCATGGTAGAAATAGTAACCCTTACTTTCTTTGGGATATCCTATAAACACACACTTATCAGACTGAAATCCAAGCTTATCTGTATGCAAATGTTTATTAAAGGCTGGACAACCCCAAACTCATAGGTGAGAGAGCATAGATCTACGCCCAGTCCATATCTCATATGGAGTCTTTGTGATAGATTTACTTGATATATTATTTAATATATAACATGCAGTCTCAAGAGTATAACCCCAAAATGAAACAGGCATACTAGCAAATCCCATCATGGACCAAACCATGTCTAGTAAGATTCGATTTCTCCTTTTCGATACACTATTATACTGAGATATTTCTTTAGGAGTCCACTATGAGAGAATCTCATTCTCTCCTAGATATATCAAGAACTCACTAGATAGATATTCATCTCCTCGATCTAATTAAAGAGTTTTAATACTCTTCCTAGTTTATTTTTTTACTTCACTTTAGAATCTTTTGAACATTTCAAATGAATCTAACTTATGTTTTTCTAGATAGACATATCCATACCTAGATAGATCATCTATGAAAGTGATAAAGTAAAAATATCCACCTCTAGCACTTGTGCTAATAGGTCCACATACATCAGTATGTACTAGACCTAAGAGCTTAATGGCTTTTTTACTTTTTTTAATAAAAGATGACTTGGTCATTTTTTCAAGAAGATAGGACTCACAGGTTAGAAGTGATTCATAATCACTAACTTCGAGGATTTTCTCTTAGGTCAATCTATTTATCCTGTTCTTATTAATGTGACCTAGCCTATAGTGCCATAGATTTTAGATATTAGAGATATTATCTAATTTAGGATATTTTCTAGAAGTATACATTACACACAGACTGTGATAAAATATAAATATTATTTTTTTATTATTTTTATATTATTATAACATTATTCATAATGATATCACAATAATCTCTCTTTATAGATAAATAATAACCATCTTTGGTCAAAAGGCCAATAGAGATTATATTCATCAGAAAGGAAGGACAATAATGACATTCATTTAAAGAAATGATATTAGTATAGAGAATAAGTTGAATTATTTTTATAGCTAGAACTAGAGCAGATCTTCCATCTTCAATATTCAAGAATCGCTTATTATTTTCAAATCTTCTACTAATTTGAAGTCTTTGTAACGTATTACAAATATGGACTGGACTTTCGGTATCCAATATCCAAGTAGAAGTATTATAAATAGAGAAATTACAAGGTGTTATCATATAACATCCTTAATCAGTAACTACTTGCTTATCTCTCTTATTCAACCTGTTGGGATCATGAAAATCAAGATACTGAGGATAGTTTCTCTTCCAATACCCCTGCTCTTTATAGCACTCTACCTAATCTAGGTTATTCTTGGATCTTATGTTTAATTTGGGCATAGAAGCTCCAGCACGAACCACTTCATGCTGTTGAACAATATTCAACTTCTGATACTTATTATCAAAGTTAGATTCCATAAGTTTATCACTATCTAATAGTCAATGGAACAACTATGGTTTGGATTTAATTGTATAAAGGAGAACCAAAAGTCTAATTAATAATTAATTTATTAATCCTTAAGATTTGAACTTTAATCAAAAGATTCTTTCACTATTTTATTTGAATTAATAGCCTCTACCTTCAATTCAAGAAATTATCCTACTTTCTTAGTGGACACTAGAATCCACATAGACTGCACACAAGCTCAATAATGGTTGGTCAATCCATGTACATCTAAGGATAGGTTTATAATCAATTATTTTTTTAAATAATTTTTAGTAATTTAATTTTTATCCTAGGTATCTTTTCAATAGGCTAGGGCCTTTATTGAAAGTCTTGATTAGATCTAATCATTAATATGATCATACTTGGTTCATCTAACTAATGAATGACTAAGTCTAACTATGGTTGATCAACATAACCATCATTTAGAGAGACATGCCTAAGAAATTATATTATGAATGATAATTTTATTAGCCGATAACCACCAAGTCTATGGGCCTCCAATGATTATCCAACTAATGAACTCATTATCATCCACTTAATGGGAGGATATGATCTAGTTATCACCATATTATTTTATTTTAAGGATCTAATAATTTTAGAGAATTTGATTGATTTGATTTAGAGGAGAGAAGTCAAATTAACTTGCCTATCATGATCCTCCTATTGGCTTCACCAAGTCAGCTTAAGTGAGACCATTAATATATTGGTCTAGGAGCACCTAAATCACACTGATTTACCTAGCTGACATGGGTCAACTTGAATAGTCAAGTAATTGGATCAAAACATAATTTCATCAAGAAGGTCAAATAAGTTCGATCGATGGGAGGGTACGCCAAAGCTTGCATTAGACACCATAAAAAATGATCAGGTAAGCAGGCTACCAATTAAAAACCATTGGTCTAGTTTATTTTAGACATCAACTAGTTTAATTAGTCTCGATTAGATCAACCTAACAGTTCATGCTAGATTGCATAGCCAAGAATCAAGTCCATCTTGGATCTTGTTAAAGATATGGACTTGACCAACTACAACTATTGTAATTGATCTAGAGAATCCTTGACCTAATCTAAGATAATAATTGATTAGATTTAATCAATTCTCTAATTAAGTCTATTCTTTAATCTAACTCTAGGTCTAACCCAATTAATGGACCTAATCTCCACTAACCCATTAGTCCAATGTATTATGATTTGTGTCTTAGGATCTTCAATTTACAATACTTGATCTTAATCAAAATAACTTCTTAATTTTTAATTAAATTTTGGGCTGAGGATTAGAGTTCGATATTTTAAAAATAATTTTTATATTTATAAAATATTTTTATAATATGATTCTACCAACCAAGTTGCATGTTTGATGTATAATAAATATGCAAATAAGATAAGCATGAAACTACTTTAGATCTAATCTAAACAGGTTTATGTAATTAAAATGGGCTCAATTTTAATTAATCATAAATTATCTTAGATCAAATCTAATATATTTATAATGATTAAAATTAGATTAAAATATTTTTAATCAGATCATAAAATTTTTTAGATCTAATCTAAAATTTTATGATCAATATTTTAGATCAGCATATACTAGGACAACCTCTCCACTATAAAGATAAATCTTACAGCAGGACAACTTATAATCAATCCATGCAATCTAAAATTTTTATTTTTTAATTTAAAATTATTTTAAATCTAATAAATTATAAATAAAATTAGATCATATCTAATAAATTTATGATAAGAAATAGATCTACACGAACTAGGACAACCTCTCTACTGTAAGGGATAAACCTTATAGCAGAACAGCCTTATATCAGTTCATGTGATCAAAGTTTTTAATTTTAGATTTAATAATCAAATTATAAATTAGATCTTATCTAAGAAATAATCTAAACATGCACATATAATCATATAATAATGAACCTAGGCTTTGATACCAATTGAAGGAACTAGATCTAGAATTTTAGGGCTAGATCTTGAAACTTTTTCAAGATCTAGGCAGCGAAAGATAAAAATTAATTAAAATTAATTTATAAAAATTAGAAAATTTCTAGATTTAAGATTTTGTTATATGATAATAGCATGAAATTAAATTAAAAATTAAAAATTATTAGAAGAAAAAGATATGTTGATCACATCAACATGAATCTACACTGGATCTATTACAGGTATGTAACAGAAGATCAAATCCATATTATCTATGCAAGTTAGATGTTCTAACTTACTGATCCAAACTTAAAGATGTAGCTTTAAGCCACACATGCATCCAACCTCTAAGAGATGTCCACACAACCCCATGAATCCTGATAAGAAGTTTGATGCTCGAAAATCAGCACAGTATGCTAGTACTTTGCTGATCCTTTTTTGACGATTGATCCGATGCTTTTTTCTTCAAGATTTGGATACCACAAAAATTAAAAGAAAGGGGAGAGACTTTAAATCTAAGACAACTCTAAAATATCTCTAACAAGAAGGAAGAGAAGGAAAGAATAAAAGAACCCTAGAAGAAGACCCTCTTCTTCCTCTCTGTTCTCTAACCTAGACATTTAGATTGGTGTCTATGAAATCCCCATGACCTAAGGATTTCTCTCTCTAATTTTTACACACCTGATAGTCCTTTCTAATGTCTAGATTATATAAGATAATCAGCCCAAAAGGAGTCTCTTATATAGAGATATGGAGTACTTGTCTAGGTCAAATACCTAGACAAGGCAAGTCCAAAATAGGCAACTAGTTAGGGCACCCAACACCTGGGCACCCTCTTCTTTTTTTCATGCATGGACTAAGAACAAATGCCATGCAAACATCCCTATTTTCCATCAAAAATAATAAGAGAAAAATTAGAGAGTGGGTGGCACACATGGAATGGTGTTTTGGTTTGCTGAGATTCTATCATATAAAATTCAAAACCACAATAACTTACCTTATGTTGACTAGGTCCACAACAAATCTACATATAAGAAAGAGAGAGAGAGAGGGTGGGTGTGCATGAAGATTAGGGAGGAAGTGTTTCCATGCCAAAATCCAAGAGAGAGGGGGCGTGGGGTATATTGAAGAAAAAACCTAGTTTTTCGGATCAGGTTCGTTCAGAACTGATTGGATCAAGAGACATATTTTAAAAATTTTTCTCTTAGATCCAAATCAGATCTAAGATTTTTCAGCTCTGATATTATTGATCTAATAAAATAAAATAAATAATAAATTAAATCTAATTTAATTTTACTTTATTGCGGATAATCTGATTATCCTGTGATGATCTTGATGTCTATCTGAGGTTCTGGATCTAGCCACGTAAGTGCCTGGCCTCTACCGATATTCACTTGGATAGGATCTAGAGATCTCCTCCTTCTTTATCACTTCTCTAAAAATTAGATCTGAATCTGATTTTGAAGATCTTCAAAACTTCTTTTGAAGATGTGAGTTGTCTCTTGCAGCAGTGCTGCCTTCTTCCTTTTTCTGTCGCCTTTCTCTTGCTTGGATTGCACCAAACTTGTATCCAAAAATTCTTGGGCATGGATAGGAGAGAGAACACCTAAAGGTGGCATGGAGGAGGAAGAGGGGCAGCCTTGTGGCATGGGCAATGGGTCAAGCTTTTTTGATGTTGGCGCAGATAGGGTTTTTATAGACCCTATTGCACCATGCAGTGCCACATCATCCCGACCAATCACGGCCTTTTGTGCAATTAGATCTAGATCTGATTGGTGGGATGACATCATCTGATTCAATCAGATGAGAGCCCCTCTAAATCATCCTTACATGGCACTAAGACTGATCAAAGACAAGTCTTTGGTGCCACCTAGGAAGAGTGCATGAAGCAACTTGGAATCCCATCTGTATGGGACTCCAGGCATCATCATCTTTGGGTGTACACCTCCTTAGGCATCCACCCCTTCCCTTTCCACTTTTTAGTATGGGGACAAATCTCCATCTTCTCTCCTATGGGTGCATGATATATGGGCAGATGTCTAAGTGTCGAAGGTCAATGTTTGACCAAAGTCAAAAGATAAGATTTAGCAGATGACGAAAAATAGCAGGTGTTGACTCAAATTTATCTCATAAATTAAGACAACCCTTTTCTGACCTGGACAAGCTCTAGTCAGACTAAGTAAAGGTACCTGAGTGAGCCTAGACACATTTGGCTCAATTAAGACAAACTTTAATGATAATTAAAGAAGAACATTAGGCTCAATCATGTGCTAGCATGATTTTCTTGAACCTAATTGAATCTAATTCAAATTAATTGAACTAGGTTAGTTCAATTGATGATATCCAGATCGAAACCCTTGTTTATGTGACCCAGTTAGATTCAGTTCCGTATGGTAATGAGATATATCGCAATCTCTATCATCGACATCATCAAAACACCTTCTAATGGATCCAAACTTTTCTGATTCTGACAACTAGTATGATTAATCATCTAAATCATTCTAATTGCTCTCAAAATCCACTAGTGACACCTAGTAGCATATGATGGAAATCCATCAGAACTGAAAATGAACCTTTCGGTGCAATTATCTATGTGATTAAGTTTCTCTATCTTGAGCTCCGACTGGATTGGGGTTAATGTAATCTCGTCAAATCTTAATATCTATCATATGATTAATCATTCGATTCAAATCTAATGTGAAAATCTTAATAGAAACTCTTTCTATTATTTCACTCTACCATGGCCATGAGCTTATGGACTTGATTCTCATGATCATCATAGGGCTACTCTTCATCTATCGAGATAGATAGATTCCCTATTGGTGCAATCCAATTCTTATAATGAACATGCTATAGCCAACATACACCTTAGGATTTCAAATTGCTGGGAGACCGAGTCATCGTGTAGTCAAACTATAACACCCTCAAGGTGAACTATTGATGCACCTCAGGTCCAAGAACTAGACACATAAGTACAGCTTCAAGCCAGTCATCGATGAGAAGGTAGACTTTCCTAATGACTGCTCGAGGTGGTCATGCTCAATGCCCTCCTTCTCCAACGAATATCTATACTCTTACTCTGGTGTCTCTATACCATAGACTCAAGACTCATCTACTATAAAGAAGTGATTGTACACCAACCTTTCGGATCAATCACCATCCTCATGATGATCCTACGATCAGAAGCATTTATGAGTTAATAATGAAAATTCATGTCTTAAATTTTCAACTCTTGAAAATAAAAATCATCATTGCCATTAACTCAAGGGATGTATCACAGACACTAAATACACATTATGGTAGAAAATAATCTATTTTATTATTTATAGTCAAAATTATAATTTTGCTCTTAGAAGTGTATAACAAGTGTCTGCCAATTCTAGCTTCTAGGGCACATATATCTAACAAACATCCACTTGACCTAAAGTTAATTGGTTATAAATCTAAGTCTCATCTTCCCAAGGTGGGTTTTGATCTTCTACTGGCCCTACAAATTTATAAGTGGGTCTGCCACATTGTCCGCGGAGTCGATTCTCTTGACTTCGATGTATCCTTTTTCAAGGTAATTGCGGATAAGGTGGTATCACCGCTCGATATGTTTGAATTTCTGGTAAGACATTAGCTCCTTAGCAAGGGCTAAGGCATCATTATTGTCGTAGTATAGAGGAATGGCATTTGATGACATTACTCCGATCTCTGTGGCAAACTTTTTATACCAGAATGCCTCCTTCATAGCTTCTAACGTAGCGATATATTCTACTTCCATGGTGGAATCTACTATTACTATATGTTTGGAACTCTTCCAACTGATAGCACCACCATTACGTACAAATAAATTTTCAGATGTTGACTTTCGATCATCTATATTGGACATAAAATCTGAGTCTGTATACTCTTGGACTTTGAGTTCTCTATTACCAAAAATCAAGAACATATCCTTAATTCTTCTTAAGTACTTAAGGATACATTTCACAAAAGTCCAGTGTTCATCTTCTAGATTTGACTGATATCTGCTTGTGACACTTATAGCATGGGCTATATCAGATCGTGTACATAACATGGCATACATGAGGCTCCCTATTGCAGAAGAATAAGGGATCTTGCTCATGCGTTTAATCTCCTTTGGTGTGTTGGGACACATTTTTTTGGATAGATGAATGCCATGTCTGAAGGGTACCAATCTTCTCTTGGAGTTTTTCATGCTAAACCTTTTTAGCACTTCCTCTATGTACATCTTCTGTGAAAGACCTAGCATCCTATTCGGTCTATCATTATAGACTTTGATTTCAAGAATGAAGGATGCTTCTTCTAGATCTTTCATGGAGAATTCTTTAGATAACCATATTTTAACTATGCTCAACATGAGAATATCATTCCCAATAAGGAGGATATTATCCACGTACAGTATGAGAAAGACAATAGCGCTCCCACCGACCTTTCTGAAAATACATGGTTCCTCCTCATTCTTGAAGAAACTAAATAATTTGATCACATCATTGAAATGAGTATTCTAGCTCTGAGATACTTGCTTAAGTCCATACATGGATCTTTGCAGCTTGCATACTTTATGATCAGTATTACTGGATGTGAAATCCAGTGGCTATTCTATATAGATATCTTTCTCATGATATCTATTTAAGAATGCTATTTTCACATCTATTGTCATATTTCATAATTGAAATAGGCTGCAACAGCAAGTAATGTGCGAATGGATTTAAGCATGGCTACTGACGAAAAGGCATCCCGATAGTCAATGCATTCGTGCTGACTATAACCTTTTGCCACTAATCTAGCTTTGAATGTTCTTACATTTTCATCTGCATAAATCTTTCTCTTGTAGATCCATTTACATCCAATAGGTACTATACCTTCTGGTGGATCTACCAAGGTCCAGACATGGTTTGAGTGCATCGAGTCAATTTTTGACTTCATTGCCTCTAACCATTTTTCAGAGATGATATTTGATATCGCCTCGTTATAGATTTTGGGATCATCAACATGAACTCCATTACCTATGAGAAATATTTTCTCTACTTCCTCTAAAATAGTACCTAAGTACCTCTCAGGGGGATGAAAAATCCTTTTCGATCTTCAAGGTGGATGAGGTAGTGATTGTATTGGCTTAACCTAATTTGCTTCTAAAGGATCCTTAGCTCTTTGCTCTTGGGAGACTTTCTCCTCTAGCTTGATCTGCTTTCTAATGCCGCCATCTTGAATAAACTATTTTTTAAGAAAGATGGCATGTTGACTCACAATCATATTATGATCTTCTGGAATGTAGAAATAATATCCTAATGACTCTTTAGGATATCATATAAATTGAGCTCTGAAGGACCTATAGTCTAATTTGTCTGCTTGTTGTCTTTTGACATGAGCTGGACAACCCTAAATTCTGAGATGACTCAGACTTGATTTCTTACCATGTCATATCTCATACGGTGTGGTAGGAACGGTTTTAAAAGAAATCCTATTTAATAAATATATAGAAGTTAACAAATTGTATCCCCAAAAAAAATCAGGAAGGTCTGTGAAGCTCATCATGGTTTGGATCATACCTAATAGGATCCGATTCCTCAATTTTGAAATTTCATTGAGTTGAGGTATTCCAGATGGAGTCCATTGAGAGACTATACCATTCTGCTTGAGATTGTCCAAGAATTCTCAACTAAGGTATTCACCTCCTCGATCTGATCGAAGAACCTTAATGAGTTTTTCAATTTGCTTTTCTACTTTATTTCTAAATTCTTTAAACTATTCAAAGGCTTCAAACTTATGTCTCATAAGATACACATACCCATATCGAGACAAATCATTGGTGAAGGTTATGAAGTAGACAAAATTGCCTCTAGCCAGCACATCAAATGGACCGCACACATCAGTATGTATTAGGACAAGTAAATCCATGGCACTTTTCCTATGTCCCATAAAAGAAAGTTTAGTCATTTTGTCATGAAGACATGATTCATAAATTGGATATGACTCAAAAGTTAATGGACTCAATAGCTCGATTTTCTCCAATTTGTTAACCCTATCTTCTGCTATATGACCTAGTCTAAGATGCCATAGATACCTATCATTTGGACTATCCTATGGTCATTTTAATTTTATGGTATTCATATTTTGCTCGATATTAAAAATAGATACATCATATGTAACTGGTTAAGACGGTTAATAAGAAAACTACTTGCAATTTTATTTCTTTTATAAAGAATGTTACAATGATCCTTAAGAAAACTAATTACATAGCCTTCTTGTGCTAAACATGAAATAGAAATCAAATTCCTACTTGCAGTAGACACATAATAACAATCCCTAAGTACTAAATCTAAACTAGATGGTAATCGAAGAGGATAGGTTTCCACGGCCAGAGCAGCAACCCTTGCTCCATTTCCAAAGCGTAGGATCATCTCATCATCCCTTAGCCTCTTGCTATCCTCAAGATCCTGCATAGAAGTGCACAAATATACACTAGAACTAGAGTCAGGCATCCAACTAGATGTAGAATAAATCGTAAGGTTCGATTCAATAATGAGCATACCTCTAGAAGGATCTATCTCCTTCTTATTCTTTAGGGTGGCCAAGTATGAATGTCAGTTCTGCTTCCAATGGCCGTCAATGTTGCAATGGAAATACTTTCCTTTATTAGCAACCTTCTTCTTCAGCTCTGCCTTTCTTTTCTTTCCTCCTTCCATCTTCTATCTTTTTACAGACTTCTTCTTCTTTTGAAAAAATTTTCTCTTGGAAGAAGTCTGTTCCATAGCAAATACTGAGCCTTTAAAACCTTTCATTAAAAGCTCAGTAGTAACCAGCATATTCATAAGCTCGACCAGAGTATTTTGAAGTTTATGCATGTGGTAGTTCATGATGAACTACCCATATGCATCAGTCAAGAATGGTAGAATTATATCATTCTATAGATCCAGATCCAACTTTACTCCGAGCTTCTTAAGCTCTTTCAAATTCTTGATCATCATCAGATAATGATCTTGGACTGACTGCCCATCATGCATTTGAGCCTTGAATAGTCATTTAGTGATCTGATATTTGGCTGCGTGACTCTGTTCACCAAACATCTCTTGAAGGTGAGCCAACATTTGGCACGCAGTCTTGATATCTTCATGTTGGCACTGAAGGTCATCAAACATTGAGCCCAACATATAGTATCTGGTCATGTTATCTTCATCCGTCCACTTGTCAAGAGATGCTCTCTGTTCAGCGGATGGACGAGCTGGTAAGGTGGGGAGATCTTGATCGAATACATGAGTTAACTTCTCAAAATCTAAAATAATTTTGAAGTTTGGGAGCCAATCCTTATAATTGGGTTCGATCAGTCTATGGGTGTCCAGGATATGTGCTAGTGGGTTGGATGCAGACATTTTGCTTTTTCTGTAGAGAGTCAAAGTTTCTAGTTAGATATTATAATTAAGACTTGACCAAATTATTTATGGATTTAATTTTTAAATAAATTAGCTTTCACTATTTTCTTAGATCCCTACACTCCCTCTGTAGAGATGCAAAAATCTTCATGATTATAGATTTCTAATGAATGGTGCAGTCCCATTAACTGACTCATCACCTCACCTAACAATTATTGGTGATGGGTTAACCAATGAGTGGATAACTCTTATCTAATGATTCTCTAATCATGGTGCATCCAAACTTGGTCTCTAATTCATGAATCTCATCATGCCTGGAATATTGATCCACTCCTTAGTTAAGTCAGATCCACCATTTGCATAGGTTGGGTTGCTAGTTGGATCTCTCACTGTATCCAAAATATTGAGCCCAATTTATCCTCTAGCCTATAGCATCCAATGCCTAATAGATATGGTTGCATCTTTCCAGTGCAACTGAACCACTATGATCAGCTAAGAATAATCAACCTCGGGAAGGGCTCGCATATCTACAATGGTGGAAGATCTTAGACTTAATCTTCTCTTAGGAAGATTTGATTTAGATCTCTTTAAACATGACTTACAATAGCCATAATAATTATGACTAACCTAGTGGCATGGATTAGCTCGAATTGTTAACAACCTTAGATCAGGACTGGATCGATAAATATGGCTAGGTAAGTGAGACCGATGGAAGGGATATGCCATTAACTCGACAAGAATGCATTCGAATTGAGTAGCTTTCAATTAAAAATCAGTCAGTCGTATCTGTCAGACTTATCTTAGACACCAAATTATTGAGCCAGAATCAATCAAGTTAGTCTACAATCCAGACACTAACCACTAAGCCTAATTAGATCTTAGCTTGATCGATCACTCATGTGATTCGATCTTGACCCAGATTTAATCTTATTAGGCTGATCAATTTAAGCACTCTTGATCCTATCTAACTAACTTTTGATTCGGTTTGATCAACTGTTAGACCTAATTGAGCTACCCAAGTCCGAACCCAATTTTATAAATATATCTTAAATCTAAAAATTCTAAATTTTTAGACTTAATATATTTCATAATCTTAATTCTTAATTAAGTTTTGGGTTCACAAATAAAATATATAAATAAAATCCAGAGATTTCAGGATCTAGAGTTTTGCAGAAAATAAATTTTAGGTTTCTGATTAAGGATGAACGTGCAGCACCCCTACACATCATAGTAACACCCCATCGAATGGAAGGAGAGGACATTTAAATCCTACTTTATTCTTATGATCGGATGGTCAAAGAAAATGACTTAATCAAAAATTTAAAAACTATAAAACTAGTTAGATCTACATCATATGTCCCATATATAAAAATTGATCTAACTATAAACATGTTTTGCATACATCTTCATATATCACATCATGCATGTTTTCAAATCTAAATTATCTCATGATCATCTAAAAAATTAAATTTAAATTGATCATATCAAATTAAAATCTATTCTAGATAATTATGTAGAACTATTCTATAACTAGTCTAAACATGCATTCATCATATCTCATATGAACAAAAATTAAATAACTTTATTTTTTACTTTTTAAATCTTATTATAATATTTATAATGTCAAAAAATAATAAATAAATAGATCTAAAAATTATAACTAATAAAATTAATTATGATCATGCTAGACTATAGATAGAATAATTCTATTCTGCAACTAGTCATGCATCTTGTACAACTTAGATCTAAATTATTTATTTTTTTAATTTTTAATTTTAAATATAATCACATCTAATGTGACATCTAAAATTATTGAATTATCAAATCAAAATTAAAATAAAATTAGATCTAATAAAAGTGCAACCTAGCTCTGATACCAGTTGAAGAAAAAACCTAATTTTTTGGATCAGGTTCGTTCAGATCTGATTGGATCAAGAGAGATATTTTAAAAATTTTTCTATTGGATCATGATTAGATCTGAGACTTTTCAAATCTCATATTATTAGTTTAATAAAAAAATTAAAATAGAATAAAAAAAATTAACTCTAATTTAATTTTATCTTATTGCGGATAATCTGATTACCCTGTAATGATCCTGATGTCTGTCTGAGGTTTTGGATCTAGCCACGCAAGTACCTGACCTCTACCAGTATCCACTCAGATAGAATTTGGAGATCTCCTCCTTCTTTATTACTTCTCCAAAATTTAGATCTGGATCTGATTTTAAAGATCTTCAAAACTTCTTTCGAAGATGTGAGTTGTCTCTTGCAGCAGTGCTGCCTTCTTCCTTTTCCTATCGCCTTTCTCTTGCTTGGATCGCATCAAACTTATGTCCAAAAATTCTTGAGCGTGGATAGGAGAGAGAACACCTAAAGGTGGCATGGAGGAGGAAGAGGGGCAGCCTTGTGGCATGGGCAATGGGTCAAGCTTTTTTGATCTTGGCGCAAATAGGGTTTTTATAGACCCTATTGCGCCATGCAGTGCCACATCATCCCGGCCAATCATGACCTTTTATGCAATCAAATCTAAATCTGATTGGTAGGATGGCATCATCTGATCCAATCAGATGAGAGCTCCTTTGAATCATCCTTAGATGGCACCAAGACTGGTCAAAGATAAGTCATTGGCACCACCTAGGTAGAGTGCATGAAGCAAGGCATCATCATCTTTGGGTGCATGCCTCCCTAGGTGTGCACCCCCTTCCTTTCCATTTTTAGCGGGAGGACAAATCTTTATCTTCTCTCCTAAGGGTGCATGACAAATGGGCAGATGTCTAAGTATCAAAGGTCAACGTTTAACCAAAATCAAAAGATAAGATTTAGCAGGTGATGGAAAATGATAGGTATCGTCTTAAATTTATCTCATAAATTAAAACAACCTTTTTCTGATCTGGACAAGCTCCAGTCAGACCAAGTATAGGTACCTAATTGAGCCCAGACATATTTGGCTCAGTCAAGATAAACTTTAATGATAATTAAAGGAGAACATTAGGCTTAATCGTGTGCTAGCATGATTTCCTTGAACCTAATTGAATCTAATTCAAATCAATTGAACTAGGTTAGTACAATTGATGATATTCAAATCAAAATTCTTATTTGTGTGATCCAGTTAGGCTCAGTTCCATATGGTAATGAGATACATCACAATCTTTATCATCAATATCATCAAAACACCTTTTGATGGATTAGAATTTTTTTGATTCTGACAACTAGTATGATTGATCATCTAAATTATTCTAATTGCTCTCAAAACCCGCCAGTGACACCTAGCAGCATATGGTGGCAACCCATCAGAACTGAAAATGAACCTCTCGGTGTAATTACCTGTGTGATTAAGTTCTTCTATCTTGAGCCTCGACTGGATTGGGGTTAAGGTAATCTCGTCAAACCCTAATATCCATCATATGATTAATCATTCGATTCAAATCCAATGTGAAAATCTTAATAGAAACTCTTTCTATTATTTCACTCTGCCATGGTCATGGGCTTATGGACTTGATTCTCATTATCATCATAGGGCTACTCCTCATCTACCGAGGTAGATAGATTTCCTATTGGTACAACCCAATTCCTACAATGAACATGCTTTAGCCAATATACACCTTAGGATTCTGAATGGCTAGGAGATCGAGTTATGGTGTAGTCAAACTATAACTCCCTCAAGGTGAACTGCTGATGCACCTAAGGTTAAAGAACCAGACACATAACTATAGCTTCGAGCTAGTCCTCGACGAGAAGGTAGACTTTCCTAATGATTGCTCGAGGTGGTCACGCTCAGTGTCCTCATTCTCTAATAAGTAGTTGTACTCTCGCTCTGGTGTCTCTACACCATAGACTTAAGACTCATCTACTATAAAGAAGCGATTGTATACCAACTTTCTAGATCAATCACCATCTTCATGATGATCCTACGGTCATGAGCATTTTATGAGTTAATAATAAAAATTTATTTCTTAAATTTTCAACTCTTAAAAATAAGAACTATCATTGCCATTAACTCAAGAAATGTATCACAGACACTAAATACACATTATGACAAAAAATAATGTATTTTATTATTTATAGTCAAAATTATAATTTTGCTCTTAGAAGTGTATAACAAGTGTCAGCCAATTCTGGCTTCTAGGGCACACATATCTAACAAATTTTTACTTGACCTAAAGCTAATTGGCTACAAATCTAAGTTTGATCTTCTCAAGGTGGGTTTCAATGTTCTACTGACCCCATAATTTTGTAAGTGGGTCTGTTGCATTATTTGCGGAGTCGACTCTCTTGACCTCGACGTATCCTTTCTCAAGATAATCGTGGATGAGGTGGTATCACCGCTCGATGTGTTTGGATTTCTGATGAGACCTCGACTTCTTAGTAAGGACTATGGTGCCATTATTATCATAGTATAGTGGAATGGCATCTGATGGCATCACTTCGATCTCTATGGCGAACTTCTTGTACCAAAATGCCTCCTTCGTAGCTTCTGATGCAGCGATGTATTCTGCTTCCATGGTAAAATCTACTATTACTGTCTATTTAAAACTTTTTCAACTGATAGCACCACCATTACACATAAATAGATTTTCAGATATCGACTTTCGATCATCTATATTAGATATAAAATTCGAGTCTGTATACCCTTGGACTTTGAGTTCTCCATTACCAAAAACCATGAACATATCCTTAGTTTTTCTTAAGTACTTAAGGATACATTTCACAGAAGTCCAGTATTCTTCTCCTAGATTTGATTGATATCTACTTGTGACACTCACAGCATGGGCTATATCAGGTCGTGTACATAACATGGCATACATGAGGCTTCCTATTGCAGAAGCATAAGGGATTTTGCTCATGCATTCAATTTTCTCTGGTGAGTTGAGACATATTTTCTTGGATAGATGAATGCCATGTCTGAAGGGTACCAATACCCTCTTAAAATTTTTTATGCTAAACCTCTTTAGCACTTCCTCTATGTACATCTTCTGTGAAAGACCTAGCATTCTATCCAGTCTATCTCTATAGACTTTGATTTCAAGAATGAAGGATGCTTCTCCTAGGTCTTTCATGGAGAATTATTTAGATAACCACATTTTTGTTAGATATATATTCTTCTCCTAGGTCTTTCAAACTGGAGGTTGTCCAAGTCAGAATAGGTTGTCTTATTTGTAAGACATTACCTGCCATTTTTGGTCACCTGCCATTTCTTGTTCTTTGACTTTGGTCAAAAGTCTACCTTTGACTGGTCAAATGTTGACCATTGACCCTTTGACTTTTGACCACATGTCATGCACCTATTGGAGAGCTGGTGGGGGCCTGTCCCCCTGCCAGAACCTGGCAAGGAGAAGGGCGCACGCCAAGGGTGGCGTGAGCCCAAGTAGGAGGCGCCTAGGAGTCCTTGTTGGACAAGGACTCCATCTCCCTTTTGGATTCCAATCAGAGTTCTACTAAGAATCCAGTTTGACTGGTCTTAGGCGCCCTCTAAGGAGGAATCCAGGGGGTCTCTATTCCAACCAATCAGATTTAGATCTGATTTCACAAAGGGTTGTGATTGGTTGAGAGGAAGAGGAGTTGGATCACAAGAGGTCTATAAATAAGACCCTGCACCCAACCCTAATTAGAATGCAATTCAATTGAGAAACCCCATGCCCCAAGGCTGCCTCTCCCCTCCTTCTCCATGCCATAGTCTCTTCTCCTCTTGCTCTCCACATCCAAAAGAGTTTTGGACTTAGGTTGGTGCGATTCAGATCAAGGAAAGGTGATCAAAAGCAAGAAGGCTGCGCTGCTGCAAAAGGACGATTGCAGATCTTCAAAAAGGTTTTGAAGATCCTCCAGATTAGATCCAGATCTGATTTTTGGAGGCGTGATAGAGAAGAAGAGGATCTCCAGATCCAACCCGAGTGGATACCGGTAGAGGCCAGGCGCTTGCGTGGCTAGATCCAGAACCTTCCGCTGCAATCAGGATCATCTACAGGGTAATAGGATTACCCAAATCAGATAAATTAAATTTGATTTAATTTATCTTATTTTATTTTATTTATTAAAATAATAAGAATCAGATCTGAAATATATCAAGATCTGATTGGGATCAAGAGAAAATTTTTTGAAATATATCTCTTGATCTGATCAGATCTGGATGAACCTGGACCAGGAAATCAGGATTTCCCTTCAATTTTAACTATGGTCAATATGGAAATATCATTTCCAATAAAGAGGATATCATCCATGTATAGTATGAGGAAGATAGTAGCGCTCCCACTGATCTTTCTAAAAACACATGATAACTCCTCATTTTTGATGAAACCAAATAATTTGATCACATTATTAAAACGAGTATTGTAGCTCTGAGATGCTTGCTTAAGTCCATATATGGACCTTTGCAGCTTGCATACTTTGTGATCAGTATCACTAGATGTGAAACTCAGTGGCTATTCCATATAGATATCTTCCTCAAGATATTCATTTAAGAATGCCATTTTCACATCCATTTGCCATATTTCATAATCGAAATAGGCTGCAATAGCAAGCAATGTGCAAATGGATTTAAGCATGGCTACTGGCAAAAAGGTATCCTGATAGTCAATGCCTTCACCTTGACTATAACCTTTTGCCACTAATCTAGCTTTGAATGTCTCTACATTTCCATCTGTATTAATCTTTCTCTTGTAGATCCATTTACACCCAATAGGTACTATACCTTCTGGTAGATCTACT
>QRFJ01002015.1:0-114363 GCA_006176705.1 Cocos nucifera | reverse complement strand
ACCGAATCAAGAGTTGGTTAGATGGGATCAACAATGCTTAAATTGACCAGCCTAATAGGATTAAGTCTGGGTCAAGATCGAGTCACGATCAAGCAAGACCTAATTAGGCTCAGAGGTTAGAGTCTGGATTGTAGGCTAACCTAATTGGTTCTGGCTCAACAATTTGGTGTCTAAGGTAAGTTTGGCACATACGACCGACTGGTTTTTAATTGGAAGCTACTCGACCTGAATGCATTCTTGTACGAGTTAATGGCATATTCCTTCCACCGGTCTCACTTACCTGGCCATATCTGTTGACACAGTTCTGATCTGAGGTGGTCAATAATCCGAGCTAACCCATGCCACTAGGTTAGTCATAATTGTTATGACTATGACAAGTCTAGTTTAATGAGACCTGAATCAATTCTCCCTAAGAAAAGATTAAGTCTGAGGTCTTCCACCATTGTAGATGTGCGGGCCCTTCCCGGGGTTGATTGTTCTCGACTGGATACAGTGGCTCAGTTGCACCGAAAGATGCAACCATGTCTATTAGGCATTGGATGCTATGGGCTGGAGGATGAGTTGGGCTCAATATTCTTGGATACGGTGAGAGACTCAATTAGGAATCCAGTCTATGCAAATGGTGGGTCTGACTTAACTAAGGAGTGGATCAATATTTCGGATACGGTGAGATTCATGAATTAGAGACCAAGTTTGGGTGCACCATGATTAGAGAATCATTGAACAAGAGTTGTTCACTCATTGGCTAACCCATCACCAATAACTGTTAGGTGAGGTGATGAGTCAGTTGGTGAGACCGCACCACCCACTAGAAATCATTAATCATGGAGATTTTTGCATCTCTACAGAGGGAGTGTAGGGATCCGAGAAAATAGTGGGAGCTAATTTATTTAAAAATAAAATTTCCTAAATAAATTGGTCAAGTCATAATTACAGTATCTAACTAGAATCTTTGACTCTCTACAGAAAAATGTCTGCGTCCAACCCATTAGGCACGTATCCTGGACACACATAGACTGACTCGGACCCAATTATAAAGATTGGCTCAGGAACTACAAAATTATTTTGGGTTCTGAGAAGTTAACCCATGTATTTGGACCAGGACCCTCCCACCTTACCAGCCCGTCCATCCACTTGAACAGAGAGCATCTCTGGAAAAATGGATAGACGAAGATAATAAGGCCAGATATTACATGTTGGGCTCGATGTCTGATGAGCTCCAGCGCCAACATGAAGATATCGGGACTGCTCGCCAAATGTTGGCTCACCTGCAGGAGATGTTTGGTGAACAGAGTCGCGCAGCCAAATATCAAGTCACGAAATGACTTTTTAAGGCTAAGATGCGTGATGGGCAGTCAGTCCAAGATCACTGTCTGACAATGATCAAGGACATGGAAGAGCTTGAGAAGCTCGGTGTGAAGTTAGGACTTGGATCTGCAGAATGATATTATTCTGCAATCCTTGACTGATGCATATGGGCAATTCATCATGAATTACCACATGCATAAACTTCAAAATTCCTTGGCCGAATTAATGAATATGCTGGTTACCGCTGAGCTTTCTATGAAAGGTTCTAAAGGCTCAGTTCTTGCTATGGAACGGACTTCTTCCAAAAGAAAGTCTTATGGAAAGAAAAAGAAGTCTGTGAAAAAGCAAAAGGTGGAAGGATCAAAGAAGAAGAAGGCAGAGCCGAAGAAGAAAGGCCGATGTCAAAGGAAAGTGTTTCCATTGCAACAGCGACGGCCATTGGAAGCGGAACTGCCCTACTTACCTGGCCACCCTGAAGAACAAGAAGGAAGGTCCTTCTGGAGGTATGCTCGTTATTGAGTCTAACCTTACGGTTTCTTCTGCATCCAGTTGGGTGCTTGACTCTGGTTCTAGTGCTCATCTGTGCACTTCCATGCAGGGTCTTGAGGATAGCAGGAGGCTGAGGGATGGAGACATGATCCTACGCATCGGTAATGGAGCAAGAGTTGCTGCAGTAGCCGTGGGAACATACCCTCTTCGATTACCATCTGGTTTAGACTTAGTTTTGAAAGACTGTTATTATGTGCCTGCAGCTAGCAGGAATTTGATTTCTGTTTCATGCTTAGCACTAAGAAGGCTATGTGATTACCTTCTTTAAGGACCATTGTAACATTCTTTATGAAAGAAATAAAATTGCAAATGGTTTCCTTATTAATGGTCTTTATCAGCTACATATTGATGTACCTGTTCTAACTATCGAGCAAAACGTGAATGCCAAACGACCTAGGGATAGTCCAAACGATAGATATCTATGGCACCTGAGATTAGGTCATATAGCAGAAGATAGGATCAACAAATTGGAGAAAAATGGGCTATTGAGTCCATTGACTTTCGAGTCATATCCAACTTGTGAATCCTGTCTTCAAGGCAAAATGACTAAACTCCCTTTTGTTGGACATGGGGAGAGGGCCACAGATCTCCTTGCCCTAGTACATACTGATGTGTGCGGCCCATTTGATGTGCCGGCTAGAGGCAATTTTGTCTACTTCATTACCTTTACCGATGATCTGTCTAGGTATGGGTATGTGTATCTTATGAGACACAAGTCTGAAGCTTTTGAAAAGTTCAAAGAATTCAGACATGAAGTAGAAAAACAAACTGAAAAACCCATTAAGGTTCTTCGATCAGATCGAGGAGGTGAATACCTTAGCAGGAAATTCCTAGACTATCTCAAGGATAATGGCATAGTCTCTCAATGGACTCCACCAGGAACACCTCAACTCAACGGGGTTTCAGAATGGAGAAATCGGACTCTATTAGATATGGTTCGATCCATGATGAGCTTCACAGACCTCCCTGATTTTCTTTGGGGACACTCATTGTTAACTTCAATTTATCTACTGAATAGGGTTCCCTCTAAAACCGTTCCTACCACACCGTATGAGATATGGCACGGTAAGAAACCAAGTCTGAGTCATCTCAGAATTTGGGGTTGTCCGGCTCATGTCAAAAGACAACAAGCGGACAAGTTAGAGTTTAGGTCCTTCAGAGCTCGATTCATAGGATATCCTAAAGAGTCATTAGGATACTATTTCTACATTCCAGAAGACCACAATGTGATTGTGAGTCGACATGCCATCTTTCTTGAAAAATAGTTTATTCAAGATAGCGGCATTGGAAAGCAGATTAAGCTTGATGAGAAAGTCTCACAAGTACAACGAGCTAAGGACCAATTGGAACCAAATCAGGTTGAGCCAATAAGAACACTACCTCCTCCACCTCGTAGATCGGAAAGAGTTTTCCATCCCCCTGAAAGATACTTAGGTATTATTTCAGAGGATGTAGAGGAAAATGTTCCTCGTAGGTAATGGTGCTCATGGTGATGATCCCAAAACCTACAACGAGGCGATATCAGATATCGACTCCGAGAAATGGCTAGAGGCAATGCAGTCAGAAATTGACTCGATGCACTCAAACCAAGTCTGGACCTTGGTAGATCCACCAGAAGGTATAGTACCTATTGGGTGTAAATGGATCTTCAAGAGAAAGATTGGTGCAGATGGGAATGTGGAGACATTCAAGGCTAGACTAGTGGCAAAAGGTTATAGTCAACGCGAAGGCATTGACTATCAGGATACCTTTTCCCCAGTAGCTATGCTAAAATCCATCCGCACATTGCTTGCTGTTGCAGCCTATTTCGATTATGAAATATGGCAAATGGACGTGAAAACGGCATTCTTAAATGGATATCTTGAGGAAGATATCTATATGGAACAGCCGCTAGGTTTCACATCCAGTGATACTGATCACAAGGTTTGCAAGCTGCAAAGGTCCATATATGGACTTAAGCAAGCATCTCGGAGCTGGAACACTCGTTTCAATGATGTGATCAAAAAGTTTGGTTTCATCAAAAATGAAGAGGAACCATGTGTTTTCAAAAAGGGTCAGTGGGAGCGCTGTTGTCTTCCTCGTATTGTACGTGGATGACATCCTCCTTATTGGGAATGATATTCCCATGTTGACATCAGTCAAGATGTGGTTGTCCAAGGAATTCTCCATGAAAGACCTAGGTGAAGCATCCTTTATTCTAGGAATTAAGGTCTATAGGGATAGACCGAATAGGATGCTAGGACTTTCACAGAAGATGTACATAGAGAAAGTACTAAAGAGGTTTAGTATGGAAAACTCTAAGAGGGGATTAATACCCTTCAGACATGGTATTCATCTTTCCAAGAAGATGTGCCCTAGCACACCTGAGGAAATAGAACGCATGAGCAAGATCCCTTATGCTTCTGCAATAGGGAGCCTCATGTATGCCATGCTATGTACACGACCTGATATAGCCCATGCTGTGAGTGTCACAAGCAGATATCAGTCAAATCCAGGTGAAGAACACTGGACTTCTGTGAAATGTATCCTTAAGTACTTGAGAAGAACTAAGGATATGATGTTGGTCTTTGGTAACGGAGAACTCCAAGTCCAGGGATACACAGACTCGGATTTCATGTCCGATATAGATGATCGAAAGTCGACATCTGGGAGTCTGTTTGTGTGCAATGGTGGAGCTGTCAGCTGGAAGAGTTCCAAGCAAACTGGTGATAGCAGATTCCACCATGGAAGCAGAATATATCGCTGCATCAGAGGCTGCGAAGGAAGCATTCTGGTACAAGAAGTTTGCTGCAGAAATCGGAGTAATGCCATCAGATGCCATTCCTCTATACTGCGACAACAATGGCGCCATAGCCCTTGCTAAGGAGCCGAGGTCTCACCAGAAATCCAAGCACATTGAGCGGCGATACCACCTCATCCGCGATTACCTCGAGAAGGGTTACGTCGAGGTCAAGAGAGTCAACTCCGCAGATAATGTGGCAGACCCACTTACAAAGCCGTTGGGCCAGCAGAAGATCGAAGCCCACCTTGAGAAGATGGGACTTAGACTTGTAGCCAATTGGCTTTAGGACAAGTGGGAGATTGTTAGATATATGTGCCCTAGAAGCCAGAATTGGCTGACACTTGTAATACACTTCTAGGGGCAAAATTATAATTTTGACTATAAATCAATAAAATGGGTTATTTTCTATCACATATGTGTATTTAGTGTCTGTGATACATCCTTTGAGTTAATGGTAATGATAATTCATATTTTCAAGAGTTGAAAATTTAAGACATGAATAATCATTATTAACTCATAAAATTGCTCCCGACCATAGGATCATCACGAGGATGGTGATTGATCCGGAAGGTTGGTGTACAATCGCTTCTCTTTAGTAGATGAGTCTTGAGTCTACGGTGTGGAGACACCGGAGCGAGAGTACAGGTACTCGTTAGAGAACGAGGGCACTGAGCGTGACCACCTCGAGTAGTCATTAGGGAGTCTACCTTCTCGTCAATGACTGACTCGATGCTGCAGTAGTGTGTCTGGTTCTTTGACCTGAGGTGCATCGGCAGTTCACCTTGAGGGTGTTATAGTTTGACTACACCATTACTCGGTCTCCTAGCCATATGGAACCCTGAGGTGTATGTTGGCTATAGCATGTTCATTGTAGGAACTGGATTGCATCAAGATGGAATCTATCTACCTCGGTGGTAGAGGAGCAGCCCTATGATGATCATGAGAATCAAGTCCAGAAGCCCATGGCCATGGCAGAGTGAAATAATAGAAAGAGTTTCTATTTAGATTTTCACATTGGACTCGAATCGAATGATTACATCATATGACAGAGACTAGGGTTTGACGAGTTCACCTTAACCCTAATCTGATCGGGGCTCAAGATAGAAGAACTGAATCACACAGGTAGCTGCACCAAGAGGTTCGCATTCAGCTCTGATGGGTTGCCACCATATACTGCTAGGTGTCACTGGTGGATTTTGGGAGCAATTAGAATGATTTAGATGATCGATCATTCTAGCTGTTCGAATCAGAAGAGTTCTGATCCATCGAAAGGAGTTTCGATGATGTCGATGATAGAGATCATGACATATCCCATTACCATACAGAACTGAACCTAACTGGGTCACACAAACAAGGGTTTGAATCTGGTGATCATCAATTGAACTGATCTAGTTCAATTGATCTGAATGAGATTCAATTAGGTTCAAGGAAATCGTGCTAGCACTCGATTGAACCTAACGTTCTTCTTTTGCTATCATAAATAAGTTGTCCTGTCTGAGCCAAAGGAGTTTGTGCTCAATCAGAGGCCTTCATATGGTCTGACTAGGAGGTTGTCCAAGTCAGAAAAGGTTGTCTTATTTTGTAAGACACTACCTGCCATTTTTGGTCACCTGCCATTTCTTGTTCTTTGACTTTGGTCAAAAGTCTACCTTTGACTGGTCAAACGTTGACCATTGACACTTTGACTTTTGACCACATGTCATGCACCTATTGGAGAGCTGGTGGGGGCCTGTCCCCCTGCCAGAACCTGGCAAGGAGGAAGGGCGCACGCCACCCTAGGCGTGTGCCCAAGTTGGAGGCGCCTAGGAGTCCTTGTTGGACAAGGACTCCATCTCCTTTTTGGATTCCAATTAGAGTTCTTCTAAGAACCAACTTTGACTGGTCTTAGGCACCCTCTAAGGAGGAATCCAGGGGACTCTATTCCCACCAATCAGATTTAGATCTGATTTCACAAAGGGTTGTGATTGGTTGGGAAGAAGAGGAGTTGGATCACAGCTTAGTCTATAAATAAGACCCTGCGCCCAACTCAGATTAAGAGATTGAAAATTCCCCATGCCCCAAGGCTGCCTCTCTCCTCCTCCTCCATGCCAAAGTCCATCTTCTCCCTCTCCTCTCCACGTCCCAAAAGGAGTTTTGGACCTTGGTTGGTGCGAATCAGATCAGAAGAAAGGCGATCAAAAGCTAAGAAGGCTGCGCTGCTGCAAAGGACGACTGCTCATCTTCAAAAGAGTTTTGAAGATCCTCCAGATCAGATCCAGATCTAATTTTTGGAGGTGTGATAGAGAAGAAGAGGATCTCCAGATCCAACCCGAGTGGATACCGGTAGAGGCCAGGCGCTTGCGTGGCTAAGATCCAGAACCTTCCGCTGCTTAACAGGATCATCAACAGGATAATAGGATTACCCAGATCAAGGTAAATTAAATTTGATTTTAATTTATCTAAATTTTATTTTAATTTATTAAAATAATAAGAATCAGATCTGAAACATATCAAATCTAATCTAGATTAAAGAAAAAATTTTTTAAAATATATCTCTTGATCCGATCAGATCTGAACAAATCTGGTCTGGAAAATTAGGATTTTTCCTTCAAGATCTACATCATATATCTTATATATAAAAATTGATCTAACTATAAACATATTTTGCATACATCTTCATGTATCATATCATGCATATTTTCAGATCTAAGTTATTTCATAATCATCTAAAAAATTAAATTTAAATTAATTATGTTAAATTAAAATCTAGTCTAAATAATTATGTAGAACTATTCTACAACTAGTCTAAACATGCATTCATCATATCTCATATGAACAAAAATTAAATAACTTTAATTTTTATTTTTTAGATCTTATTATAATATTTATAACTTTAAAAAATAATAAATAAATAGATCTAGAAATCATAACTAATTAAATTAAATTATGATCATGCTAGACTATACATAGAATAATTCTATTCTATAACTAGTCATGCATCTTGTACAACGTAGATCTAAATTATTTGGGTCGTCCGAATTATTTAAAATGGGGCTTTTAATTTTAGATCTAATCACATCTAATATGATATCTAAAATCATCCCTTCTTGGTCTTCTTCGAAATTATCAAATTAAAGGTTTGTGTGTCTTGTTCCTTAATTTTTTTTTTGTTTTTCTAATACTCCTTCCTTCTAAATTAGATCTAAAAAAAATATAACCTATCTTTAATACCAGTTGAAGAAGAAACCTAATTTTTTGGATCAGGTTCGTTCAGATCTGATTGGATTAAGAGAGATATTTTAAAAATTTTTCTCTTAGATCTAGATCAGATCTAAGACTTTTTAGATATGATATTATTGATCTAATAAAAAATAAAATAAAATAAAAATTAAATTAAATCTAATTTAATTTTATCTTGTTGCGGATAATCTGATTACCCTATGATGTTCTTGATGTCTGCCTAAGGTTCTGGATCTAGCCAAGCAAGCGTCTAGCCTCTACTAATATCCACTCGGATAGGATCTAGAGATCTCCTCCTTCTTTATCACTTTTCCAAAAATTAGATCTGGATTTGATTTTGAAGATCTTCAAAACTTCTTTCGAAGATGTGTGTTGTCTCTTGCAGCAGTGCTGCCTTCTTCCTTTTCTTGTCGTCTTTCTCTTGATTGGATCGCACCAAACTTGTGCCCAAAAATTCTTGGGCATGGATAGGAGAGAGAACATTAGAAGGCGGCATGGAGGAGGAAGAGGGGAAGCCTTGTGGCATGGGCAATGGGTCAAGCTTTTTTGATCTTGGCGTAGATAGGATTTTTATAGACCCTATTATGCCATGCAGTGTCACATCATCCCGGTCAATCACGACCTTTTATGCAATTAGATCTAAATTTGATTGGTAGGATGACATCATCTAATCCAATCAGATGAGAGCCCCTCTGAATCATCCTTGGATGGCGTCAAGATGGATCAAAGACAAGTCTTTGGTGCCACCTAGGTAGAGTGCATGAAGCAACCTGGAGTCCCATCTGTATGGGACACTAGACATCATCATCTTTGGGTGCATGCCTCCCTAGGCATGCACCCCCTCTCTTTCCACTTTTAAGTAGGAGGACAAATCACCATCTTCTCTCTTATGGGTGCATGATACATGGGCAGATGTCTAAGTGTCAAAGGTCAATATATGACCAAAGTCAAAAGACAAGATTTAGCAGATGACGAAAAATGGCAGGTGTTGTCTCAAATTTATCTTATAAATTAAGACAACCCTTTTCTGTTCTGGACAAGCTCCAATCAGACCAAGTAAAGATACCTGAGTGAGCCCAAACACATTTGGCTCAGTCGAGACAAACTTTAATGATAATTAAAGGAGAACATTAGGCTCAATTATGTGCTAGCACGATTTTCTTGAACTTAATTGAATCTAATTCAAATCAATTGAACTGGGTTAGTTCAATTGATGATATCTAGATCGAAACTCTTATTTGTATGATTCAGTTAGGTTCAATTTTATATGGTAATGAGATATGTCACAATTTTTATCATCAACATCATCGAAACACCTTCTGATGGATCAGAATTTTTCTAATTCTGACAACTAGTATGATTGATCATCTAAATCATGCTAATTGCTCTCAAAATCCACCAATGATACCTAGCAGCATATGGTGGCAATCTATCAAAATTAAAAATAAATCTCTCGATGTAATTACCTGTGCGATTAATTTTTCTATCTTAAGCTCTGACTGGATTGGGGTTAAGTTAATCTCGTCAAACCCTAATATCCATCATATGATTAATCATTCGATTCAAATCCAATGTGAAAACCTTAATAGAAACTCTTTCTATTATTTTACTCTGCCATGGCCATGGGCTTATGGACTTGATTCTCATGATCATCATTGGGCTACTTCTCATCTACCGAGGTAGATAGATTCTCTATTGGTGCAATCCAATTCCTATAATGAACATGCTATAGCCAACATACACCTCAGAATTTTGAATGGCTAGGAGACTGAGTCATGGTATAGTCAAACTATAACACCCTCATGGTGACCTACCAATGCACCTCAGATCAAAGAACCAGACACACAACTGTAGCTTTGAGCCAGTCATCGATGAGAAGGTAGACTTTTCTAATGATTGCTCGAGGTGGTGACGCTCAATGCCCTCATTCTCTAACGAGTACCTGTACTCTCGCTCTGGTGTCTCTACACCATAGACTCAAGACTCATCTACTATAAAAAAGTAATTATACACAAACCTTTCGGATCAATCACCATCCTCATGATGATCCTATGGTCAGGAGCATTTTATGAGTTAATAATGCAAATTCATGTCTTAAATTTTCAACTCTTGAAAATAAGAACTATTATTGCCATTAACTCAAGGGATGTATCACAGACATAAAATACACATTGTGACAAAAAATAATCTATTTTATTATTTATAGTCAAAATTATAATTTTATCTTTAGAAGTGTATAACAAGTATTAGCCAATTCTGGCTTCTAGGGCACACATATCTAACATATATATGGTGCAAGGATATGAATCCTAGTCTTACTAGGATTTAATATTTGACTTGGTCAAATATGGTTTCTCAAATCAAATTAAATTAGAAACTAATCAATCCAATTAAATTAGCTCCTAATCTAATTAAATCAAATTTAATTTTGATTTAATGTTTGAATCAAATTAGAAATTGGGTTTACCTAAGTCCTAATTGAACTAGGACTAGTTCTTTCTTGTAATTAGCTTATCTAATAAATCAATTAGACTTAATCCAATCAAGTCCAAACTAAATTTAATTAAATTATATTTAATTAGACTTAATCTCGACTCTCTGGCTTAATCAAATTAAGCTAGTTAACAATCTAATTGCTTATCGATCCTCCTGCAATACTTGCACTAGGTTAAACATCAATCATATTTATCGTTTAACCATAGAATAATTCTTAATCGTTGATCAACCATCTGATCAGATTATGAAATCTAATGTGTATGACTCTATAGGTCCGAACCTAAGTTGGTAGCATAAGAATAAATTTTTGTATCAATCAAAGTGACCATCTAGCAATGGTATCCGACGGTCGGATAGGTCAAATGTATAGAATAATATCCTTAGAACTCATATGGATATAGTTTCCATATAATTCATTCTCTTGATCTAAATTCTCATAAGACACCTCAGAGTTCAACTATCAACTCTAATTAGGCTATTCATATCGTATTTTAAAATATCAAATCTATCCCATGGCTTATCCTAGCCAAGATTTTGCTATATTAAAATATAGTGATACATTCTTCTCTAACTCTTGGAGTGGTCAATCCCATCTTGATCACATACTGACTTTGTAAGTACTTGACTGTGCCCTAAAGTCTTTTATTATTGAATTAAAAATTTTGTTAGTCTGGTACCAAAGCACAGTGAGTTGCTTGTAAGCCACTGAGGTAATCTCAAGTCTAAGAAATACTTATACCTATATCCGATCAAAGATATTTTTGATAGTAGAATGCTCTAGAGTTGGGCATGTTCAGTGATGATGTACCGTTATATCTCACTTGTATACCATACCAGTATCTCCATACTCTTTAATTAAGAGGACAACTAACCTATATGGCAAACAGTGATTTATGCTCGATAGATGCTGTCATCCTTATTAACAGCCCATTATTTGGTCATGAATAATTTTAAGGACTAATCGATAAATTTTTTCTTTATTGAATCTAAATAGTTCTAAAGACTTCATCATAATAATGGAGTTTGTTAGATGATGTAAACTTTATGACGAAAAAATATCAAAAAAATATTTTATTCATTAATAAATCAATTATAAATATAATACAGCACAACCATCAACAGGGTAATGATTGGCTTTGAAACATATTTTCTAACAATTATGTAGACTGATATGATAATATCTTGGTGCATTATAAATGCTTATGGTATATTTGATTTCTTATTGCTTTGTTGTACTATCCACAAGAGCAATATTATTTTTAAATAAAAATAACTATATGGAAATGAAAGGTTTGCCTTAACTAAAATATTATAGTTTATTATGCTGTCCACAAGACTATGAATATTTTAGAGGCAAGTTATGTTGAGAGTTATAAGAAAATATAATTGAATAGGTTTTCCTATCTTTGAATTCATTGATGTTTGTTGTGCTATCTACAAGACTTCTTTGAAGAATAAGGATCTCAACCTCACTAAGAGACTGGTTTAGAATTTTCTTGTATGCCATAGAGAGGGCTATAGTATATTGTTAAATAGTAGGAGTAATAACTAGGATAAAAGACCTCATCTAATTATATTTGTCATAATAAGTAGTTTGCTTATATTAGTGTTCTTAATTCATGTAGTTTAAGATATCTACATAATGACTCTTCACTCTTATTGCGATGCATTCTTGATATAAATAAGTTGATTGGTCCCAACTATGTGGAGTGGTTGATGAACTTGCACATAGTGCTTATGCAATAAAAGTTATTTTATATTCTAAACACACTTGACCTAGGTTTGGTCAGTGAAGATGCTTCAGAGAAGGAGAAAGTCACATATAGGATGTGGCAAAATGATAGTATGACTATCAAGTATATAATGTTGATCTTAATGAGTAATGAATTGTAGAGGCAATATGAGGATATGGATTCATCCTCTATATTGCTTAATTTAAAAGAGCTTTATGAAAAATAGAGTCAGACTACTAGATATGAATTATCTAAGTAGATATTTCAGGCTTGGATGATTGGGAAAACTTTGGTTCAGAATCATGTGCTGAAACTAACTGACTTAATTACTAGATTAAATCAATTAGATTTTGCCATGGATGCAGAACTCAGTCAGCATCTAATACTCCAGTCTCTTTCAGATTTCTTCTCCTAGTTTGTGGTGAATTATCACATGAACAAACTGAATACCTTCCTACCAGAGCTATTAAATATGTTAAAAATAGTTGAAAACTATATAAAGGAAGAGAAAGATCCACTTCTTTTAGTAGATAAGAAGAAAACTGGTAGGAAGGGTTCAAAGAAAAGAAATAAATTAAACCCTAGAAGAAGCACCTTCAAGAAGAAGGCAAAGAATATCCCAGTAGACATGCACTTGTTATCACTACGACAAAATGGGACATTGGAAAAAGAATTACAAGAGTTTTCTTGCGAAGTTGAAGAAAAATGCAACACAAAAGGGTATGTATATGAAATGTACAACATTTTCATTAAGTTTTTCAGCCAGTAATTCATGGGTATTGGATACCATATGTGCTTCTCATATCTGCAATTCATTGCAGGGGCTATAGAGAATCAAAGGGCTGAAGAAAGATGAGTTCAAGCTTTTCGGTGCTAGTAGAAAATCAATCTTTGTAGAAGCTGTATGAACTTACCTACTAGAGCTGTTGATAGGAAGAACTCTTCAATTAGAAGAATGTATTATATGCCCAATATCTTTAGAAATATTATATCAGTATCTCTTTTGTTACAATATGGATATGAAATAAAATTGATGAGCAATGGTTGCTCTATTTTTTGTTCTAATAAATTTTTTAGAAATAGGTATTTTAATAATGGTCTTCTAATATTGTCACTTAATAAAAATATCTTTCATATTGGTGAAAATATAAAAAGGAGGAGAAAAGATATTAATATATCTTTTCTTTGGCATTGCCGCCTTGGTCATATTAGTGTATTAAGGATAAATAAATTATATAAAAAGAAATTCTTTGAATCCTATGATTATGAATCATATGGGACTTGTGAATCTTGCCTCAAAATTACCAAATCTCCATTTTCTGGATATGAAAAAGGGCAAATGAGTTATTGGCTTTAGTATATTTAGATATATGTGGGCCAATAATAACTCAAGCTAGAGGAGGATATTTCTATTTCATCACATTTACTGATGACTTATCAAGATATGGATATGTATATCTTATGAAATACAAGTTCGAGACTTTTGATAAGTTTAAAGAATATCAAAAGTTGGTCGAAAATCAAAATGGATGAAGTATTAAAGTTCTTCAACTTGATCGAGGTGGCGAATACTTATCCAGTGAGTTTTTTAATCATCTTAAGAAAAATGAAATTCTCATCCTTATACCCCATAATTAAATGGTATAGTAGAAAGGAGAAATCATACTCTTATGAAAATGGTATGGTCTATGATGTGCTACGTAGATCTTCCAATGTCCTTTTGGGGCTATGCCCTAGAAACTATCATTTATATTGTTAATAGAATGCCTTCAAAATCTATTCCTAGCACTCTATATGAGTAATAGAATGGAAGAAAGCCAATTTTAAGCATCTTAAGATATGGGGCTCTCCTGCTTATGTCAAAAATATTTTTAGACATAAGCTAAGTGCAAGATCAGATAAATATTTATTTGTAGGATATCCTAAGAAAAATAAAGGATATTATGTCTACCACCCTATTGAATAAAAAATAATTATTAGTAGGCATGCTATATTTTTGGAGAAGGAATTTATCCGAGAAGCAAGTAGTGGAAGAAATATTAAATATGAGAAAGTTCAAGACCTATAAACTATTCTAGAATTGTTTATTGAAAGTTCTTGACCAGAAGTATCCAAGGATGAGATACATCCAAAATATACACCTCCTCTTTGAAGGTCAGAGAGAGTGCATCATGCACCTCAAAGATATGGTTTCATCATAGAGAATGATAATGAAGTAAATATTACTCAAGATGATGATTCATTGACCTATTCAGAAGTCATCATGAGTAAGGACTCTGATAAGTGGTTAGATGCAATGGAATCCAAAATGAACTCTATGTATTCTAACTAAGTTTGGACTTTGATTGATGCACCAAAGGGTGTGAGCCCAATAGGATGCAAGTAGATCTTCAAGAAGAAAGTTGTAGTAGATTGCCAAATTGAAACCTACAAGGTGAAAGAAATATGCCCTATAAGCCAATCCAAATATGTATTTTGATGGATTATTCTTTTATCTTCTAGACTCATGTAATGATATTTTTAAATAAATAAAGATATTTATATTTCATCATATGCTATATCTTAATTGTTCAATTAAGATTATGATGAACTCCATAGATTATGGCTATGGTTTTAGGCTTATAATAAGATCATACCAGTGAGATCTAAAATCTTAAAATTCTAATCTTAAATATTCCTAGTCGATGGAATATTGAGTTGACGATCAATATTTTTTGAAAGACTGGCACATCCTATGTATGTTCAATGGAGAGAGTGATTTATCTCATAATCACTTATATTTGACACTAATATAAGAATGTGGGTGCTTATTAGAGAATAAGGTCACTGAATTGATTTGACTTGAGAACATCTGATGGAGTCTTATCTACTTGTCAAGAGATGGTTCTCATAGTGAAAGTTGTGCATGTAATCCTTTGACCTGAGACTACTATAGAACTTTGTATACATGATCCATATTTTGGTTTATACTCATTCATGACTTAATCATGTACGAGATGTTCTGAATATGGTGGATTGCATATGAAGGTGGTGAGTAGGTCAACATCAAAACGATCACTCCTAGTAAGAGAAAATTGCATCTTACTTACTTCAATCGAATGATGATTCAAGAAGACTTTGATCAAAGCATGATAAAAATTAAAAATATTTTTTAATATTTCATTAATTGAATCATCATCATATGATTGAGTATGAATATGATATTGGATTTGATATGTTTCCATATCCAAAGTCATATTCGAGATGCAGGATAATCGTAGGATCGAGTTGAATGATAACTTTTCACTGAAGGATATTTTTGGTATTTCAATCAAAATTTTATATCTTTCAAGTAGACATGATACGTTGTTAGACATCAATCTTGTCTTGTGGGTTTGATCAAATTAAAGAGTTTAGTTTGATCATCAATCAGAAAGGATTCTAATTGATCAAATCGGGTCAGTTCAATTTGACCTAAATCATTTTTGTTGAGTTTTAATCAAATTAGGTCAAATCATACCCGGACCTACTATTGGCTAGATATGGAACCCAATATGTCATATACAAAGAGAATTTATTAAGAGTTTAATTGGATAAAATCATGTTTGCACGTTGAACATGCTAGCATATATTGCAAACCCTAGCACCGACATTCAAATCAGATTTGAATTAGGTTCTAATTTGGGCTGATTAGATCCAATTTAAGCCAAATCAGATTTGGTTCTTAATCGGATTGGCCCTTGGCTTGTTAACCAAGAGGTTGGACATCATATATCTAAATCCTATGCACTAAAGAGTCTCTATCTTGGTGCATAGGGGTTGCCTTGTGCACTAGGACTTTTTGGTGCATCGGTTTAGTTGGCACCATTCCTTCTTAAGACTTATCCACTTTATGTCACATAAAATATTTTATAAGGTTTTCAAATTTGAGAAGGGGCATGCAAAAGAGTTTGTCTGCTTGTGTATCTCTTCGGTTGTTATCTAAAAATTGGATAAGGCAAGTGACCTTGCCACCCTCATTGAATTAGCGCCACTTGGACTTAAGAGTCCAAGTGGTTGAGGACTCTTAAATTCCCATGCCCACCTTTGAATGGCACACACTTTAATGGCCATTGGATGGCCATTTAATCCGATCTCGTCCATTAAAAATAAATGGTGCCAAGATTAAGTATCGCGATACTTGAGAAACAATGTAAAAATAATCCCAAAGAGTCCTTCTACATGAAGCATCTCTTGGAATTATTCCCATATGTTTCCACACGTCATGATATTTAAATGGGGTGCTAGTTATTCCGATTGGGCATGAGATTTGCTTCGGGAAAGGCATTAGAATTTGGTGGAGGCACCTCTACGTACATTATAAATAGGGGTGCACACTGGGCTTCTAAAGCAATTCAATCCATCCTTCTTTCTTACATAGTTCTCCCTTGTCCAATTTTCTTTCTCCATTTCCTTGTTCGGACAAGATCCTATTAAGGACATGGAGTCTTCTTAAGATAAGGATTTAGGAAGAAAAATTAGGAATATAAGGAGAAAAGAAAGCACGGAAAGGAAAGGCTAGAAGGAAAAAAGCAAGGCTAAAAGATAGTTCTGCCCAAATCAAATTAAATTCTTATAATAAGAATTTAATTCAAGGAATTAGATTTGAAAGATGTTAGAAGCTTGATCAAGTCTCCGTGTGGATCAACATTGGAAGGTGAACTTGTGGGCACCTGGTGGAACCTCTGACGAATCTCTGCCATAATTTAGACTCGAATCATGGTTTAGCGATCATAGGTATGTTACTATACCCTAAGTTATATTATAATTACATATTATATGATTTAATTTTTAATAAAGTGGACCTTGGGTTAGGCTTTGATTTTAGGATTTCATATAAATTGCTTTGAAATCTGTGCTTCTGCTTTGGTCACGAAACCTTATAATGGTATTAGAGCCATCTTTGTTAGGTTAAATCATATGTTGCTATGCTTATAGATTTATGGTAAAATAGTAAATATAATATGATCATATTTAATTTTTATATTTAGATTATGATTTACATCATTCTATAAAGTTGCCTTGGCATAGTGTTGCATGTCCACTATGTGGTAGATGGTTGTCCTAGAATGATGGAATCTTGCATGACATGCTATTTTGTTAATATGAGTACCTATGATTGTTGTGATCAATACATACATTTGCTTCATTTGAAATGATACGATTATTATATTTATACAAATTAATTAGAATATACATAGAGACTAGTTAAAGTCCTCTGTAAAATTATATTAAGTTGTAGTGTAATTAACCAATAGCAGAACCAGTCTGGATGTATCATTGATCGATCGGTATCTAGGAAAGTGGTTCATGATCGATAAAGAGAACATGATTTTTAATTAATTTTGTTGTCTATCTAGCCAATTTATTGGTGTCTAAGAAAAGCAACAGGGAGACCCCCACCTCTCTCCCACTTATCTAGCCGATTAGATTAATTTAATTCTTGATTGGGATGCTTAGTGTTGTATTCACTACATTTAGGCCTTTTTTCATACTAGGTCATTATTATGTCACGAACCATATTAGATTTATTGTACAATCACAAGACCTATTATGGAGACTAATATAATATTATTCTGATGTATTAAGATGCTTATAGCATTTTTGGATATAATGCTTTATTGTGTAACCACAAGGGCAATTATATTCTTTTTTAACTGTATAGAAACGAAGGATCCTACTTAACTAAAATCTTATAGTTTGTTGTATAACCATAACGCTATTGATATTTTAGAGGTCAAGATTATATTGAGAATTACATGAGATGCAATTGGAAAGAGTTTTCCACCTTTGAACTTATAAAAGCTTTGTTGTGCAACCACAAGACCTTTAATAAAGAATTAGGGTCTCAATCCTACTAAGAAAATCAATTATGATTTTGCGATCATCATTGTAGAGGGTTATGATGTTCGATAAAAATAGTCAGAGACACCATCAAATTAAAGTCCTAATTTAATTATGTATATCATCATGAGTTATTTGCTTATGTAATATTCTTTATTATATAGATTAAATGGCTTCTTCACCTTTACTGTGTAGTATACTAGATTTAAATAAATTGACCAGTCCCAATTATATGGACTAGTTGAGAAATCTAAAATTAGTGCTTAATAAGAAAAAACTCTCCTACATCCACGATAACCCTGATCCTGAGCTGGTAGGGGAGGATGCTACTAAGGAGAAAGTAGCCACATATAAGATGTGGCAAAATGATTCGCTTACTGACAAATGCATCATACTAGTGTTAGATGTGTGCCCTAGAAGCCAGATTGGTTGACACTTGTAATACACTTACAAGGATAATTTTATAATTTTGACTTAAAAATTAATAAATAGTTATTTTATTCTATCACATTGTGTATATAGTGTCTATGATATATTCTTTGAGTTAATGATAATGATAATTTATATTTTTAAGAGTTGAAAATTTAAGACATGAATTCTCATAGTTAACTCATAAACTACTCCTAATCATAGGATCATCATGAGGATGGTGATAGATCTAAAAGATTGGTGTATGATTGCTTTCATAGAAAAGATGAATCTTGAGTTTATGGTGTGCAGACACTAGAACAAGAGTACAGATACTCATTAGAGAATAAGAGCACTAAGCGTAACCACCTCGAGTAGTCATAAAGAAGTCTACATTCTTGAAAATAACTGAGCTCAATGCTGCAGTTGTATGTCTAGTTCTTAGACCTAAGGTGCATCAACAGTTCATCTTGAGTGTGTTATAGTTTAACTATACCACAACTCAATCTTTTAGCTATTCAAAATACTGAGGTGTATGTTGGCTATAGCATGTTCATTGTAGAGACTGATTTGCACCAAGATGGGATCTATCAACCTCGGTAGAGGAGTAGTCCTATGATGATCATGAGATCGAGTCCTTAAGTCCAAACCATGGTAGTGTGATATAATAGAAAAGAGTTTTCCATTAAGTTTTCACATTAGACTCTGATCGAATGATTCAATCATATGATAAGATGTTGGGTTTGATGAGTTCACCTAAACCCTAATCCTATCGGGGCTCATGATAGAAGAACTCAATCACATAGGTAGCTACACCAAGAGATTTGCATTCAGTTCTAATGGATTGCCACCATATACTACTAGGTGTCGCTGATGAATTTTGGGAGCAATTAAAATGATGTTGATGATCGATCATTCTAATTGGATGAATCAGAAGAGTTCTGATTCATTGAAAGATATTTTGATGATGTCGATGATAGAGATCATGACATGTCTCATTATCATATGGAACTAAACCTAACTAGGTCACACATACAAGAATTTGGGTCTAGATTTGATCAATTGAGCTAAACCAATTTGATTGATTTAGATTGGATCTAATTAAGTTCAAAGAAAATCATGCTAGCACATTATTAAGCCTAACATTCTTCTTCTGCAGTCTTTCTAATTCATCTCGAATGAGTCAAATTGGATTTAGCTCATACCTAGATCATGAATGAATTTATTTTCATTTGGATGGAACTTGTCTAGGCCAGATTAAGTCTTGAAATAAATTCATTCTAAGTATAACTAGACTAGGGTCAATAGCTGACCCAATTAAGAGAATTGAGGGTCATGGGATCTGAGATTCCTAAAGAATTTTCTAGGGACTCTTTGAAGGAAAAACCTATTTTTCCAGCATAGGATTGTTTAGATCTGATTGGATCTGAAGAAATATTTTAAAATTCTAATCAAATTTGAGACTTCTCAGATCTGATAATAGAGATCTAATATTAAAAGTTAAAAATAAAATTAAATTAGATTTAATTTTACGTACTTGATTTGGTAATCTAATTACCCTACGATTATCCTATTGATTCCTGAGGTTCTGAAAGGAGCCATGCACATGCTTGGCCTCTACTGATATCCATTTAGATAGGATTTGAACATCTTCTCCTCATAAATCTTTTCTCCAAAAATTAGATCTAGATCTGATTTGAAAAGCCTTCAAAATGACTTCTAAGGGCAGCCTATTCATCTCACAAATACCATCACATATATGCTTAATCTTGTGGCAAAAACCTTGGACCTTCAACTCAGATTTGTTCCTAACTTTTTAGGCATGTAGAAGAGAGGGAGAGAGAGGATAGAGGATGCATGGATATTAGACAAAAGGCTCCTTTGGGTGTGAAAAAAATAAATTACATTGAGGCAATTTCATGAGAAGAGATCTTATACTAGACATAGTGCCATAAAGAGTCCCTTTACGACCAAAAACCTTATTAATTCGACCATTGGGACTCTTGGACCTAATCTCCATGAAAATTCCTAGATCCCATATGATTTTGATGCCAAAAATCCATTTGGAAGGTGGTAGCATGAAAGGATAAGGAAGAGTCCATGTGCGTCTAGGACTCTTCCCTCAAGAGTTTCATCCAAATCAAACTCTATCAAAACCTAGTCTAGGCACCTCCAAAAATCATGAAATTATGCATACCCAAAGTATAACTCGTCCCCTATTACATTTTTGAAAATTAGAGTAAAATAATTTCTAATAAAATTTCTAAAAGTTTTTTGATCATATGACCCTCAATTCTCTCAATTGGATCAACTATTGACCCTAGTCTAATTGCACTAGGAATGAATTTAATTTTCATAATTAATCTGACCTAGACTTATTCTAGTCAGATAAAAATAAACTTATTCAAGATACAAAAATGAGTCAATTCAAATTCAACTTGGTTGCGATGAATCAGAAAGATTATAGAAGGAGAAAGTCAGGCTTAATCGTATGCTAGCACGATTACCTTGAACTTGATTGGATCTAATCCAAATCAATCGAACTAGATTAGCTCAATTGATGACATCCAGATCCAAACCCTTATTTGTATGATCTAGATACACCTCAGAATTTCAAATGGCTAGGAGATCGAATTATGGTGTAGTCAAACTACAACACCCTCAAGGTGAATTGTCGATGCACCTCAGATCAAAGAACTAGACACACTACTGCAACATTGAGCCAGTCATCGATAAGAAGGTAGACTTCCTTATGAATGCTTAAAGTGGTCACGCTTAGTGCCCTCATTTTCTAATAAGTATCTGTACTCTCACTCCGATGTCTCCATACTGTAGACTCAAGACTCATCTACTCAAAGAGAGTGATCGTACATCAATCTTTCGGATCAATCACCATCCTTGTGATGATCCTAAAGTCGGGAGCAGTTTATGTGTTAATTATGAAAATTCATGTCTTAAATTTTTAACTCTTTGAAAATATGAATTGTCATTACCATTAGCTCAAAGGATGTATCGCATACACTTTAAATAAATACTATGAAAAAAATAATTTTTTTATTAATTTATAGTCAAAATTATAAAATTGCCCTTAAAAGTGTATTACAAGTGTTAGCCAATCTAGCTTCTAGGGCACACATCTAACAAACTCCCACTTGACCTAAAGCCAATTAGCTACAAATCTAAGTCCCATATTCTCAAGGTGGGCTTTGATCTTCTACTGGCCTAAAGACTTCATCAGTGGATCTGCCACATTGTTCGTGGAGTCGACTCTTTTGATCTCGATGTAACCCTTCTCGAGGTAATCACGGATAAGGTAGAATCATCGCTTGATGTGTTTGGATTTCTGATGAGACCCCGACTTCTTAGCTAGGGCTATGGCACCATTGTTATCGCAGTACAGAGGGATGATATTTGATGGCATCACTCTGAGTTCTATGATAAACTTCTTATACTAGAATGCCTCCTTTGTAGCTTTCGATGCAGTGATGTACTCTGCTTCCATGGTGGAATCTGCTATCATAGTCTGCTTGAAACTCTTCTAGCTGATAGCACCACCATTACACACAAATAGACTATCGGATGCCGACTTTCGATCATCTATATCATACATAAAATCTAAGTCTGTATAACCCTGGACCTGAAGTTCTCCATTACCAAAAATCAAGAACATATCCTTAGTCCTTCTCAAGCACTTAAGGATACATTTCACAGAAGTCCAGTTCTTTTCATCTGGGTTCGATTGATATCTACTCGTGACACTCACAGCAAGGGCGATATCTAGTCATGTACATAGCATGGCGTGCATAAGGCTCCCTATTGTTGAAGCATAAGGGTTCTTGATCATGCGTTCAATCTCTTCAAATGTGTTGGGACACATCTTTTTGGAGAGATGAATGCCATGTCTGAAGGGCACCAATCTCCTCTTGGAGTTTTTCATGCTAAACCTCTTTAGTACATCCTTTATGTATATCTTCTGTGAGAGATCCAGCATCCTATTTGGTCTATCCCTATGGACCTTAATTCCTAGAATAGAGGATGCATCTCCTAGGTCTTTCATAGAGAACTCTTTTGATAACCATATTTTAACTATGGCCAACATGGAAATATCATTCCCAATAAGGAGGATGTCACCCACGTACAGTATGAGGAAGACAACAGCGCTCCTACTGACCTTTTTAAATACACATGGTTCCTCCTCATTCTTGATGAATATAAGTGATTTGATCACATCATTAAAATGAGCATTCCAGCTCCGAGATGCTTGCTTAAGTCCATAGATGGACCTTTGCAGCTTGCAAACCTTGTGATTAGCATCACTGGATGTGAAACCTAGTGGCTGTTTCATATAGATATCTTCCTCAAGATATCTATTTAAGAAGACCATTTTCACATCCATCTGCTATATTTCATAATCAAAATAGGCTGCAACAGCAAGCAATGTGCGAATGAATTTTAGCATGGCTATTGGTGAGAAGGTATTCTGATAGTCAATGCCTTCGTGCTGACTATATCCTTTCGCCACTATCCTAGTCTTGAATGTCTCCACATACCCATCTATATCTATCTTTTTCTTGTAGATCCATTTACACCCAATAGGTACTATACCTTCAGGTGGATCTACTAAGGTCCAGACTTGGTTTGAGCATATTGAGTTAATCTCTGACTTCATTGCCTCTAACCATTTCTCGAAGTTGATATCTAATATCGCCTCATCATAGATTTTGGGATCATCACCATAAATCCTATTTTTCGTAAAAAATATTTCCTCTACATCCTCTAAAATAGTACTTAAGTACCTTTCAGGAGGATAAAAAATTCTTTCTGATCTATGAGGTGGAGGAGGTAGTGATTGGACTGGCTCAATCTGATTTGATTTCATAGGGTTCTTAGCTCGTTGCTCTTGGGAGACTTTCTCCTCGAGCCTAATCTACATTCCAATGCCATCATCTTGAATAAACTATTTTTTAAAAAAGATGGCATGTCGACTTACAATTACATTATGGTCTTCTAGAATGTAGAAATAATATCCTAATGATTTTTTAGGATATTTTATGAATCGAGCTCTAAAGGATCTACACTCTAACTTGTCCGCCTGTTGTCTCTTGACATGAGCCGGACAGTCCCAAATTCTGAGGTGACTCAGACTTGATTTTTTACCATGCCATATCTCATACGATGTCGTAGGAACAGTTTTGAAGGAAATCCTATTCAGTAAATATATAGCGATCATTAAACTATGTCCCCAAAAAAACTCAGGAAGGTCTGTGAAGCTCATCATAGATCGAACCATATCTAATAAGGTATGATTTTTCTATTCTAAAATCTTATTGAGTTGAGATGTTCCAGGTTGAGTCCATTGAGAGACTATGCTATTTTGCTTAAGATAGTCTAGGAATTTTTGACTAAGATATTCACCTCCTCGATCTGATTAAAGAACCTTGATGGATTTTTCAATTTATTTTTCTACTTCATGTCTGAATTCTTTAAATTTTTCAAAAGCTTCAGATTTAAGTCGCATCAAATACACATACCCATACTGAGATAAATCATCGGTAAAAATGATGAAGTAGACATAGTTGCCTCTAGCCAGCACATCAAATAGATCGCACACATCAGTATGTACTAAGGCAAGTAGTTCTGTGGCCTTTTTCTCATATCCTATAAAAAAGAGCTTGGTCATTTTGCCATGAAGGCATGATTCATAAATCGGATATGACTCGAAAGTCAACAGACTCAATAGCTCGAATTTCTCCAATTTGTTAATCCTATCTTTCGCTATATGACCTAGCCTAAGGTGCCATAGATACCTATCATTTAGACTATCTCTAGGTCATTTTGATCCTATGGCATTCATGTTTTGCTCGATATTGAAACTAGAAACATCAATATGTAACTGATAAAGACTATTTATAAGGAAACCACTTGCAATTTTATTTCTTTCATAAAGAATATTACAATGGTCCTTAAGAAAATTAATTGCATAGCCTTCCTATGCTAAATATGAAATAGAAATTAAATTTCTGCTTGCTATAGGCACATAAAAATAGTCTCTAAGAACTAAATCTAATCCTAATGATAATTGCAGAGGATAGATTTCCATGATCATTGCTGTAACTCTTGCTCCATTTTCGATATGTAGGATCATCTCACCATCCCTCAGCCTCTTGCTATCCTTAAGATCCTGCATAGAAGTGCATAAGTGAGCACTAGAACCACAGTCAAGCACCAAACTTGATGCAGAAAAAATCGTAAGGTTAGATTCTATAATGAGCATACCTCCAGAAGGACCTGCCTTCTTCTTGTTCTTCAGGCTGGTCAGGTATAAAGGATAGTTTTGCTTTTAATGATCGTCTGTGTTGCAATAAAAATATTTTTCTTTGTCAGTGGTCTTCTTCTTCAACTTTGCCTTCTTCTTCTTCCCACCATCCATCTTCTGCTTCTTCACGGACTTCTTCTTTTCAAAAGACTTTCTCTTGAAAGAAATCCACTCCATAGCAAGTACTGAGCCTTTAGAATCTTTTATAGAAAGCTCAGCAGTAACCAGCATATTCATAAGTTCTGCTTGAGTATTCTATAGTTTATGCATATGATAGTTCATGATGAACTGCCCATATGCATCAGTCAAGGATTGTAGAATTATATCAATCTGCAAATCCTTGTCCAACTTGATACCGAGCTTCTTAAGCTTTTCTAAGTTCTTGATCATCATCAAACAATGATCTTGGACCGACTGCTCATCATGCATTTGAGTCTTAAAAAGTTTTCTGGTGACTTGATATTTGGCTGCGCGACTTTGTTCACCAAACAACTCTTATATGTGAGCCAACATTTGGTGGCTAGTCTTAATGTCTTCATGTTGGCATTGGAGCTCATCAGACATCGTGCCCAATATGTAATACCTAGCTTTATTATCATCATCCATCTACTTCTCTAGAGATGCTCTCTGATCAGCAGATGGACGTACTAGTAAAATAGGAGGATCCTATTCCAACACATAAGTCAACTTCTTGGAATCCAAAATAATTTTGAAGTTTCAGAGCCAATCCTTGAAGTTAGGTCCGATCAGTCTATGGGTGTCCAGGATACGGGCTAGTGGATTGGACGCAGATATTTTCTTGTAGAAAATCAAAGTTTCTAGTTAGATTTTATAATTAGACTTAACTAATTTATTTAAGAATTTTATATTTTTAAATAATTTAGGTTTCCACTATTTTCTCGAATCTTTACACCCCTTAGATAGAGATGCAAAAATCTTTGTGATCAATTGATTTTTAGTGGATGGTGTGGTCTCACCGACTCGCTCACCATCTCACCAACAGTTATTGGTGATGGGTCAATCAATGAGTGGACAACTCTTATCCAATGATTCTCTAATCATGGTGCACCTAATTCTGATCTCTAATTCATGAATCTCATCATGTCCAAAATATTGATCCACTCCTTAGTTAAGCTAGATCCACCATTTGCACGAATTGGATTCCTGATTGGATCCCTCACCATATCCAAAATATTGAGCCCAACCCATCCTCTAATCCATAGCATCTAATATCTAATAGATGTGGTTTCATCTTTTCAGTGCAACTGAGCCACTGTAACCAGCCGAGAACAATCAACCCCGAGAAGGGCCCGCACATCTACAATGGTGGAAGACCAATTGACTTAATCTTTTTTTAAGAAGATTCAATTTAGGTCTCTTAGACTTGACTCAGTCATAATGATTATAACAAGCCTAGTGGCATGGGTTAGCTTGAACTGTTATCCACCTCAAATCAGAATTGGGTTGACACAAATGGCCAGATAAGTGAGACCGATGGAAGGGATATGCCATTAACTCGATAAGAATGCATTCAAGTCAAGTAGCTCTCAATTAAAAACTAATCGATTGTATCTACCAAACTTATGTTAGACACCAAATTATTGAACCAGAACAAATCGAATTAGCCTACAATCCAGGCTCGAACCATGGAGCCAAATTAGGTCTTAATTGGATCGATCATATGTGGCTGTGAGTCGATCTTGATCCAGACTTATAACTATTTGGCTGGTCAATCCTAAGCACTCTTGATCCAACCTAACCAACTCTTGATTCGGTTTGATCAACTACTAGACCTAATTGAGCTACCCAAGCCCGAACCCAATTTTATGAAAATATCTTAGATCTAAAAATTCTTAATTTTAGACCTAATTAGTTTCATAATCTTAATTCTCAATTAAGTTTGGATTCATAAACAAAAAACAAGTATCAAAATCCTAGGATTTTAGGATCTAGAATTTTACAGAAAATAAGTTTTGATTTCTGATTAAGGACGAACGTGCAGCATCCCTACATATCATAAGAACACCTCATCAAATAGAAGGAGAGGGCCTTTAAATCCTACTTTGTTCTTATGATCAGACAGCCAAGGGGAATGCCTTAATTAGAAATATAATTGAAACTACAAAACTAGTTAGATCTAGATCATATATCACATATATAATTAATGATTAAACTAATACATGCTTTACATACATCTCATGTATCATCACTAAATTAAACATGCATATTTTTTAGATCTAAATATCATATATAATATCTAAAAAATATATTTAAATTTGATCATATCAAAATTAAACTATTCTAGATAATTTGTAGAACTATTCTACAACTAGTCTAAACATGCATCTTTTCATATCACATATGAATAAATCAAAAATTAAAAATTTTATTTTATATTTTTTAGATATAATTATAATAATTATAATATTAAAAAAGTAAAAATTAAATAGATCTAAAATTATATTTAATTAAATTAATAATATGATTATACTAGACTATATATAGAACTATTCTATTCCAAGTCTAGTCACGCATCTCATACATATTAGATCTAAATGATTTAATTTTAATTTTTTAATTTTAGATCTAATCACATATAATGTGACATCTAAAATTTTTTAATATCAAATAAAAAATAAAAATAAAATTAGATCTAAAATAGATTCGAAGAACTACAATCAGGCACTGATACCAATTGAAGGAAAAACCTATTTTCCCGGTATAGGATCGTTCAGATATGATTAGATCTGAAAAAATATTTTAAAAAATTTTCTAAAATATTAATTAGATCTAAGACTTATCAAATTTGATCATAGAGATCTGATATTAAAAGTTAAAAATAAAATTAAATCATATTTAATTTTAAGTACTTGATTTGGTAATCTAATTATCTTGCAACGATCCTATTGATTTTGGAGGTTCTCAAAGGAGCCATGCATGTGCCTGGCCTCTACTGGTATCCATTCAAACAGGATTTGAACATCTTCTTCTTATAAATCTCTCCTCCAAAAATGAGATCTGGATCTGATTTGAAAATCCTTCAAAATGACTTCTGAGGGCAGCCTATTCGTCTCCCAAACACCATCACGTAGATGCTGAATCTGTGTCAAAAAACTTAGACCTTCAACTCAGATTTATGCCTAACTTTTTAGACACGTAGAAGAGAGGGGGATTGAGGATAGAGGAGGTATGGATATTAGAGAAAAGGCTTCTTTGGGTGTGAAAAAAATAAATAACATTAAGGCAATTTTGTGAGAAGAGTTCTTATACTAGACATAGCACCATAAAGAGTCCCTTTTTGATCAAAAACCTTATTAATTTGACTATTGGGACTCCTAGACCTGATCTCCATGAAAAACCCTAGATCCCATATGGTTTTGATGCCAAAAATCCATCTGGAAGGTGGCAGCATGAAAGGATAAGGAAGAATCCATGTGCGTCTAGGACTCTTCCCTTAAAAGTTTGATCCGAATCAAACTCTATCAAAACCTAGTCTAGGCACAAAATTTTGCACACCCAAAGTATAACTCATTTTCTATCACATATCCAAAAATTGCAAAATAAGATCTAAAGGAATTTCTAAAATTTTTTGATCATGTGACCCTCAATTCTCTCAATTGGGTCAACTATTGACCCTAGTCCAATTGCACTAGGAATGAATTTAATTTTCATAATTAATCTAACTTGGACTTATTCTAGTTAGATGAAAATAAATTCATTCAAGATACAGAAATGAGTCAAATCAAATTCGACTTGGTTGCGATGAATCAGAAAGATTATAGAAGGAGAAAGTTAGGCTCAATCGTGTGCTAGCACGATTACCTTAAACCCGATTGGATCTAATCCAAATCAATCGAACTAGGTTATCTCAATTGATGACATCCAGATCCAAATCCTTTTTTATATGACCCAATTAGATTTAGTTTCGTATGATAATGAGAAATGTCGTGTTCTTCATCATCAACATCATCGAAATACCTTTCGATGGACCAGAACTTTTCTGATTTATACAATTAGAATGATCGATCATCAAAATTATTCTAATTGCTCTCAAAATCTACTAGTGACACCTAGCAGTATATGATGGCAATCCATCAAAATTGAAAGTTATTATCGTCCACAATGTTCTAGGCATCATCTAGCTCTGATACCAAATTGTAGACCCATAATATCACTCGAATGCCAATCATCCTTGACATCACAAGCACCCCGATACCATGTTGCGGAAGCTCCTGATCTTTAGCATGGACCTGAAGAAACCTGTGATGTTCTTTATGGGTAGCACACCACTGATCATCCACCTGGATCTATCATGGGGTGCCTCCTTCCTTGGGCTTGAGGGAGATGCCCCCCTTCTCTAGGGCTTCTTCAAGAACCCTAGGGAGGCAACTCTAGAGAGAAGAGAAGAAGAGAGATGAGGAAGAAAAGGTATATATTTCACAGCATTATGAAATCCTAATACAACCTATGTATTTATACATAGCCATTAGGCCTGACCAAAAAACTCTCCAGCTAACCCAATACATGAAAGCACTCACCGAGCCCATGTACACCCATGTCTTCCATGCTCTCATCCTCTGGATCTAGACCCGACCCATATAGGAATTAGTCTCCTTAAGACCTCTCAAACCAGACCTTAAGACCCCTAGGATCAACCTAGACCCTAGCCCAAAATAGACCCTCACATAACTCTGCTCGCATACTGAGCCGGCTCAGTCTCAGCAACTAAGCTAACCTAGTTTTCTGCCGTGCCAGCAGTCCCGAATGTGCAGCTCTCTATTTTGCCTATGCACTGAGACTTAGCCGACCCAATTTTGGACTGAGCTGGCTAACCTACAGAAAATCTTCTTTCTACAGTCTTGATTCTCTGACTTTGGTTTCTTACTTCACCTTGTGTCCCAAGTATCCGAAGCACCAACCAAACCCCTGAAATCTCTGAAGCTAACCTCCTGACTACTCCCGTGGCCTCCCAAGGCTTAAGAGTACCACAAATCCTCATAATCTCCACCTTGGCACCCTAAGCCTCGGCAAACCCTGTGGCAATGACCTCCTGCACGATCCTGCTGTCCCTGCGCACTCAACAGCCCCTTATGCAATCATCACCTCCGCCAATCCTCTTCAGTTGTTATGCACCCTTGAGGCCTTTGGGATGACCGCCTCCACTGCTAAAGACTTGTGCTTGCACCTCTACACCCCTCTTGAATTGTAGGATCCCTTCTGCTTAGTAGTTGCATCACTTTTTCTGCACTTTCCTGGAGAACCTACAACGTTCCTATACTGGCACTCACTGCAAATTCTGACATGGTCTCCTCAGAATTACGTCTGTTCGCCTACACATGCCGCTCCACCTTGAACTGTATATCTCTAGTACTGGTGCTAGGATATTGATCCTCCTGCACCCCTCTGTTCTGAACTCATGTCAAATTTCTCTCCAATTATGAAGCCACCTCTCAGGAGCTCCACCTATATCCGAAGTTCACCTAATGCCGTAGAAGCCTATTCTGTCATCGAGTCCCTTAAGGCCAACCATCCAATGCTGCACTGTTGGGCCTATCGCTGTACCTCGAACATCGTTGCTGCCCCTTCGAATCCTTCGCACTCCGTAGATCCCTTCGAAGCTATCTCGGATACCTCTGCAACCCACGAGCACCTTCGAAACTCAAAAGCACATCCAACTCTTCTGAAACCAGTGACTGAACCCTAGGAAATTTTACCCTAGTCCTTCTCTTCTGCCCTTACACCAGCCATCGCTTCAGTTGTGCTTGGAGAACCATCATCCACCTAAACCGCGACTCTTCCTGGTGCCCCTATAGAAGAAACCTGATTCATGATACTTTTGGCTACCCGAGATCTTCTGGCATTCTCTAAGACCCCCTGGCTCTCCTTGAGATCTGCACTCGATATTTCTAAGATACCACTGACACTCTCTATGGAGATACACTCCTCGACTGCTACACCACTGAGCCTCTATCAGTCCCATGCCTCTAGGGAACCTCTCCTGCAGTACTCCAGCACTCCCTAACTCATCTCTACGCTGCTTTATAGCTGCCTAGCCCTGACCTACTAGACCTTCATGGATCATCCATCTCTATCACTCCTAAGGCTCTGCAAATCCATGCTCTGGTCGAACCACTGAATAGATCTCTGACTACTTTTCCGCCTTCCTAACACCAAAGGATGTATAGTCACTTCTTTAGCTTTTCTTTGACCATTACCCCTTGAAAAACCTCTCTTCAACAGCCCTACATTGCACATCTTCCTAGAAAACCCTAATGCTCTCTACTGAGATATCTTTCTCAGTTGCTGCATTATCGAGCCTCTCTCAGCCCAGCATCTCTAGGGAAGTGCTACTGCAGCACTCCAGCGCTCCCTGCCTGTCACATAACCATCATACACCCTAGCCTTTTCACTAAGATTGATCAGCAAATCATGCACCAAATCCTTCCATCTCGAGAAAATTCCTTTCCATCAATCCTCTCAAACTCCACCTTCGATCCGCTACTTTCGGTTGGCCAAACCACAATAATAACAAAGATAGATTTGAGACATACTATAGAATCCTTATGCAGATTTCTGATTTTACCTTGTACGACTTCTCCTTCTCTTTCATGCACCATCAGGCTCTGAAACTTGGCTTGATACCATATTATCATCCACAACATTTTAGACATCACCTAGCTTTGATACTAAATTGTAGATCCATGATATTGTTCGAATGCCAATCATCCTTGACATCACAAGCACCCTGATACCATGTTGCAGAAGCTTCTGATCTTTAACATGGACCTGAAGGAACATGTGACGTTCTCTATAGGCAGCACACCATCGATCCTCCACCTAGATCTATGATGGAGCACCTTCCTCCTTGGGCTTGAGGGAGACGCCCCCTTCTCTAGGGCTTCTTCAAGAACCCTAGGGCGTCAACTCTAGAGAGAAGAGAAGAAGAGAGTCAAGGAAGAAAAGGTCTGTATTCCATAACATTATGAAATCATAATACAACCTATGTATTTATACATAGCCATTAGGTCCGACAAAAAAACTCTCCAGCTAACCCAATACATGAAAGCACTCACCGAGCCCATGTACACCCATATCTCCCATGCTCTCATCCTCTAGATCTAGAACCAATCCACACATGAATTAGGCCCCTTAAGACCTCTCAAACTAGGCCTTAAGACCCCTAGGATCAACCCAGACCCTAGCCCAAAATAGACCCTCACGTAACTCTATCGTACACTGAGCCAGCTCAGTCTCAGCACTGAGTCGGCTAAGTTCCACTGGATCGGCTCAGTCTGAAACTGAGCCAGCCTAGTTTTATGCTGTGCCAGTAGTTCCAAATGCATAGCTCTCTATTTTATCTATCACTGAGACTTAGTCGATCTAGTTTTGGACTAAGTCAGCTAACCTATATAAAATCTTCTTTCTACAGTCTTGATTCATCGACTTTAGTTTCTTGCTTCACCTTATATCCCAGATCTTTGAAGCACCAACCATGCCCCTGAAATCTCCAGAGCCAACCCCCTGACTCCTCCTGTGGCCTCCCAAGGCTAGGGAGCACCACAAATCCTCACAAAAGTGAACCTCTTGGTGCAGCTACTTGTGTGATTGGATTCTTCTATCTTGAGTTTCGATAGGATTAGGATTTAGGTGAACTTGTCAAACCTAATATCCGTCATATGAATTAATCATTCGATTTGAGTCCTATATGAAACCCTTTATAGAAACTATTTCTATCATCTTTACTCTACTATGGCTATGGGCTTACGGATTCGATTCTCATGATCATCATTGGGCTACTCCTCATCTATCGAGGTAGATAGATCCCTTATTGGTGCAATCCAATTCCTACAATGAACATACTATAGCCAACATATACCTCAGGATTTTGAATGGCTAGGAGATCGAGTTATAGTGTAGTCAAACTACAACACCCTCAAGGTGAATTATCGATGCACCTCAGATCAAAGAACTAGACACACTACTACAACATCGAGCCAGTCATCGACAAGAAGGTAGACTTCCTTATGAATACTTGAGATGGTCATGCTCAGTGCCCTCATTCTCTAATAAGTATCTGTACTCTTACTTCGATGTCTCCACATCATAGACTCAAGACTCATCTACTCAAAGAAAGCAATTGTACACCAATCTTCCAGATCAATCACCATCCTCATAATGATCCTACGGACAGAAGCAGTTTATGAGTTAATTATGAAAATTCATGTCTTAAATTTTTAACTCTTTGAAAATATGAATTGTTATTATTATTAACTCAAAGAATATATCACATACACTTTAAATACACACCGTGATAGAAAATAATTTTTTTATTAATTTATAGTTAAAATTATAAAATTGCCCTTAGAAGTGTGTTACAAGTGTTAGCCAATCTAGCTTCTAGGGCACACATCTAACACTTTTTTTCTCAAATTTTTGGGCATGTGATTAGGCTCGAGTCCTACTTTGGGCGTGCCCAATTTGGTGAATTTTGGTGGTGCCCACGTTGGGTTAAATTGGAATTTGATTTGGATCAAATTCTAGAAGAAAGAGTCCTTGGTGCCTTGGACTCTTCCTTATCCTTTCATGTCACCACTTTTGGGAGTGTTTTGGGCGACAAAAACACTTATGGTGATTATTGTTTGGCATGGAGAATAGACCTAGAGTCCATGATGATCAAGCAAGCTGGTTGCTTGATGCATTAGGACACTAAGTTGGTACAGAAGTCTATTTAAAGATTGAAACCCTGGGGTTTTAGAGCTTTATTCATTCCCACGCCCATATGCTACCACCATTACCTTCTCCATGCCCCCTCTAGTGCTCCTCTTTTTCTTCTCCATGTCCATACCAGGTTTGATAAAGGTTCAGCAATCAAGTGTTGAGAAAAGTTGATGCAAAGATCAAGATAGGGTTTCTATATTAAGAGACAAGGTGTTGCCTTAGAAGATTATTTTGAAGGCTTCAAAAATCTAGATCTAATCTAATTTTTGGAGATCAGATCTAGAAGGAGAACACATCTGGATTCAGCTTGAGTGGACTTTGGTAGAGGCTAGGTGCGTACATGGCTAGATCCAGAATCTCGGGTGATGGCAAATCATCAACAGGATAACTAGTTTAACTAAATCAGGTACAATTATTGTTCCTATTTTTAATTTATTTTTAATTTCAATATCAGATCATAAGGATCAGATTCAAGAACTCTTAGATTTAATTAGAATCTATAAAAAGTTTTTTAAATTTTTTTTATAGATCCGATTAGATCAAATCGATCCTATGGTAGAAAACTAGTTTTTCCTTCAACCGGTATCAGAGCTACGTTGGCAGTTCTTCAGATCTATTTCAGATCTAATTTTTATTTTTTTCTATGATCTAATATTCAGAATTTCACATGTCACATTAGATGTGATCAAATTTAAAATCAGAAGATTAAAATTTAATTTTTATATGTGATATGATGGATGCATGTCTAGACTAGTTTGTAGAATTGTTCTATGATTATCTAGAATAGGATTTTATATGATTAGATCATTTAAAATTTTATTTTTTAGATGATATATGAGAATTATTAGATCTAAAAATATGCATATTTAGTTTAATTAATGATACATGAGATGTATACAAAAGCATGCATAATTAGATCTATAATTTTATATGTGATACATGTTATAGATCTATTAGTTTTGTAGTATAGTTATTATTTTTTATTAGAGCATTTCCTTTGGTCGTCTGGTCATAAGAGTAAGAAGGATTTAAAGGCCCTCTTTTTCTATTCGATGGGATGCTCTTATGGCATGTAGGGGTGCTGCGTGTTTGTCTTTAATCAGAAATTCAAAAACTTAATTTCTACAAAATCCTAGATCTTGAAACTCTAGGATTATTGTGCATGTTTTTATTTTTGAACTCAAACATAATTAAGAATTAAGATTATGAAACTAATTAGATCAAAAAATTATGAATTTTAGATCTAAAATACTTTCATAAATTTGGATTTGGGTATGGAAAGCTCAATTAGGTCTAGCAATTGATCAAACCGAATCAAGAGTTGGTTAGGTGGGATCAAAAGTGCTTAAAATTGACCAGCCCAATAGCATTAAGTCTGGGTCAAGCTCGACTCATAGTCATATGTGGTCGACCAAGTCAAGACCTAATTTGGCTCTACGATTTGAGCCTGGATTGTAGGCTAACCTGATTAGTACTAGTTTGATAAATTAATGTCTAAGATAAGTTTGGCAGATACGACCAATGGTATTTAATTAGAAGCTACTCAATCTGAATGAATTCATGATAAGTTAATGGTATATTCCTTCCATTAATCTCACTTACCTGACTGATTGAGTCGATCCAATTCTAATTTGAGGTGGCTAACGATTTGAGCCAATCCATGCCACTAGGTTAGTCATAATTGTTATGACTAAGTTAAGTTGAGTTAGAAAGACCTAAATCAAATCTTTCTAAGAAAATATTAAGTCATAGATCTTCCATTATTATAGATGTGCAAACCTTTCTCGGGGTTGATTGTTCTCGGCTGGTTATAGTGGTTTAGTTACACCGAAAAGATGCAATCATGTCTATTAGGCATTTGATGCTATGGTTTGGAGGATGGGTTGAGCTCAATATTTTGGATACGGTGAGGGACCCAGTCAGAAATTTAATTTATGCAAATGATGGATTTGACATAACTAAGAATTGGAGCAAATATTTTAGACACAGTAAGCTTTATGAATTAGAGACCAGGTTTGAGTGCACCATGATTAGAGAATTATTGGATAAGAGTTGTCCACTCATCGATTGACCCATCATCAATAACTGTTAGGTGAGATGGTGAGCCAATCGGTGGGACCGTATCATCCACTAGAAGTCTATGATCGTAGAGATTTTTGCATCTCTACCGAGGGAGGGTAGGGATCCAAAAAAATAATGGAAGCCTAATTTATTTAAAAATAAAATATCTAAATAAATTGATTAAGTCTAATTATAAAATCTAACTAGAAATTTTGACTCTCTACAGAAAAATGTCTGCATCAAATCCACTAGCCCGAATCCTAGACACCTACAGACTGACCGAACCTAATTATAAAGATTGGCTTAGAAACTATAAAATTATTTTAGGTTTCGAGAAGATGTCTTATGTATTGGCCCAGGATCCACTCACTTTACCAGCCCGTCCGACCGTAGATCAGAGAGCATCTCTGAAAAAGTGGATGGATGATGGCAATGAAGCTAGGTACTATATGTTGGGCTCAATGTCTGATTAATTGTAGTGCCAACATGAAGACATCAAGACTACTTGCCAAATGTTGGCTTACTTGCAAGAGTTGTTCGGTGAGCAGAGTCGTACGGCCCGGTATCAAGTCTCTCAAAGACTTTTTAAGGCTTAGATACATGATGGGCAGTCAGTTCAAGATCATTATTTAACAATGATCAAGAATCTAGAGGAGCTTGAGAAGCTTGGTGTCGTGCTTGATAAAGATCTACAGATTGATTGATGTGATTTTGCAATTCTTGATTGATGCATATGAGTAGTTCATCATGAACTTTCATATGCATAAGCTTCAATATACCCTAGCTGAACTCATGAATATGCTGGTTACTGTTGAGCTTTCTCTAAAAGGTTCAAAGGACTCGGTACTTACCGTGGAGTGGACTTCTTCCAAGAGAAAATCTTTTGGAAAAAAGAAAAAGTCTGCAAAAAAGCAAAAGATGGAAGGTGGGAAGAAGAAGAAGGTAGAGCCAAAGAAAAAGGTTGCTGATAAGAGAAAGTATTTCCACTATAATACTGATGGCCATTAGAAGCGGAACTACCCTTTATACTTGGCCAGCCTGAAGAACAAGAAGAAGGTAGGTCTTTCTGGAGATATGCTCATAATTAAATCTAACATAATGATTTCTTCTACATCTAGTTGGGTGCTTGACTCTAGTTCTAGTGCTTGTGCAGTTCTATGCATGGTTTTAAGGAGAGTCGGAGGCTAAGGGATGGTGAGATGATCTTGTATGTCGAAAATGGAGCAAGAGTTATTGCGGTGGTCGTGAGAACCTACCCTCTTTGACTATCATTTGGCTTAGATTTAGTTCTTAGAGATTGTTATTTTATGCCTGTAATAAATAAAAATTTGATTTTTGTTTCTTGTTTAGCATAGAAAGTTTATGTAGTTAGCTTTCTTAAGGACCACTATACTATTCCTTTTGAAAGAAATAAAATTATAAGTGGTTTCCTAATTAACGATCTTTATCAGTTGCATGATGACGTATCTGTGTTGAATGTCAAGCAAAATGTGAAAGCTATAGGATTTAAGTAACTAAGGGATAGTCTAAATGATAGATATCTATGGCACCTTAGACTAGATCATATAGCCGAAGATAGGATTAACAAATTGAAAAAATCTAGACTTATGAGTCCATTGACTTTCGAGTCATATCCGATTTATGAATCATGCCTTCAGGGCAAAATGACCAAGCTTTCATTTATAGGACATGGAAAAAAGGCCACGAACCTACTTACCCTGGTACATACAGATGTGTACGGTCCATTTGATGTGCAGGCTAGAGGCAATTATGTCTACTTCATTACCTTTATCGATAATCTGTCTGTCGGAAATACGTGCTCTTTCTATATGGATTGACGTGACCGCTGGTGATTAGCCAAGCAATAAGAAAGTACTTCTCAAAGATTTCTGTAGAAGCACGATCAAATAATTCAAGAAATAGAGAAGAAGAGATTTCTGAAAGAAAAGAGCTTTTATTCAGTATATTTCAGCACCATAATAATCTTGACCTATTTTTAGTATATATACTTTACAAAGGATCAAGCCCAAGCTCATAGAAAAGCTTTCCAAATCTAAACAGCCCACGTACACAAAATAATAATCCACGAAAACTGAGTCGGCCCAGTTTCAGACTAAGCCAACTAACTTGCGACTAGGTCAGCTCGATCTACCATGCCAATAGTCCAAAAATGCTGCTTTCTATCTAAATTTTTCTCTGAGATCTAGTTGACTCAATCCTGGACCAAGCCGGCCTAGTTTCCAACTTAGCCAACTTAGTATCAGGGTGAGCCGGCCTAATTTTTGAACTTTGCTATTGAGGCTGATTCTTCTTTCAGCTCACTCCCATCTATCCATGATCTATCTTCTCATATTTTCAAGACTTGGGAGTGCTACTTCTAAGCTTACATTCTCCACCTTGGTGCTTTTAAGTTCTTGTGAACTCATCTCTTCTCAACACACATCTCTGAAAGCTATCTTTAGGGAGTACCTTCGTGAGTGCATCAGATTGATTCTCCTTGGTATGGACCTTCATCAGTTCCACTTCACCTTCCTCCATTAGTTCCCTAATCCTATGGTACCTCAGGTCTATATGCTTTGTGCGTGCATGATAGATTGGGTTCTATGCTAATAATAGAGCACTCTGGCTATCACTAAATAATGTAATCTTGCTCTGCTCCACCCCCAACTCATCAATCAGCTTCCTAAGCCAAAGGGCTTTCTTTGCAGCCTCCATTATCCCAATATACTCAACCTTTATGGTAGACAAGGCCGTGATTGGCTGAAGGGTTGATCTCCAAGAGATCGGTTTATCATATACGTAGAAGAGGTATCCAGTAGTAGACCTCCTTGTATCAAGATCACCAGCATAATTTGCATCAACAAATTCTTCCAGAGGACCTGAACCTTCACACAACTTCATAGATTGTTCTTCAAATCCTCCTGACTGTCCACCAAATACCGAACCATAATCACTTGTTCCATGCAGATATCTCAATATCCATTTCAATGCTTTTCAGTATTTCTTCCCAGGGTTAGCAATGTATCTACTAATCGTATTCACTGCATGTGCTATATCTTGTCTATAGCACACCATAGTGTACATTACACTGCCTATAGTATTTATATAAGGGACTCATTTCATGTACTCTCTCTCCTCTTCTAACTGGGGGCTCTGTAACTTGGAGAGATACATATGGCTCAGCAATGGCATCTCTATAGGTTTGGTCTTCTCCATCTCAAATCTCTCCAGAACCTTCTAGACATACTTTCTTTGTGACAAATGGAGCACTTCTTTGCATCTATCTGTATAAATCTCCATTTCAAAGATTTTCTCAGCTAGACCTAAATTCTTCAGATGATAATATCCTTTTCAAGCTTTTCACAGCATCCATGCTTCTACTGGCTATGAGCATATCATCTACATAAAATAATAGGTACAGGGCATCCTCCTTATCTACATTCTTGATGTAGACACAATAATCATGTTCACATCTGCTGAAATCCAGGCTCAAGACAAAGCTATCAAACCTTCGAAACCATTGATGAGGAGATTGTTTCAAGCCATACAAAGATTTTCTGAGTAAACACACCTTTTTTTCTATCCCATCTTCATGAAACCATCTGGCTGCTTCATGTAGATTTTTTCTTCCAAAGTCCCATGAAGGAAGGCATCTTCATGTCCATCTGTTCCAATTCCATGTTATGCTATGCCACTAGTGATAGTAAAACTGGAATAGATGTATGACTCACCATAGGAGAGAAAATTTTCGTGTAGTCAATCCCTTTCCTTTGTGAGTATTCCTTTGCTACCAGCCTTGCTTTGAATCTAACTCAACCCTATTCTGAAGGTGCTTCTTTCTTTGTAAACACCCACTTTGAGCCAATAGGTCGAGCACCCTTTGGAAGATCCACTAGCTGTCATGTCTGATTCTTCTCAAGTGATTCCATCTCCTCCATCATGGCCTGTATCCATAAATCATGATCCTCACTCTCCATGGCCTCTACATAATTCTTTAGATCTTCATTAGTAGTGATGAGTGCATAGGAGATGACCTCATCAATGCCATACCTGATCGACCTCCTAATAGTATGCTGGGGCTTATATAAAGCCACTCCCACTAGTACATCTCTGCCTGATGTCTGTGGCTGCTCCTGCACATCTGTCTGAACTGTCGGCCCTCCATGCTAATTTTCAATCTAAGACAATACTTTTCTGCCCAGCTCTATCTCAACAGGAACACACCTGTAAGTGGATGTAACCTGCATGCTATCATTCTCTGACTGGCCATCACTGTTCATTTTTGTATTCTAGTTTCATCTATCCCAGACCTCTTCAAGATGCTCTTCTCATCAAAGATAATATTCCTGCTGATCACTGACTTCTATGCCTGAGAGTCCCATAATAGGTACCCCTTGACTCCTTATGGATACCCTATGAATATCATCTTTTGAGATTTTGTGTCCAATTTGCTCCTCTCGGTTGCCTCCACATGTACATAGGCTGTGTAATCGAAGACTTCTAGGTGGCCAAGCTCCATCTTTTTTCCACTCCAGATCTTCTCTGGAATGCCTCCATTCAGCTTATGATGAGGAAACTTGTTCATAAGAAAATAAGAAAAAATTAGAGCATCACCCCAAAAGAACTTTGGGAGTGCTGTTTGTAGTCTCAAACTCCATGCTTTCTCGATCAATGTTCGATTCATTCTCTCTGCGACACCATTCTGCTGGAAAGTCATCTTCACCGTGTAATGGCGTTTGATGCCATTTTCCTCACAGTACCTTTTAAACTCTAGGCTAGTATACTTCCCTTCATTATCCGACCTCAGACACTTCATCTATCTTTTTGACTCCTTCTCTACTTCAACTCTCTAGGCTCTGAATCGGGCAAACACCTCTAATTTTTTTTTGATTAGATAAATCCACACATTCCTTGAGAAATCATCAATAAAAGTGATAAAGTATTTTGCCCCATCTCTAACTGATATAGGAGTTGGTCCTCTACATCCAAGTGCACTAAATCTAGCACTCCCTCATTGCGCTTGGTACTTCTGGCAAACTTCACTCTATGCTGTTTGCCAAAGATGCATGGCTCATAAAGATCTATGCCCTCCTTTTTCAGGACTGGGATCATACCTCTTTTTCTTAGTTTAGTCAGTCCACGATCACTCATATAATTCATCCGATAGTACCACAACTGATATAAAATCTGCTCTTGCATTGTTGCTAGCACCTTTGCACTATCATTTACCACTGAGCCTTTCATTCTATAAAGATTGTTGCTCAGTCTTCTACCTCTCATCACCACCAAAGCTTTCTTAAAAATTTTCAGGCATCCACTCCCAGTCGGGCTACTAAAAGCATAACCCTGCTCCTCCAAGTAGCCTAAAAAAATTAAATTCTTTTTCAAGTCTAGTATGTGCCTGATATTTGATAATGTATGAATGATTCCATTGTACATCCTTACCCTGATAGAGCCAATTTCAGCTACTTTGCATGGATGATCATCTTCAAGATTGATACTTCCACCATCGACCTTCTAGTAGGTAGCAAACCACTCTCGATGAGAAGTATAGTGGTGCAAGCATGCTGAATCCAATATCCACATAGTATCGCACTCTATAGATCAATCTGATACAACTAATAGATCTTTTTCACTGCTCACAGAAGCTGTATCATCTTCTTTGCTGGCCTTTCCTTTTTCTGAACTCAAAAGGGGACAATCTCTCCTCAGATGTCCATACTGATGATATTTATAATATTTCAATGTCATCTTCCTCTGATCATGAGACCTTGACCTACCCTTGGATTTTCTTCTTATCTTCTCCTCTGATCTTCCCTATCTTTCATTCATAGCTAAGATCTCAGATTTAGGATCTCCCTTGCAGATCTTTTTTCTTTGCTTATTTGATTTAAGTACATTAACAACCTCTTCATAGTTTAGGATCTTCTTTCCATAAACTAAAATTGTTATGAGACCATCATATGAACCTAGGAGAGAACATAATAGCAGCAATGCCCGATTCTCCTTATTGATCTTCACATCCAAACTCATCACCTTAGAATACATCTGATTGAACCTTTGGATATGTTCAACAAGATCTTCGCCTTCGGGCATCCTTAGATTATACAACTATTTCTTCAACCACAACTTATTCATCATGTTGTTTCCCATGTATGTGTTCTTCAGTCTCTCCTAGAGCTCCTTTGCCGTAGTTTTTGTGCAAACCTTAGATAAAACCTAATCGACCTAGCACATCCGGATTATGCTAAAAGCAATTTTCTCCAACTCTTCCCAATCCTCAGCACTAATCGTTTCTGGCCTTTCTTTTGTCAAGATCTTATAGATTCTCTATAGATCCAACAAGTCCTTTACTCTTTGCTGCCATAGGATAAAGTTTCTCTTGCCATCGAACTTTTGAAAATCCACCTTGAATCCACTGAAGGAAAATCCTGATTTTTTGGATCAGGTTCATTCAGATCTGATCAGATCAAGAGATATATTTCAAAAATTTTTCTCTTTGATCCTATTCAGATCTGAGATATTTTAGATCTGATTATTATTATTTTAGAAATAAAATAAAATATAGATAAATTAAATCAAATTTAATTTACCTTGATTTGGGTAATCCTACTACCCATTTGATGATCTTGTATGCAGCGGAAAGCTCTGGATCTAGCCACGCAAGTGCCTGGCCTCTACCGATATCCATTTGGGCTGGATCTGAAGATCTTCTTCTTCTCTATCACGTCTCCAAAAATTAGATCTAGATCTGATATGGAAGATCTTCAAAACTCCTTTTGAAGATCAACAGTCGTCCTTTGCAGCAGTGCATCCTTCTAGCTTTCACTCGCCTTTCTTTGATTTGGATCGCGCGAACCAAGCTCCAAAACTCTTTTGGACGTGGAGAGGAGAGGGAGAAGGTAGGTTTGGCATGAAGGAAGAGGGGAGAGGCAGCCTTGGGGCGTGGAGTTTGAATTTCTCAAACTTTTCAATCACAATCTGGGTTGGGCGCAGGGTCTTATTTATAGACCATCTATGATCCAACTTCTCTTCTTCCCAACCAATCACAACTCTTTGTGAAATCAGATCTAAATCTAATTGATGGAAATAGAGTCCCTTGGATTCCTCCTTAGAGGGTGCCTAAGATCAATCAAAGCTGGTTCTTAGGAGAACTCTAATTGGAATCCAAAAAGGAGATGGAGTCCCTGTGCAATAGGGACTCCTAGGTGCCTCCAACTTGGGCACGCACCAAAAGTGGTGTGCGCCCTCTTTCTTGCCAGGTTCTGGTAGGAGGACAGGCCCCCACTAGCTCTCCAATAGTTGTGTGACATGTGGTCAGAAGTCAAAGTGTTAAAGGTCAACATTTGACCAGTCAAAGGTACACTTTTGACCAAAGTTAAAGAACAAGAAATGGCAGGTGACTAAAAATGGCAGGTAATGTCTTACAAAATAAGACAATCTTTTCTGACTTGGACAACCTCCAGTCAGACCATATAAAGGCCTCTGATTGAGCACAAACTCCTTTGGCTTAGTCAGGACAACTAATTTATGATAGCAAAAGAAGAACGTTAGGTTCAATCGAGTGCTAGCACGATTTCCTTGAACATAATTGAATCTCATTCAGATCAATTGAACTGGATCAGTTCAATTGAGCTGGATCAGTTCAATTGAACTGGATCAGTTCAATTGATGATCAACAGATTCAAACCCTTGTTTGTGTGACCCAGTTAGGTTCAGTTCTATATGATAATGGGATATGTCATGATCTCTATCATCGACATCATCAAAACTCCTTTCGATGGATCAGAACTCTTCTGATTCGAACAGCTAGAATGATCGATCATTTAAATTATTCTAATTGCTCCCAAAATTTACCAGTGACACCTAGCAGTATATGGTGGCAACCCATTAGAGCTGAATGCGAACCTCTTGGTGTAGCTACTTATGTAATTAAGTTCTTCTATCTTGAGCCTCGATCAGATTAGGATTATGGTGAACTCGTCAAACCCTAATTTCTGTCATATGATGTAACCATTCGATTCGAGTCCGATGTGAAAATCTAAATAGAAACTCTTTCTAAATTTCACTCTGCCATGTCCATGGACTTCTGGACTTGATTCTCATGATTATCATAGGGCTGCTCCTCTACCACCGAGGTAGATAGATTCCATCTTGATGCCATCCAGTTCCTACAATGAACATGCTATAGCCAACATACACCTCAGGGTTCCATATGGCTAGGAGATCGAGTAATGGTGTAGTCAAATTATAACACCCTTAAGGTGAACTATCGATGCATCTCAGGTCAAAGAACCAGACACACCACTGCAGCATCGAGTCAGTCATCGATGAGAAGGTAGACTCCCTAATGACTACTCGAGGTGGTCACGCTCAGTGCCCTCGTTCTCTAACAAGTATCTATACTCTCGCTCTGATGTCTCTACACCATAGACTCAAGACTCATCTACTAAAGAGAAGTGATTGTATACCAACCTTTCGGATCAATCACCATCCTCGTGATGATCCTATGGTCGGGAGCATTTTATGAGTTAATAATGATTATTCATGTCTTAAATTTTCAACTCTTGAAAATATGAATTATCATTATCATTAACTCAAAGGATGTATCACAGACACTAAATACACATATGTGATAAAAAATAACCCATTTTATTGATATTAGTCAAAATTATAATTTTGCCCCTAGAAGTGTATTACAAGTGTCAGCCAATTCTGGCTTCTAGGGCACATATATCTAACAATCTCCCACTTGTCCTAAAGCCAATTTGGCTACAAGTCTAAGTCCCATCTTCTCAAGGTGGACTTCGATCTTCTGCTGGCCCAACGGCTTTGTAAGTGGGTCTGCCACATTGTCTGTGGAGTTGACTCTCTTGACCATGACATAACCCTTTTTGAGGTAATCACGGATGAGGTGGTATCACCATTTGCTTGGAACTCTTTCAGTCGATAGCACCACCATTGCATACAAACAAACTCCCAGATGTCGACTTTCGATCATCTATATCGGACATGAAATGTGAGTCTGTGTATCCCTAGACTTGGAGTTCTCCATTACCAAAGACCAACATCATATCCTTAGTTCTTCTTAAGTACTTAAGGATACATTTCACAGAAGTCCAATGTTCTTCACCTGGATTTGACTGATATCTGCTTGTGACACTCACAGCATGGGCTATATCAGGTCGTGTACATAGCATGGCATACATGAGGCTCCCTATTGCAGAAGCATAAGGGATCTTGCTCATGCATTCTATTTTCCTCAGGTGTGCTGGGGCACATCTTCTTGGAAAGATGAATACCATGTCTGAAGGGTATTAATCCCCTTTTAGAGTTTTCCATACTAAACCTCTTTAGTACTTTCTCTATGTACATCTTCTGTGAAAGTCCTAGCATCCTATTCGGTCTATCCCTATAGACCTTAATTCCTAGAATAAAGGATGCTTCGCCTAGGTCTTTCATGGAGAATTCCTTGGACAACCATAATTTGACTGTTGTCATCATGGGAATATCATTTCCAATAAGGAGGATGTCATCCACGTACAATACGAGGAAGATAACAGCGCTCTCCACTGACCTTTTTGAAAACACACGGTTCCTCTTCATTTTTGATGAAACCAAATATTTTGATCACATCATTGAAACGAGTGTTCCAGCTCCGAGATGCTTGCTTAAGTCCATATATGGACCTTTGCAGCTTGCAAACCTTGTGATCAGTATCACTGGATGTGAAACCTAGCGGCTGTTCCATATAGATATCTTCCTCAAGATATCCGTTTAAGAATATTGTTTTCACATCCATTTGCCATATGTCATAATCGAAATAGGCTGCAACGGCAAGCAATGTGCGGATAGATTTTAGCATAGCCACTGGAGAAAAGGTATCCTGATAGTCAATGCCTTCGCGTTGACTATAACCTTTTGCCACTAGTCTAGCCTTGAATGTCTCCACATTCCCATCTGCACCAATCTTTCTCTTGAAGATCCATTTACACCCAATAGGTACTATACCTTCTGGTGGATCTACCAAGGTCCAGACTTGGTTTGAGTGCATCGAGTCAATTTCTGACTGCATTGCCTCTAGCCATTTCTCGGAGTCGATATCTGATATCGCCTCGTTGTAGGTTTTGGGATCATCACCATGAGCACCATTACCTACGAGGAACATTTTCTCTACTTTCTCTGAAATAATACCTAAGTATCTTTCAGAGGGATGGGAAACTCTTTCCGATCTATGAGGTGGAGGAGGTAGTGTTCTTATTGGCTCAACCTGATTTGGTTCCAATTGGTCCTTAGCTCGTTGTACTTGTGAGACTTTCTCATCAAGCTTGAATCTGCTTTCCAATGTCGCTATCTTGAATAAACTATTTTTCAAGAAAGATGGCATGTCGACTCACAATCACATTGTGGTCTTCTGGAATGTAGAAATAGTATCCTAATGACTCTTTAGGATATCCTATGAATCGAGCTCTGAAGGACCTAAACTCTAACTTGTCTGCTTGTTGTCTTTTAACATGAGCCAGACAATCCCCAAATTCTGAGATGACTCAGACTTGGTTTCTTACCATACCATATCTCATACGGTGTGGTAGGAATGGTTTTAGAGGAAACCCTATTCAGTAGATAAATTGAAGTTAACAATGAGTATCCCCAAAGGAAAATCAGAAAGGTCTGTGAAGCTCATCATGGATCGAACCATATCTAATAGAGTCCGATTTCTCCATTCTGAAATCCAATTGAGTTGAGGTGTTCCTGGTGGAGTCCATTGAGAGACTATGCCATTTTTCCTTAAGATAGTCTAGGAATTTTTGGCTAAGGTATTCACCTCCTCGATCTGATCGAAGAACCTTAATGGGTTTTTCAGTTTGTTTTTCTACTTCATGTCTGAATTCTTTGAACTTTTCAAAAGCTTCAGACTTGTGTCTCATAAGATACACATACCCATACCTAGACAGATCATCGATAAAGGTAATGAAGTAGACAAAATTGCCTCTAGCCGGCACATCAAATGGGCCGCACACATCAGTATGTACTAGGGCAAGGAGATCTGTGGCCCTCTCCCCATGTCCAACAAAAAGGAAGTTTAGTCATTTTGCCTTGAAGACAAGATTCATAAGTTGGATATGACTCGAAAGTCAATGGACTCAATAGCCCATTTTTCTCCAATTTGTTGATCCTATCTTCTGCTATATGACCTAATCTTAGGTGCCATAGATATCTGTCATTTGGACTATCCCTAGGTCGTTTGGCATTCACATTTTGCTCGATAGTTAGAATAGGTACATCAATATGTAGCTGATAAAGATCCATTAATAAAGAAAACCATTTGTAATTTTATTTCTTTCATAAAGAATGTTACAATGGTCCTTAAAGAAGGTAATCACATAGCCTTCTTGTGCTAAGCATGAAATAGAAATCAAATTTCTGCTAGCTGTAGGCACATAATAACAGTCTTTCAAAACTAAGTCTAAACCAGATGGTAATCGAAGAGGGTATGTTCCCACGGCTACTACAGCAACTCTTGCTCCATTACCGATGCGTAGGATCATGTCTCCATCCCTCAGCCTCCTGCTATCCTCAAGATCCCTGCATGGAAGTGCACAGATGAGCACTAGAACCAGAGTCAAGCACCCAACTGGATGCAGAAGAAACGTAAGGTTAGACTCAATAACGAGCATACCTCCAGAAGGACCTTCCTTCTTGTTCTTCAGGGTGGCCAGGTAAGTAGGGCAGTTCCGCTTCCAATGGCCGTCGCTGTTGCAATGGAAACACTTTCCTTTGACATCAGCCTTTTTCTTCGATTCTGCCTTCTTCTTCTTTGCTCCTTCCACCTTCTGCTTTTTCGCAGACTTCTTTTTTTTTTTTCATAAGACTTTCTTTTGGAAGAAGTCCATTCCATAGCAAGAACTGAGCCTTTAGAACCTTTCATAGAAAGCTCAGCGGTGACCAGCATATTCATTAATTCGGCCAAGGAATTTTGAAGTTTATGCATGTGGTAATTCATGATGAATTGCCCATATGCATCAGTCAAGGATTGCAGAATAATATCATTCTGCAGATCCAAGTCTAACTTCACACCGAGCTTCTCAAGCTCTTCCATGTCCTTGATCATCATCAGACAGTGATCTTGGACTGACTGCCCATCATGCATCTTAGCCTTAAAAAGTCATTTCGTGACTTGATATTTGGCTGCGCGACTCTGTTCACCAAACATCTCCTGTAGGTGAGCCAACATTTGGCGAGCAGTCCCGATATCTTCATGTTGGCGCTGGAGCTCATCAGACATCGAGCCCAACATGTAATATCTGGCCCTTATTATCTTCGTCTATCCATTTTTCCAGAGATGCTCTCTGTTCAGTGGATGGATGGGCTGGTAAGGTGGGAGGGTCCTGGTCCAGTACATGGGTTAACTTCTCGAAAATCCAAAACTATTTTGTAGTTTCTGAGCCAATCTTTATAATTGGGTCCGGTCAGTCTATGTGTGTCCAGGATACGTGCTAATGGGTTGGACGCAGATATTTTTCTATAGAGAGTCAAAGATTCTAGTTAGATACTATAATTATGACTTGACCAATTTATTTAGAAATTTTATTTTTAAATAAATTAGCTCCCACTATTTTCTCGGATCCCTACACTTCCTCTGTAGAGATGCAAAAATCTCCATGATTAATGATTTCTAGTGGGTGGTGCGGTCTCACCAACTGACTCATCACCTCACCTAACAGTTATTGGTGATGGGTTAGCCAATGAGTGAACAACTCTTGTTCAATGATTCTCTAATCATGGTGCACCCAAACTTGGTCTCTAATTCATGAATCTCACCATATCCGAAATATTGATCCACTCCTTAGTTAAGTCAGACCCACCATTTGCACAGACTGGATTCCTAATTGAGTCTCTCACCGTATCCAAAATATTGAGCCCAACTCATCCTCCAGCCCATAGCATCCAATGCCTAATAGACATGGTTGCATCTTCTTCGGTGCAACTGAGCCACTGTATCCAGTCGAGAACAATCAACCCCGGGAAGGGCCCGCACATCTACAATGGTGGAAGACCTCAGACTTAATCTTTTCTTAGGGAGAATTGATTCAGGTCTCATTAAACTAGACTTGTCATAGTCATAACAATTATGACTAACCTAGTGGCATGGGTTAGCTCGGATTATTGACCACCTCAGATCAGAACTGTGTCAACAGATATGGCCAGGTAAGTGAGACCGGTGGAAGGAATATGCCATTAACTCGTACAAGAATGCATTCAGGTCGAGTAGCTTCCAATTAAAAACCAGTCGATCGTCTGTGCCAAACTTACCTTAGACACCAAATTGTTGAGCCAGAACCAATTGGGTTAGCCTACAATCCAGACTCTAACCTCTGAGCCTAATTAGGTCTTGCTTGATCGTGACTCGATCTTGACCCAGACTTAATCCTATTAGGCTGGTCAATTTAAGCATTGTTGATCCCATCTAACCAACTCTTGATTCGGTTTGATCAACCGCTTAGACCTAATTGAGCTACCCAAGCCCGAACCCAGTATTATGAATATGTCTTAGATCTAAAATTCTCAATTTTAGACCTAATTGATATTTCATAATCTTAATTTTTAATTAAGTAGGGTTCATAAACAAAATATGCACAATAAATCCTAGGGTTTCAGGATCTAGGGTTTTGCAGAAAGTAAGTTTTGGATTTCTGATTAAGGACGAACACGCAGCACCCCTACACATCATAAGAACACCCCATCGAATGGAAAGAGAGGGCCTTTAAACCCTTCTTCATTCTTATGACCGGACGGCCAAGAGGAACGCCTTAATCAGGAACATGCAATACTATACAAAATAGTTTTAGATCTATATCATATATCTCATATACAAATTAGATCTAATCATGGCATATTTTGCATACATCTCATGTATATCGAATCATGCATATTTTCAGATCTAAATTATCTCATAATAATCTAAAAAATTAGATTTAAATTGATCTAATCAAAATAAATTCTAATCTAGATAATTATGTAGAACTATTCTACAACTAGTCTAGACATGCATCAATCATATCTCATATGATATTTAAAATTAAATAATTTTTATTTGCTATTTTTTAGATATTATTATAATAATTATAATATCAAAAAATAGTAAATAAATAGATCTAAAATATGATTTAATCAGATTAAATTAAAAACATGCAAGACTATTCTATAGAACTATTCTATTTTAGAACTAGTCATGCATATTTTCTAATCTTAGATCCAAATCATTTAATTTTAATTTTTTCTGATTTCAAGATCTGATCACATCTCATGTGACATCTAAAATTACTTATTTTTTAATTAAAATAAATTTAAAATTAGATCTAAATACTTTTAGAACCTTGGCTCTGATACCAGTTGAAGAAAAATCCTGATTTCTTCGGATCAGGTTCGTTCAGATCTGATCAGATCAAGAGATATATTTTAAAAATTTTTCTTTTTGATCTTAATTAGATCTGAGATATTTTAGATCTGATTATTATTATTTTAAAAATAAAATAAAATCTAGATAAATTAAATCAAATTTAATTTACCTTGATTTGGGTAATCCTATTATCCGTTTGATGATCCTGTATGCAGTGGAAGGTTCTGGATCTAGCCACGCAAGTGCCTGGCCTCTACCAGAATCCACTCAAGCTGGATGTGAAGATCCTCTTCTTCTCTATCACGTCTCCAAAAATTAGATCTGGATCTGATCTGGAGGATCTTCAAAACTCCTTTTGAAGATCAGCAGTCGTCCTTTGCAGCAGTGCAGCCTTCTAGCTTTCACTCGCCTTTCTTTGATCTGGATCGCACCAACCAAGCTCCAAAACTCTTTTGGACGTGGAGAGGAGAGGGAGAAGGTGGGTTTGGCATGGAGGAAGAGGGGAGAGGCAGCCTTGGGGCATGGAGTTTGAATTTCTCAAACTTTTCAATCACAATCTGGGTTGGGCGTAGGGTCTTATTTATAGACTTGTCTGTGATCCAACTTCTCTTCTTCCCAACCAATCATAACTCTTTGTGAAATCAGATCTAAATCTGATTGGTGGGAATAGAGTCCCCTGGATTCCTCCTTAGAGGGCGCCTAAGACCAGTCAAAGTTGGTTCTTAGGAGAACTCTAATTGGAATCCAAAAAGGAGATGGAGTCCCTGTCCAACAGGGACTCCTAGGCGCCTCCAACTTGGGCACACGTCAAAGGGTGGTGTGCGCCCTCTTCCTTGCCAGGTTCTGATAGGGAGACAAGCCCCCACTAGCTCTCCAATAGGTACGTGACATGTGGTCAAAAGTCAAAGTGTCAATGGTCAACATTTGACCAGTCAAAGGTAGACTTTTGACCAAAGTCAAAGAACAAGAAATGGCAGGTGACCAAAAATGGTAGGTAATGTCTTACAAAATAAGACAACCTTTTCTGACTTGGACAACCTCCAGTCAGACCATATGAAGGCCTCTGATTGAGCACAAACTCCTTTGGCTCAGTCAGGACAACTAATTTATGATAGCAAAAGAAGAACGTTAGGTTCAATCGAGTGCTAGCACGATTTCCTTGAACCTAATTGAATCTCATTCAGATCAATTGAACTGGATCAGTTCAATTGATGATCACCAGATTCAAACCCTTGTTTGTGTGACCCAGTTAGGTTCAGTTCTGTATGGTAATGGGATATGTCATGATCTCTATCATCGACATCATCGAAACTCCTTTCGATGGATCAGAACTCTTCTGATTCGAACAGCTAGAATGATCGATCATCTAAATCATTCTAATTGCTCCCAAAATCCACCAGTGACACCTAGCAGTATATGGTGGCAACCCATCAGAGCTGAATGTGAACCTCTTGGTGCAGCTACTTATGTGATTAAGTTCTTCTATCTTGAGCCCCGATCAGATTAGGGTTAAGGTGAACTCGTCAAACCCTAGTTTCTGTCATATGATGTAACCATTCGATTCGAGTCCGATGTGAAAATCTAAATAGAAACTCTTTCTATTATTTCACTCTACCATGGCCATGGACTTCTGAACTTGATTCTCATGATTATCATAGGGCTGCTCCTCTACCACCGAGGTAGATAGATTCCATCTTAATGCCATCCAGTTCCTACAATGAACATGCTATAGCCAACATACACCTCAAGGTTTCATATGGCTAGGAGACCGAGTAATGGTGTAGTCAAACTATAACACCATCAAGGTGAACTGTCGATGCATCTTAGGTCAATGAATCAGACACACCACTGCAGTATCGAGTCAGTCATCGATGAGAAGATAGACTCCCTAATGACTACTCGAGGTGGTCACGCTCAGTGCCCTCGTTCTCTAACGAGTATCTGTATTCTCGTTCTGGTATCTCCATACTATAGACTCAAGACTCATCTACTAAAGAGAAGCGATTGTACACCAACCTTTCAGATCAATCACCATCCTCGTGATGATCCTATGATCGAGAGCATTTTATGAGTTAACAATGATTATTCATGTATTAAATTTTCAACTCTTGAAAATATGAATTATCATTACCATTAACTCAAAGGATGTATCACAGACACTTAATACACATATATGATAGAAAATAACCCATTTTATTGATATTAGTCAAAATTATAATTTTGCCCCTAGAAATGTATTACAAGTGTCAGCCAATTCTAGCTTCTAGGGCACATATATCTAATATCCACTTGATCCCATGACTTCAAACAAGTCAAGAATAGATCCCTAACATCCTTCATGATCACACACACCAGCAAAACTATCCTTTAAAGAAGATCTAACTAGCCCTAGATCCTCTTTTCAAACTTCTGTATCACCGTTCCTCCATGTAAACAATCTCCACCTCAATCTAGAGACAACCACGAAGCAAACTAGAAGTTTTAAAATTAAACTTGGTGCAACAAATCCTGGATGTAGTAAATCCTAGGTATATTCCTTCCTTCCATGCAACACCACTCTGATACCAATTATCGAAAATACACGCTCTTTCCACACGGATCGGCATGGCCGCTGGTGATTATCCAAGCAAGAAAAAAGTACTTCTTAGAGATTTCTACGAAAGCACATCAAACAATTCAATAAATAGAGAAAAAAAGAAGAAGAGATTTTTAGGAGAAAAGAGCTTTTATTCAGTATATTTCAGCATCATAACAATCTTGATCTATTTTTAGTATATATACTTTACAAAGGATCAAGACCAAGCTCATAGAAAAACTCTCCAAATCCAAATAACCCACATCCATAAAATAATAACCCATAAAAATTGAACTAGCTAACCTGCGACTGGGTCGGCTTAGTTTCAGATTGAGTCAACCCAGTTATGTACAATGCCAACAATCTAAAAATACTACTTTCTATTTAAATTTTTTTTTGAGACCTAGCTGACTTAGTCCTGGATTGAGCCAACCCTGGCCTTGTTCCCAACATAGCCCGCTCAGTCTCAAGGTGAGCCAGTCCAGTTTTTAAACTTTGCTATTGAGACTGATTCTTCTTTCGGCTCGCTCCCATCTTTCCATGAACTATCTTCTCATATTTTCAAAACTTGGGAGTGCCACTTCTGAGCTCACACTGTCATGGTATGGATATATATATCTAATGAGTCACAAGTCTGAAGTCTTTGAAAATTTAAAGAAATTCAGGCTCGAAGTAGAAAAGCAAGCCAGAAAGCCCAATAAGATTCTTCAATTAGATCGAGGAGGTGAATACCTTAGTCAAAAATTTCTAGACTATCTTAAGGATAATGGCATAGTCTCTCAGTGGACTCCACCTGAAATACCTCAACTCAATTGGGTTTTAGAATCAAGAAATTGGATCCTACTGGATATGGTTCGATCCATGATGAGCGTCACCAACCTTCTTGATTTTCTTTGGCAACATAGTCTAATGACAGTAATATACCAACTAAATAAGATTTCTTCTAAAATTGTTCCTACCATACCGTATGTGATATGGCATGGTAAGAAACCAAGTTTGAGTTATCTCAGAATTTGGGATTGTCCTGGTCATGTTAAGAAATAGCAGGCGGATAAATTGAAGTCTAGATTCTTTAGAGCTTGATTCATTGAATATCCTAAGAAATTATTAAGATATTATTTCTATATTTCAAAAGATCATAATATGATTATGAGTTGACATGCCATCTTTCTTGAAAAATAGTTTATTCAAGATGGTGGCATTAGGAGATAGATTAGGCTCGAGGAGAAGATCTCTGATGAGCAATAAGCTAAGAAACCTAAGAAACCAAATCAGTTAGAGCCAGTCCAAATACAACCTCCTCCATCTCGTAGATTAGGTAGAATTTCTCATCCTCTTGAGAGGTACATGGGTACAATTTCAGAGGATGTAGAGAAACTATTCCTTACGAGAAATGGAGGTCATGATAATGATTCCAAGACCTATGATGAGGCGATATTAGATATCGACTTTGAGAAATGGTTAGAGATAGTGAGATCAGATATTGACTTGATGCACTCGAACCAAGTCTAGACCTTGAAAGATCCATCTAAAGGTATTGTACCTATTGGGTGTAAATGGATCTTCAAGAAAAAGATAGGTGTCGATGGAAATGTAGAGACATTCAAAGCTAGGTTCACAGCGAAAGAGTATAGTCAGTAAAAAGGCATTGACTATCAGGAGATCTTTTTGCCAGTAACCATGCTAAAATCCATCCGCACATTGCTTGCTGTTGCTGCCTATTTCAATTATGAAATATGGTAGATGGATGTGAAAATGATATTCTTAAATGAATATTTTGAGGAAGATATCTATATGGAATAGCCACTTGATTTCACATCCAATGATAGTGATCACAAGGTTTGCAAGCTGCAAAGGTCCATATATGGACTAAGCAAGCATCTTGGAGTTGAAATGCTCATTTTAATAATGTGATCAAATCATTTAGTTTCATCAAAAATGAGGAGCCCTGTATTTTTAAAAAGATCAATGGAAGCACTTTTTTCTTCCTCGTACTATACATGAATGTCATCCTCTTAATTGGAAATGATATTCCCATGTTGACATCTATCAAAATGTGGCTGTCGAAAGAGTTCTCTATGAAAGACCTAAGAGAAGCATCTTTTATATTGGAAATAAAGGTCTATAGAGATAGACGAAATAGGATGCTGGATCTTTCATAGAAGATGTACATAGAGGTGTTGAAGAGGCTCAGTATGGAAAACTCCAAGAGGGGATTGGTGCCCTTCAGACATGGCATTCATCTCTCCAAGAAGATGTATCCCAACACACCTGAAGAGATGAAATGCATGAGAAAGATCTCTTATGCTTCGGTAATAGGGAGCCTCATGTATGCGATGTTGTGTATATGATCTGATATTGCATAGTCTGTGAGTGTCATGAGTAGATATCAGTGGAATCTAGGTGAAGAGCACTGGACTTCTGTGAAGTGTATCCTTAAGTACTTAAGAAGGACTAAGGATATGTTTTTGGCTTTTGGAAATGGAGAACTCTAGGTTCAGGGGTATATAGATTCGGATTTTATGTCTGACATAGATGATCAAAAGTCGACATCTGAAAGTCTGTTCATATGCAATGATGGTACTATTAACTGAAAGAGTTCTAAACAGATAGTGATTGCAGACTCCACCATGGAAGCTGAGTATATTGCTGCATCAAAAGCTACAAAAGAAGCATTCAGGTACAAGAAATTCACCATAGAGCTCGAAGTCATGCCATTGGATGACGTCCCTCTGTACTATGATAACAATGGTACATAGCCCTAGCTAAAGCATCAAGGTCTCACCGAAAGTCGAAGCATATCGAGCGATGATATCATCTTATCCATGATTATCTCGAGAAGGGATACGTCGAGGTTAAGAGAGTTGACACCATAGATAATGTGGTTGATCCACTAACGAAGCCATTGAGCCAGTAATAGATCGAAGCCCACCTTGAGAAGATGCGACTTAGATTTGTAGCCAATTGGCTTTAGGTCAAGTAGTAGTTTGTTAGATGTGTACCCTAGAAGCTAGATTGGCTGACACTTGTAATACACCTCTAAGGGTAATTTTATAATTTTGACTTAAAAATTAATAAAAAATATTTTATTCTATCACATTGTATAAATAGTGTCTGTGATACATTCTTTAAGTTAATGGTAATGACAATTCATATTTTTAAGAGTTGAAAATTTAAGACATGAAGTCTCATAGTTAACTCATAAACTGCTCCTAATCGTAGAATCATCATGAGGATGGTGATCGATCTGAAAGATTGATGTACGATTACTTTCTTAAAAAAGATGGGTCTTGAGTCTATGGTGTGGAGACACCAGAGCGAGAGTATAAGTACTAGTTAGAGAATGAGGGCACTGAGCATGACCACCTCGAGCAGTCATAAGAAAGTCTATCTTCTTGTCAGTGACTAAGCTCAATATTGTAGTTGTGTGTCTAGTTCTTAGACTTGAGGTGCATTGGTAGTTCACCTTGAATGTGTTATAGGTGTGTTATAGCTTGACTATACCATAACTTAGCCTCCTAGCCATTCGAAATCCTGAGGTGTATGTTGACCATAGCATGTTCATTATAAGGACTGGTTCTCATCAAGATGGGATCTAGGTGCATCGGTAGTTCACCTTGAATGTGTTATAGGTTTGTTATAGTTTGACTATACCATAACTTAGTCTCCTAGCCATTCGAAATCTTGAGGTGTATGTTGACCATAGCATGTTTATTATAAGGACTAGTTCTCATCAAGATGGGATCTATCAATCTTGGTAGAGGAGTAATCCTATGATGATCATGTGATCGAGTTCTTAAACCCATGGCTATAGCAGTATGATATAATAGAAAAAATTTTTCTATTAGGGTTTCATATCGAACTCAGATCGATTGACTCAATCATATGATAGGATATTGGGTTTGATGAGTTCATGTTAACCCTAGTCCTATCCGGGCTCATGATAGAAGAATTCAATCACACAGATAGCTGCACCAAGAGGTTCGCATTCAATTCTGATGGATTACCATCATATACTGCTAGATGTCACTGGTAAATTTTGGGAGCAATTAGAATGATCATGATGATCGATAATTCTAATTGGGTGAATCAAAAGAGTTCTGATCCATCGAAAGATGTTTTGATGATGTCGATGATAGAGAACACTACATGTCTCATTACCATACAGAACTGAACCTAACTAGATCACACATATAAGGATTTAGGTCTGGATATGATCAATTGAGTTTACCCAGTTCGATTGATTTTGATTGGATCCAATTAGATTCATAGGAAATCATGCTAATACAAGAATGAGCCTAACATTCTCCTTCTGTAGTCTTTCTAATTCATCTTGACTGAGTCAAATTGGATTTGGCTCATACCTGAATCATGAATGGATTTATTTTCATTTGGCTGGAACTTGTCCAAGTTAGATTGAGTCTTGAAATAATCCATTTTAGTGTAACTGGACTAGGGTCAATAGTTGACTCAATTAAAAGAATTGAGGGTCATTAGGTCTGAGCCTCCTAGAGAATTTTTTAGAACTCTTTTTCTCTAATTTCTGGGCATGTGATTAGGCTCAAGTCCTACTTTGGGTGTGCCTAATTTGGTGAATTTTGGTGGTGCCTACATTGAGTTAAATTAGAATTTGATTTGGATCAAATTATAGAAGAAAGAGTCCTTGGACTCTTCCTTATCCTTTCATGTCGCCAATTTTGGGAGTGTTTTAGGTGACAAAAACATTGATGGTGATTAGTCTTTGGCATGGAGATCAGGCCTAGAGTCTATAATGATCAAGCAAGCTAGTTGCTTGATGGATTAGGACACTAAGTTGGCACAGGAGTTTATTTAAAGAACCTGCATCCTAGGGTTTTAGAACTATGTTGGAAAATGCATCCTAAAGCCAATCATCAGCCTATTGATAGTTAAAATATATTATAATTATAATTAATTTATTAATTAATAAAATATATTTTGAGTATTTTTCATCATAAGTTTTTATCTTTTAACGAACTTCATTATTGTGATGAAGTCCTTAAGACTATTTAGGTTCGATAAAGAAAGGATTCATTGATTAGTCCTTAAAACTGTTCACGACCAAATGATAGACTGTTAATAAGGATGATAGCATCTATCGAGCATAGGTTACTATATGCCATATAGATTGCTTGTGCTCTTAACCAAAGAGTGTGGAGACACTGGTATGGCATACAGGTGAGATGTAGGGTATATTGTCACTGAACGTGACCAACTCCAAAGTATTCTGTGAAGGAAAGTGCGCAGGATTTCTAGCTCTACTTTCAAAAATATTTTTTAAAAAATATATGTAGTGAAAAAATTATTAATCATATTAATAATAAGAGCTATAGATCTAATCTAAAAATTCTACATACTACAGGATCTAATGCATCGTATATGCATGTATATTTGAAAATAAAACAACAACTATAGTAAAACTATTTTTACTACTCTACATGTTCAGAACACATTATCTTTTCATGGAGAGATAAACTCTACAATCTAATCTCCTCGGTGTAGATCTGATCATCATGATGTAGCCACACACACATCTGGCCTCCATGGGTAATCCACACGAGGTCCTCATCTCGATCAACTCCTCCTGAGTGCTAGCTCATGTAGAAGTCTTTGTAGATTGATGCAAATCAAACTCCTTTGGTCTTTTTCATCAGGTCTTTGGATGCTCTAGATCCTAATGAATGCAGAAGAGATTTAGTAGAGATTTTCACCAAGATCTGTGTACTCACGATCCTCATTCCTCACAGATCTAAATCTCAAATCCTAGACAGATTCTAAGGTATGCACTCACCCAAATACCCTTGCACCTAGAAGTCTTTCTTTTCTAGTTTTTCTCACACATGCAGAGAAGAGAGTTTCTCTTCTCTCCATTACTCTCTCCTCTCTTCATTGGGTTCTTTATATTCTGCATGCCCATAAAATCAAACATTTTATACATCGCACGAACAAAGAGAGGCATGAGGGAAAGGTTTAGATCAAGTGGTTACCCATTCAAATACAAATCTTATTTGAATTGAACACATGCCAGGCATTAATATTTTGGCACAAGGTATTAATATTCCTCCTTACTCAGCTTCTTATGCAGGCATGGTCTTAAAAACTGCTTAATTTTTAGAAATTTAGTAATAATATTTTATATATTCAAGATGGCTCTCTTACAGCTTATGCATAAATCCTCTTGGCTGATCTTCCCATTTTTCGGGATATATTGAACATTATAAATAGTTTTCCTTCTTGCATTATTTCTAACATTCATTGCGAACAAAACCAAGTTGCTGATTGGCTCTCCAAGCAAGCTCTTTTAGGTAATTTTGCTCCTTCACCAAGGGGGAAGTGTCGCCTTCACAATTTGCTTTAATATTACAACAAGATCTTATTCAGAAATCAGCAATGAAGCTCACGAATTGTATCGTTTTCAGCTCTCCCACTGTTGAACCTCTATGTCGGTTGTCACCCACAATAGGATATGCTTTAGGCTATTTGCAAACTACCGGTTGCTTTGGTTGTCAACATATTATTACCTTACTTTGGTGCGTGAGAAGGGAGAATGCACACCCTCCCTTGCATGGAAAAAATATTCATGAGAAACCTCATTCTCGTGGAGATAGTATGGTGCAAAACAAAGGATGATGTGGCATATGGGAAGACTAGTCAAACTAGTGTATTGTTTATCATTCAATTGAACTAATCCAATCCAAATTGGTTAGGCCCAATCAGACCAGATTAAATCTAATTTATTTAGGCTTAATTAGACTCAGTTAAATTCTAATCAAATCAAAAATTAATCAAGCCAAATTTTTTATCAAATCAGAGATTAAACCTTCTTGACGATTAGATCATCTTATAACCTAATCGATCAAATCCAAATGAATCTAGTTCAATTTGTCTTGATCCAAAAATAATCACTCAATTAAATTGAGTTAATTAGTGATCAAATTTACTAATTAAACTTCTCTAGATTAGCCATTAGATCAAGTAGGAACCTCTAGTGTGTGTGATGCTGCAGGCTCAAACCTAAGTTGCTAGCATAGGAACTAATTTTCTGTACTAATCTAAGTGACCATCTAGCAATGATATCCAATATTCGGATAGGTCGAATAGTGCAATCTCAACATTCAGAACCTACATGAATATGGTTACTGCATAATTCATCCCTTTGATCTCTATGCATAGGATGACTCAGGATTTAACTATCAACCTTGAAAGATACATCCAAATCGTGTCTCAAAGTAATTAGTCCTGTGACCCTTCACTAGGACTACCCTGGCTAAGACTTTGCTAAATTGAAATACTATTGAACATAGCTCCTGAGTCCAGGGATGGTCAATTCCATCTTGATTCATGCATCGACTCCTCAAGTACTTGATTGTACCGAAAAATCTTCCATCACTAAATTAAAAATTCAGGTAGTCCAGCACCAAAGCACAATGAGTTGCTTGAAAGTTACCATGATGATCCTAGGTTGGAGGGACACTTATGTCCATATTCTATCTGAGTAATTCTTGACAGTAGAAAAGCTCCAAAGTTGATCATGTTCAGTATAGATGTACCCCTATATCTTATCTACATGCCATACCAGTGTCTCCATACTCCTTGGTTAAGAGGACAACCAACTTATATGGCACACACCAACCTATACTCGATAAACATTATCGTCCTTGATAATAATGTATCTTTTGATTGCGAACATATTTGAGAATTAAATGATAAATCTTTCTTTGTTAATTCTAAATAGTCCTAAGAACTTCATCATAACAGACAAGAGTTCATTAGAAGATAAAATATTTATGATGAAAAAATTAGAATAACTTTTATTCAATTAATAATTCATATACAATTACATAAAATAGCTCAATCGTCAACAAGTTGATGATTGACTTTGGGACACTATTTTCAACAATCTCCAACTTGGCCTAAAACCAATCAGTGCAGTCTCGTATACCCATCTTCGACTTGAAATCGTTGAACTCGTTCATCACAATGGCTTTAGTGAATGGGTTGGCTATGTTCTCCTTTCCATCTATCTTTTGAAGATCGACATCACCTCGATCCACGATCTTCTAGACAAGATGAAAGTGGCATAGAATATGCTTTTTCTACTGGTATGTTTTTGGTTTCTTCATCTGAGCAATGGCTCTAGAGCTATCATAGAAGAGCAGAACTGGACTATCAAGGAAGGATGCTACTTCAAGTTTGGTGATGAACTTCTTTAGCCATATCGCTTGTTTGGTAGCATCTGATGTAGCAACATACTCTACCTCGCACACTAAATCAGCCACGATGTGCTGCTTGAAACTTTTCCAGCATACAGCTCCACCATTAAGGATAAACACATACCCCAACATACTCTTGCTATCATCATGATCAGATTAGAAACTATAGTATGTAAACTCTACAAGTTTCAAGTCTGACTCACCATAAACAAGCCACTAATTTTTAGTATTTCTTAAATACTTTAAGATGATTTTAACAACCTTCCAATGATTCTTTTCTGGATTAGATTGGTATCTACTCACGGTCCCTATTGAGTATGCCACATCTGATCTCGTACATGTCATGGCATATATGATAGAATCCATTGCTGAAGCATATGAAATTCTACTCATATGCTCTCTCTCTTAAGGTATTGTCGAAGAATTCCTCTTCAAGAGAAAAATTCTATGGTCTATTGGTAGATAGCCTTTCTTGAAATTCTCCATGCTGAACCTCTTCAACACAGTATCAATGTACGTGGACTAGGACAATCCAAGCAATCTTTTAGATCTATTTCTATAGATCTTCATTCTTTGGATGTAGGAAGCTTCTTCTAGATCCTTCATGGAGAACTATGACAACAGCCAGATCTTTATTCCTTGTAATATAGGGACATCATTTTCGATTAAGAGAATATCATCCATATACAAAATGAGGAATACAACTGCTGGACCATTAGCCCACTTATATATGCAAGGCTCTTCTTTATTCTTAACGAAGCCATACGTCTTGATCGCACTATCAAAACATATATTCCAATTCCGAGAAGCCTGCTTCAGTCTATAAATGGACTTTTGAAGCTTGTACACCTTAGACTCATCTATGAATGTAAAACCTTCAGATTGTTGTTGAAAAATGTATTCTAAAATCAATTATCTAAGTAGTAGATGATTGAAATTAGTATATGCATTATCTAATAATAATAGTTATTTGGCTGATTCATCACAGAAGTTTCATCTTCCTTAAATGAACTCCTAAATTATGATAAAGTTCTTAGAACCACAATCAATCGATAAAGAAGAATTTATCGGATAGTTCTTAAATTATTCATGATCAAATGATAAGTTATTAATAAGAACGATAATTTATCAAGTGTAGGTCACTATATGCTATATGCATTGGTTGTCCTCGTAATCAAGTAGTGTGGAGACACTGATATGGCATCCAAATGAGATGTAGGAGTATATCTACACTGAACGTGACTAATGTAGCACTCTACTATCAAGAGTAGCTAGCTAAGGCTAATGAGTATAAGTGTCCCTCTGACCTGAGATTACCACGGTGACTTGCAAGCAACTCACTGTACTTTAGTGCTGGACTATCTGTATTTCTAATATAGGTTCAGAAGTTTTCTAGGTATAGTCAAATACTTATGAAGTCAGTATGTAGTCAAGATGGGATTGACCACTCCTGATTAACTTCAGGAAGAGAATGATTCATTATGTTTCAATTTAGCAAAACCTAGGCCTAGGTAATCCTCATGAGGAGTCATGGGATTTGAAAAATTTTGAGATACAATAAAGATGACTTATATGAGTATTGATAGAGTACTCATAGTCATCTTAAGTATTATTGGTCAAAGGAATGAATTATATGGTAACCATAGGCCAAGATTCTAAGAATGTTGTTTTGCATACATTCGACCTATTTGGACATCGGAAACCATTGCTAGATGATTACTTTGACTGGTATAGAAATTGGTTCCTATGCTATCAACTTAGGTTCGATCCTATAGGGTTATACACATAAGAGATTGTAACTTAATTAGATGGTTAATCAATGATTGAGAATCATTCTAAGGTCAAACATTCAATGCAATTGATGTTTGACCTAATGCAAGTATTGTAGAAGGATTGATTAGCAATTGGGTTGCAAATTGGCTTAATTTGATTGAGCAATCAGGTTAAGATCAAGTCTAATTTAATTAAATTCAATTAGAATTAGTTTGGACTTAATTAGATTAAGTTTAATTGGTTTATTGGATAAGCCAATTGCAAGGAAAAATAATTTCTAGTTAGACCAGGATTTGAGTGCACCTAATTTCTAATTGAGTTAGGATTTAAATTACATTTAAATATGGTTTAAACCTAACTTAATTGGATTTCTAGTTGGACTAAGATCATCCATAATTAGGCTTGCACTAATTCTATTTTAATTAGGTTCAAAATTATTTTGACTTAGTCAAGTAGGAAGAGTCCTAATTGGACTAGGATTCTCTCACTATTTCCTTGCATGACTATGATGTTCCATGCCCATAATTAATTCTAGAATTACATGAGTTTTTCCCATGCCTAAAAATGGTCCCCATGCTCATATCTGGTGGATTTGAGTTTATATTTGATCTATTCAAATATGAAAATTAGTTTTGCATGAGATTCTATGTGATAGAGTCCCACTTCACCAAAACTTTTCCCTCCCTATTTTGGAATTTCTCCCATGCCCACCAAATTTTTTGTCACCCACTTTTCTCCTGATTTCGTGCAATTCCTTTTGTTTCTCCATGCACAAAATTAAGGGGGAGGCATCCAAGAGTTGGATGCCCCCAAAATCTCCTCCTTGGTCTCCTATTAAGACTAGGTTTTGACTTAGTCTTCCATACATAAAAAGGGAGGATGCCTCCTATCAAGTTTAGGATGTGTAAAATCTAGAAAATTCATGAAAAAACTAGAAGAGAAGGAGGAGAAGGCATGAAGGTTTGGGGCACCAAGTTCCTTGAAGAAAAGGTCTTCATCAAGACATCAAATGTTGATGTCTTGAAGGGACAATGGTAAGATAAGATTGTCTTCTCTTTGTTTTTCTTTTAAGTACTTTTCTCTTATTTATTTTATATAATTTTTATATGATAAAATCCAAGAGAGAGAGGAAAAGGGCATGGAGATCTGTGCTTCAAGATGTTGGGGCATAGTGATCCTTTTGGACATGATCTGATCATGTCCTGATGAGAGAAGAAGAAGAGAAGAAGGTCTTGTCTTAGGACTTTTTTGAGAACCCTACTTCTCCATATTTTTGTAGAATTTTTTTATGAAAAAAATTTGATAATTTTAGATCTGGAAACATGAAAAATATATAGAGGAGAAGATCTCCTCGTGTCCTAATATAGAGATATTTTCAGAACATTGATCATTGGTGTCCTGAAAGAGAAGATTTGTCTTCTCTTAGGGCTTTTCTTATATGTATTTATTTTAGATTTTTTAGAAGATCCAAAGGTTGGACTTCTACCTTATTCCTTCTTATGTTCTTCATCTCTTAGTATCTAAGAGATTCGAAGAATAAATTTTACATTAACCATCAGGAGGGATCCACGAGAATCTAGCACTTCGAGCGGATATTCATTCGACGAACCTTTGATTTTATTACAGTCTCGTGTGGATCACCTGTAGGGGATGAATGCATATGTAGCTCTAAAGAAAATAATGAAAGTCAACCATGATGTTCTCGACCCATGCAAAGATAAGAGATCTGATCTCTTCTCTCACCTAAGTACGATCTAGGTTTTAGATCTAGAATTATTCTAGATCTAGGATATTGATTTGATCAATACTAAATCTTTTATTTTTTAATTTAAAATATAATATGACATATTACAGATCCTAGATGTATGGTTTAGTAATTAGATTACATGCATTTATAGATTAAATGATTTAATTTGCATATTCCACTGCGTTATATTTTAAAAAATGTTTTGAAATTCATGCATGAAATCTTGTATATTTTCTAATAGTGGCATTAGAGCATCTAGGTTCGTTTATAATATGATGATATTTGCATTAAGATTAAATCTAAAATAAAGCTCTAAAGATCACACATACTGCTATAAGAATGTCCTACTGTAAGGTTTACCCCTTACAGCGGAGAGGTTGTCCTAGTATGTGCTGATCTATTCTTGAATCGTAAGTAAGTTAGATATGATCTAAATAATTTTATGATTTATCTTTTAATTTTAAATTTGAAATTAAATAGATGTTAGATCTATTTTAGATTATTTAGATTAAATTTAAATAATATCGAATTATACATACTACTATAAGGTTGCCCTACTGTAAGGTTTACTCCTTATAATGGAGAGGTTGTCCTAGTATGTGTTGACCCGAATAACCTAAATCATAAATATGTTAGATAAGATCTGAAGTGATTGGTAATTTATTTTAGATTTTAAATCTAATTTTAAATGGTTTATGATCTGATCCATATAATGTATTTTATGTTTAGATCTAGATCCTCATATTGCATATATTGATATGTAATTTTTATTTTAAATCTAGAATATGTCTGACATATTTATTTTATAGAATTTAAATTATGAACTTATTTTCTGCAAAATTCTAGATTCAAAATCCTAGGATATGATCGAAACATCAAAATAAATCAGATCTAAAATCATATATTGAATATGATTCAATGTAAATTATTTATCAATTTGAAACTATTTCAAATGATTAAATAAAAAATTAATTTTGAGGTTCTATAAATCCAAACCCATAAGCTTTGAACTTAATTAAGAATTAAGTGATTGTTTAGAATCTAGGTTTGTGATTTAAAGATCCTAAGATAATTTCATAAAATATGGATTAAAGGGTAATGGATTAGCTTTGATCAGTTCCTTAATTGGATTAGACCTAGGATTAGATAAAATATAGACTAAGTTAAGAAATTGATCAAATCTAATTAATAGTTAATTAGGATTAGGTCATTTCTATAGATCACTTCAATAGTTGTTATTGATCAAAGTCCATACATCTAACAAATGGATATTGATCGTGGCTTAGGGTCAAGCTTGAATGTTTAGGAAGATCAAATCAAAACTGATAAATCGATTGGTGTCTAAGATAAGTCTTGCATCCCAGACTGATGGTTTTTAATTGGCAGTCCACTTATCTGACCATTTTTAATGGTGTCTAAGGCATGCCGTGGCAGATCCTTCCATCGATCTTACTTATCTAGCCAATATGGTTAATCAAATCTTGATTAGGTTGCTCATTGATTCATGCTAACCCATGTCACATAAAAAATTAGTGAGACTGATCTAGGTACCCATGGATCGATATTGATCCTAGTCCTTGTCAATGACTTGAGAAGTCAGTGGGAGGACTTGACTTGGTGAAGTCAGTGGGAGCAAATTGATCCATATCCTTTCTATCCTTAAATCATAAATAATTTTAAATCCTCTAAAATTATTAGATCCTTAAAATGATAAAGTTATGAAGATAACTAAGTCATAGCCTCCCATTAAGGTGTTTGATAATGGGTCCATTAACTCAATGACCATTGGAGGCCCATAGGCCTGGTGCTTGTTGACTAATGAAATTAACATTCATCATATGATAACTTGAATGTATCTCTCTAATGGTGGTTAGGTTGACCAACCATAATTGGGCTTAATCATTCATTGGTTAGATGTACCAAGTATAGTCATGTAAATGGTTGGACCTAATCGAATCCTTATAGTGGAGGCCCTAACTTACTGATGAGGTTTATGGGGCAAAATTAAATCACTAGAAGTTGTTTGGAGAAATAATTGGTGATGAACCTATCCTTAGATCTACATGAGTTGACCAACCATAGTTGGGCTCATGTGTAGTCTATGTGGATTCTAGTACCTACTAGAAAATTAAGATAATTTTTGAATTAGAGGTAGAGGCTACCAATTTGAATAAAATAGTGGAAGAATCTTTAGACTAAAGTCCAAGTCTCTAGACTTAAAATAGTTTATATACTTAGATCATTGTTATCTTTTCTCAAAATAAGACTAAACCCTAATTGCTCCTATCACTGTTAGATAGTGATGACTTATGGGATCCAACTTCGATAATTAGTATCAAAAGTTGAATTTAGTTCAGTAGTATGAATGGATTCGCACTAGGGCTTCTAAGTCCAGTCAAAATAATTAGTCCAAAATTGACCTAAATTAGGCATAGTGCTTCTACTATTAGAAGCAGGATCATAGGAAGAAGAATTGTCTTGCTTTCCTTGACCATAATAGGCTGAACAAGAGAAAAGAGCAAGAGTTGCTCATCAAAGATGTTATTGATAATATCTTGAAAATTTTCTGTATATAATTCTGCTACCTGGGTATGGGATATCGATAGTCTTATGCAATTTATTGCAAGAATTTTAGGTAAGTGGAATATTTAAAAATGATGAGAAATATCTAAACATTGGGGATGGAAGTTTTGTTCCAATCCTAGCTTTAGAAATTGTCAAGCTTATTTTCAAAAGATGTCATTTTGAGTGATTATCACCATTGTCCATTGTTTATGATAAATGTGATCTCTATTAGCTTTTTGGTCATAGATAGTTATCATTTATCAATAAAAAAGATTATAGTGATATTATTATAAATAATATTACACTAATATGTGAACAATAAAAATAATATTTAACATTTATATAGCATATTAAGTGTAATGTACATATTTAATAAACACCCAAGTTAGATTATGTCATGGATGTCTATCTTTTGCATTATAGGCTTAGTCATCTTGATAAGAATAGGATAAATAGGTTAGCTTGAGAGAAAAACTTCAACATCAATGATTGTGAATCATTGATAGCTTGTGAGTCTTACCTTCTTGAGAAGATGATAAAGTCACCTTTTACTGAAAAAGGTGAAGAAGCTGATAAAGTTCTAAATCTCATACATAATGATGTATATGGACCTATGAACTTAAGTGCCGGAGGAAGATATTAATATTTTATTATAGACGATCTATCTGGGTATGGGTGCATCTGGCTTAAATCATTTGAAATGTTCAAATGATTCACTAATAAAATAGAAAAATAAACTGAACAAGTTATTAGAACTCTTCGATTAGATTGAAGAGGTGAATACTTATCCAATAAGTTTGTGACATATCTAGGAGATAATAGGATTCTCTTTCAGTGGATTTTATTTTGGAATACAATGTATCTGAAAGAAGAAGTTGAACTTTGTTAGGCATGGTTCAATCCATGATAGGGTTTACTTATCTGCCTATTTTAAGATTGTGCTGTTGTGATACTAGTTTTGCTCTAAAAATATACCGAGTAGATTTGTTGTAAAGACTCCATATGGGATATGGATCGGGCATAGACCTAAACTCTCTCACCTTCGCATTTGGAGTTGATTGGCCTATGTCAAAGATTTGCATACAGATAAACTTGGGTCCTGGTCCAATAGGTATTTGAGGGTTATTAATTCTACTATGCTGAAGAACATAAGATGTTCATTAGCAGAAGGACATTTCTTTTGGAAAGAAGTTCCTTAGAGAAGAAACTGATGCTTGTCAAGTTGAACTTGAGAAAGTTTGACTAGTAAAAATAAACAAACATAATCTAGTAAACTTATAGAACCAGATTTGATCAAATCAAATCTGGAGCCTATTAAAGTAGCACCTTTAGGAAGATTCGATAGGGTACCGCATTAGCCAGATAGATACTTCAGTGCGTTGGTCTAGGATGGCGATCTTGTTGAGCTCAATGAGAATAACAAGGATTCGATCATCTATAGGAATGGAATGTAGTGGTCTGACTCCGAGAAGTGGCTTGGAGCCACATAATTCAAATTAAAGTCCATGGAAATCAATAGTGTGTGGACACTAGATGATTCACTCGAAGGGATAAAATCCATTAGGTGTGAATGGATTTTCAAAAGGATCAGAGTAGCACAGATGGAAAGATAAAGACCTGTAAAGCCCGTTTAACTATTATCTCAGTTTTTGAACATACATTTTGAACATATGTCTTTTTTATGAACAAAGATAAATCCTACATTTGTAATTGAACAAAATGTTTTGTAATGTTATTTCTTGTGTTGTCTGTGGATGAAGTTCTCTTAATCAAAAATGACATTCTAGCATTGCAAGAAATAAAGATTTGACTGTTATCTAATTTCTTCATGTTCAAAATCAGATATGGTATACTCACTAATGGTAGTGAGTAGATACCAGTTTGATCTAAGTAAGAATCATAGAAAGATTATATAGACAATTCTTAAGTATTTGAGAAATACTAAGGTCTAATGACTCAAATATGGAAATACTGACTTAAAATATGTGGATATTTTAAGTTTAGTCAAAACAAGATGACAACAAGAGAATGTCGAGTCATATCCAAATTACAGGAGCAATCTGCTAGAATGGTTCCAAGTAGGATGCTTTAGCCTATTCAGTTAGTGATGAATAGTACATCATGGCATATGATGCTGCCATGTATGTTGTGTAGTTGCTGAGTTCATTAGCAGGTTGGGAGTGGCACCCTCAACTGATGGTTCAGTCCTATCGTAACATTGGAGCCATAGCTCAGGCTAAAGAACCAAAAGACCAACATATTCTGCATCGCTATCATCTTTGATTTTAGATCAGGATGACGTCGATCTTTGGAAAATTGATAAAAAAGGAGAACTTGACTAACTCATTTGCTAAGGTCTCGAAACTAAGGAGTTCTACAAACTCAAGTGAAAGATAGGATATTTGATATTATTCTGATTGGCTTTAGTCCAAGTATGAGTTATTAAAAAATATGTCCTAAAGCTAATTATCTAAGTAGTAGATGATTGAAATTAGTATATAAATTATGTAATAATAATAATTATTTAGCTGATTCATTATGAAAGTTTTATCTTTCTTAAATGAACTCCTAAATTATGATGAAGTCCTTAGAACCATAATCAATCAATAAAGAAGGATTTATCAGATGGTTCTTAAATTGTTCATGACCAAATGATGAGTTATTAATAAGAATGATAACTTATCGAGTGTAGGTTACTGTATGCTATATGCATTGGTTGTCCTCGTAACTAAGTGGTGTGGAGATACTGGTATGGCATCCAGATAAGATGTAGAAGTACATCTATACTGAACGTGACCAATGTAGTATTCTATTATCAAGAGTAGCTAGCTAAGGTCAATGGGTATAAGTGTCCCTCCGACTTAAGATCACCATGATGACTTGCAAGCAACTCATTGTACTTTGATGTCGGACTGCCTATATTTCTAATATAGATTCGAAAGATTTTTGGATATAGTCAAGTACTTGTGAAGTCAGTGTGTGAGTCAAGATAGAATTGACAACTCTTGATTAACTTCAGAAAGAGAATGACTTGTTGTATTTCAATTTAGCAAAACTTAGGCCTGGGTAGTCCTCGTGAGGAGTCACAAAATTTATAAAATTTTAAGATACAATAGAGATGACTTGTATGAGTATTGACAGAGTACTCAAAGTCACCTTGAATATTATTGGTTAAAAGGATAAATTATATGATAACCATGGGCCAAGGTTCTAAGAATGTTGCTTTGCAAACATTCGATCTATCTGGACGTCGAGAATCATTACTAGATGGTTACTTTAATTAGTACAAGAATTAGTTTCTATGCTACCGACTTAGGTTCAAATCTATAGGATCACACACATAAGAGGTTGTAACTTAATCAGATGGTTAATCATGATTAAAAATTATTCTAAGGTCAAACATTCAATACGATTGATGTTTAACCTAATGCAAGTGTTATAGGAGGATCGATTAGCAATTGGATTGCTAATAGGCTCAATTTGACTAAGCAATCAGGCTAAGATCAAGTCTAATTAAATTAAATTTAATTAAAATTAATTTAAATTTAATTAGATTAAGTTTAATTAATTTATTAGATAAGCCAATTGTAAGAAAAAAATAATTTCTAGTTGGACTAGGATTTGAGTGCACCTAATTTCTAATTAAGTTAGGATTTAAATCAGATTTAAATATAATTTAAATCTAACTTAATTGGATTTCTAGTTAAACTAGGATCATTCAAAATTAGGCTCACACTAATCCTATTTTAATTGGATTCAAAATTATTTTGACTTAGTCAAGTAGTAGGAGTCCCAGTTGGACTGGGACTCTCTCACTATTTTCTTGTGCCACAATGATGTTCCACACCCATAATTAATTCTAGAAAAATTACATGAGTTTTTACAATGCCTAAGAATGGTCCCCATGCCCATATCTGGTGGATTTGAATTTATATTTGACCTGGTCAAATATGAAAATTAGTTTTGCATGAGATTCTATGTGATAGAATCCCTCTTCACCAAAACTCTTCCCTCCCTCTTTTGAAGTTTCTCCCATGCCCACCAAATTTTTTGTCACCCACTTTTCTCCTGATTTTGTTTATTTTCTTTTGTTTCTCCATGCACAAAATTAAGGGGGAGGCATCCAAGAGTTGGACGCCCCCAAAAACTCCTCCTTGGTCTCCTATTAAGACTAGATTTTAACCTAGTCTTCCATATATAAAAAGAGAGGATGCCTCCTATCAGGTTTAGGATATGTAAAACCTAGAAAATTCATGAAAAAATCAAAAGAAAAGGAGGAGAAGGTGTGTAGGTTTGGGGCACCAAGTTCCTTGAAGAAAAGGTCTTCCTCAAGACATCAAATGTTGATGTCTTGAAGGGACAAAGGTAAGAGAAGATTGTCTTCTCTTTATTTTTCTTTTAAGTACTTTCCTCTTATTTATTTTATATAATTTTTAAATGATAAAATCTAAGAGAGAGATAGAGGAAGAGGGTGTGGGGATCTGTGCTCCAAGGTGTTGGGGCATAGTTATCCATTTGAACATGATCTGATCATGTCCTGATGAGAGAAGAAGAAGAGAATAAGGTCTTCTCTTTGAGTTTCTTTGATAACCCTTCTTCTCCATATTTTTGTGGGATTTTTCTATGAGAAAAATCTGATAATGTTAGATCTGAAAATATGGAAAAAACATAGAGGAGAAGGTCTCCTTTTATCCTAACATAGAGATGTTTTTAGGATATCAATCGTCAGTATCCTGAAAGAAAGATTTGTCTTCTCTTAGGGCTTTTCTCATATATATTTATTTCAGATTTTTTGGAAGATTCAAAGGTTGGACTTCTTCCTTGTTCCTCCTTGTGTTCTTCATCTTTTGGAGTATCTAAAAGATTCAAAGAATAAATTTTACATTAACCATCAGGAGGGATCTGCGAGAAGCTAGCACTTCGAGCGGATCTTCGTTTGATGAACCTTCGATTTTATTGTAGCCTTGTGTGGATCACCTATCGAGGTCGGACTAGTGTGTGGCTCTAAAGCCAATAATGAAAGTCAACCATGGAGTTCTTGACTCATGCAAAGATAAGAGATCTGATATCTTCTCTCACCTAGATGCTATCTAGATTTTAGATCTAGGATCTAGGGTATTGATTTGATCAATACCAAAACTTTTATTTTCTAATTTAAAATTTAATATGATAGTTATAGATCCTAGATGTAGGGTTTAGTAATTAGATTACATGTATTTATAGATTAAATAATTTAATCTGCATGTTTCGTTGCATTATATTTCAAAAAAAATTTTGAAATTCATGCATGAAACCTTGCATATTTTCTAATAGTTGTATCATATACACCTCTTGATCCACCTCTCTATTTAGGAAAGCTGTTTTCACATCCATTTGCCAGATTTCATAGTTCAGATGTGTAGCTATCACAAGCATGATCTGAATGAACTTGAGCATTGCCATAGAGAAAAATATCTCATCATCGTTAATACCATAACGTTGATGATACCCCTTGGCAACCAGATGGGCTTTATAGGTCTTCATCTTTTCGTCTGTGCCTCTTTTTCTTTTGAAGATCCACTTACACACTATGGATTTTACCTCTTTGAGTGTGTCAATCAATGTCCATACATCGTTGGCCTTCATGAACTTTATTTCGGATTGCATGGCATCAAGCCATTTTTCAGAGTCGGGTCTTTGCATTGCATCCATGTAAGTGATCGGATCCTCATCATTCTCATCAAGTTCGACAGGATCTCCATCCCAGACCAAGAAACCATACCATCTATCCGACTGACATGGTACTCTACTAGATCGCCTTAAGGGTGTAGGTTCAGTAGGCTCCAAGTCTGATCGAATCAAATCTAATTTAGGTTCAACTACTTGTATCGATTCTTCCACCTATGGAACTTCCTCAAGCTCGACCTTAGAGGTATTAGTCTTTTTGGAGATAAACCCCACTCCCGCCGAAGTCTAGTCTGATGCTTAGCCTAATGTAATTAGTAATCATAAAAGAGCTTTGATCGAAAATTCTCTAGCAGCCAAACTCCTTTCGGAGTTCTCCTTTAGTTAGATTCCTTCAGACTCCTTTCGGAGTTCTCCTTTAGTTAGATTCCTTCAGGAGCCAAACTTCTTCTGAACTTCTCCTTCAGTCAGATTCCTCCAAGAGCCAAACTCCTTTCAGAATTCTCCTTCAATCTTCAGACTTCTCCTTCAGTCGGATTCCTCCAAGAGCCAAACTCCTTCTAGACTTCTCCATCAATCAAACTCCATTCGGATTCCTCCAACGGATTACTTTCAGATTTCAAGTAGTATTCTTCCCAGATGATCCCCTCTAGCCATATTCCCTTTAAGAGTTCAAACTTCTCTATAATTGATATATATCAAAGCTCTTCACCAACCAATGCCTGCTTCCTCTGAACTTCAACTATTAAACCTCAACGAACAGACGACCCCACTATCGAACAATTACGACTATCATTATCAGTTTGCTACAGGCGACCCCACTATCAAATGGTTATGACTGTCATTATCAGTCTACTATGGATGATACATCTTTTCGTAATAAATTTCATATGGCCCCGAGCAGCCCATGATTGGACGTTTATGGTTGTCACTATCAGTCTGCTTCGGACTCCATCTATAAAAGGGATCCTCCAAATACATTTTCTCTAATCTCTCTTCTCCTTTCCAAAACTCTACTGAATTCTTACCTGAGCACTCCATTTCTGTTAGCTAGAAGAGTTGACTTGATCGTTCGAGGATCCTACCGAAGCCACCACCATCGACTTTGGATGAGACTTTATTTTGTAGATCACCAATAGCGACATCTTCTTTCTTAACTCTAGCTCGATCCAGCGTCAACCAGATTCTACACCAACATGATTGGTGCTAGAGGAAGGGCTCCTCTATTCTTGAAGTTCTTTTGTTCTTAAAGGAGTGCTTAGCAGTGATCTCTTTTCTTCCTCTCTAGAGTTCTTCTCGAAAAAAATGCCTCCCAGGAAAGCTTCGACCCGATGATCAACGGCCTTTGTAGCCAAATTCCATCCAGATTTATCTGCTCCCGCTTTAGCTTTGGTAACTCAAGTGCCACCTACAGCCATGATGGATTTGGGGCAGTTTAACCTACTGGTCTAGTAGGTTCGCGATCTCATAGAGGCGGTGTAGGCCATACATCGTCAGGATCCAGAGCCAATTTGGCTGAAGCAGACTTCTCCAAAGCCCCATAATCTGATCGGAGGATGGCCGACTTGGGCTAGCTAGCCGATGATCTCTGAAAAGAGGAAGCAGAGGGTGGATAGCCATTGCTCGAACCATGACTCGACCCATGGGAGAGCTTTGCCTCCATCCCATTAGAAAACTCTAAAGATCAATGATCATGAAGATCTCTTGAATCAAAGGCTCCAAGAAATGAGTCGATGAATCAAAGAGCTCCATCATACTCCCTCCTCACATAGTAATAATATTTGTACTGATCCTCCTTTATCTCAGAAAATTATACAAGAGCCCATTCCATCGAACTTCAAGCTTTCCTAATTTAAAAGCTATGATGGAACTTCTAATCTGGTCGATCACCTGGAGGCCTTTTGGACCATGATGTTGCTCCATGGCGCACCATACGCCATCTTATGTCGAGCTTTTTCATCTATGTTAAAGGAAGTAGCAAGAAACTGGTACTCGATATTGAAGTTGGGTATGATCTTCTTCTTTGATCAGATGAGACATCAGTTTGTGGCTCACTTCGTCAGCAACCAAAGCCCATGCTAAGGTTTGGATTCTCTGATGAATATCAAGTAGAAGGAGAGAGAATGTATCCGAGCTTATGTCATCGGTTTAATGCTGCTGCATTGAAGGCCCAAAATCGGGATCAGTCTATTGCAATGGTCGAACTCAAGGATGACTTTCAGAAGAATGATTTACTGTTCTCCCTAGAGAAGAAGTATCCCCGAGACTTTGCCGATCTGTTGGCTCGGGTTGAAGGATATGTCCGAGTGGAAGAAACCTTCAAATTGAAGGATGAAAAAGTCACAGGAGAGTGGCAGACAGGTGAGTCTAATAAACCCACAGTTGATGGAGGGTCGAATGAAGTTTGGCTGTACTTACGGACTCCCCCCAAATGCAAGTGAGCCCGAACTCCTCCTTGAGCTCATCGTCAAAGAAGTTTCGACAGAAGGGCACGAAGAAGTTCTTTCCCTAGAAGGTTTCATAATTACGCCCCCCTTAATGTTCCAAAAATGAAAGTATTGATGGAGATCAAGGAACAATTGCTGAGGCCTAAAAGGATGTGCACTCATCCTGGCAAGTGCAATCCTAGCAAATACTATCTCTACCATCGTGACCATAGCCACGATATTGAAGAATGCATTCAGCTTCAAGACGAGATCGATAAGCTCATCAGGAGAGGTCGGCCGGATTAATTCCTCAGACATCGGCCTGAAGCAAGAGAAGATCGATCAAGGGCACTACTGCAGCCAAAACCACCAAGAAGAGAGGAACAACAAGAGGATCGACCACCTCTAAGCATCATCAACACTATCTCTGAGGGACTTTGGTGAGAAGAGGCCAGCGGATCTGAGGGATCAGTGAAAAGATGGAGGGCTGATGAATCCATAACCTTCACTAAGATAGATGCATGAGGAGTACAGTTTTCGCACAATGATACGGTTATAATCTCTTTAAATATAGCAGACTATAATATACGTCTATTCTAATTGATAATAGAAGTTCGACTGATGTCTTATTTTATGATGCTTTCTTCAAAATGTCAATATCTAATAGTCAGCTTGGACCAATAAACTACCCCTAGTAGGCTTCGTTGGTGCTACAGTACCAGTTAATGGTGTAATAACTCTAGCTGTGGCTGTCGAACAATATCCAAAATAATCCAGAGCATAGGTGGATTTTCTGATAGTAAAGACTTCCTCCGCTTATAACTTAATTTTTAGCCGATCTAGTTTAAATGCATTTCGAATGGTGGTATCCACTTATTATTTGAAGATGAAGTTTTCGACAAGTTACAAGATTGGAGAGGTCAGGGGAGATCAAGCTCTAGCAAGGCACTGCTACTCAATTACCCTATGAAAGAAAGAACAGTCCAACCCTTATCTTATTGGCAGTTTAGATGCCCGAGATGACCTCATGGAAGAAAGGGGAGAAGCGATAGAAGATCTTCTGACCGTCTTCCTGAATGACAAAAATGCAGAGCATACGGTGCAAATTGGCTCCAATCTAGAAGATAAAGTTCAGGAGTAGCTCATCGCCTTTTTATGGAGGAATACCGACATCTTCGCCTGGGTTCCAATAGATATGTCTGGGATTGACATCGAGGTTATGCAACATCGGCTAGCCGATCATCCCAAGCATCAACCAGTGAAAGAAAGAGTTCGAGGCCATGCACCAGAAAGGCAGAAGGTAATAGCAGAAGAAGTTGACAAGCTTTTCAACATCGGATTTATCCAAGAAGTCAGCTATCCAATTTAGGTCTCTAATGTGGTCCTAGTCAAGAAAGCCAATGGCAAGTGGAGGATGTGCATCGATTTTAAGAAGCTTAACAAAGTCTGCTTAAAAGATAGCTATCCTTTATCCAAAATTGATCAACTGATGGATGCAACTTTAGGCAACGAGTTTCTTATCTTCATGGATGCCTTCTCTGGCTACAACCAAATTTGGATGGCACCGAAGGACGAGTAGAAGACTGCTTTTATTACTAACCATGGTCTTTACTATTATAGGGTCATGTCCTTTGGGCTTAAAAATGCATGCGCGACTTATCAGCGCTTAGTCAATAAAATCTTCAAGAAGTAGATCGACCGCAATATGGAGGTTTACATCGATGATATGCTGGTCAAAAGTCAAAAGACTATCAATCATATTGCCAACCTTGAAGAGGCTTTCGATGCACTTAGAAAATACAAGATGAAGCTGAACCCAACCAAGAGCACCTTTGGGGTAGCCTCAGGAAGATTTTTAGGATTCATGATCTTGAGACAAGGGATCGAGGCCAACCTGACAAAAATTCGAGCTATCCAAGAGATGACCGCTCCAAAGTCCATCAAGAAAGTTCAGTGCCTAATCAGGAAGGTGGCATCTTTGAATCATTTTATCTCGAGGTCGGTCGAACGTTGCATGCCCTTCTTCCAATCCTCAGAAAATCAAAAGATTTTCACTGGACTCAGGAATGCCAAAAGACGTTCGACGAGCTCAAGAACTACCTCGGCTTGCCCCCTACTGGCCAAACCCAAATTCAGAGAGGAGCTATTTCTCTACCTCATGATCTCCTCTACGGTGCTAGTGATAGTCCTAATCAAAGAAGAGGCAAAAGTACAATGACTAGTCTACTACATAAGTCGGATCCTATGGGATGCTGAGACCAGGTATACAATGTTGGAAAAATTAACTTATGCTCTTTTGATTGCAGCAAGAAGACTTCAACCTTACATTCAGGGACATGCTATAATGCTCCTCACTGACCAGCCAATAAGAGCAATCCTTCATTAAATGGATGCTTCCAAAAGAATTATAAAATGGGCCATTGAATTAATAAAATTTGATATCAACTACCGACCTCGATCAGCAATCAAGGCTCAAGCATTGGCCGACTTCATAGTTGAATGTACCATTCTGGATGAAGCCAAGCTTAAGCTGAATGAGACTAGCATCCTATGGTTGCATCTGAGCCTCTCTGAAGAAAGTGCCAACCTTCTCGAAGGTTTTTGGGCTCTATACATGGATGGTTCATCCAACTCCACTGGAGCAGGTGCGGGATTAATCTTAGTCGACTCCGAGTACGCGCTATGCTTCGAATTTCTTGCAACTAAGAATGGGGCCAAATATGAAGCACTGATCGTCAGATTAAAAATAGCAAGAGAGTTAAAAGTAGATTGGCTTCAAGTCTAAAGTGATTTTCAATTAGTGGTCGGCCAAGTTAGCGACAACTATGAAGCATGAGAGAAAAGTATGATGAAATACCTTGAGAAAGTAAAGGATTTGACTCCGACCTTCGACAGTTTTGGCATTCGATAAATTTTGAGGGTAGAAAATACAAGAGCCGATCTCCTCTCCAAATTAGCCACTTCAGCCCCAGCCAAACTATCCAAAGAAGTATTTTTTAAAATTTTAAAATATCGAAGCTCAGAGGGATCACAGCTCGTTATGCAGATGGTGCTCGAACCGAGCAGAATTGACATGTTAGTTGCCTATCTTAAAGAAAAAGTTCTTCCTTATGATCTGAAAGAAGCTCGAAAACTCAGAAATCAAACCTCTCGATATATTTTGTGTGAGGAGAAGTTGTATAAAATGTAGCTGGTGTGGTGCTTCCAAGCCTTGGAAGGCTGATAAGTACCATAAATTTACCTATAAAAGCATCAATTTATCAATTAATTTATGCTTATTTTTAAGAATTAATAATTAATTGATATATATTTTTGAGAAATTTATATTTTTATTAATTAAAAAATTAATTAAAAAAATGAAAATAAAAAATAAAATTTTAATATCAATGGAAAGAGCTTATTTTTTTGATCACAACGAAATAAGTTTCGAGCAAAACAGAGCTAAAATAGAAAGGATATGAATTTCTAAAGAAATAAAATAAAAAAAGTTAAATAAAAAATAACATATGGCTCAGCCGGCTCAAGCCGCCATGCTGCAGCAGCCAGCGCGTCCAAGTGCATTATGCCAAGCCGATCGAGCTGGCGCGCCAAGCCAGCCATGCTAGCCGACTCAAGCCCAGAAGCCATCCACCGGTTTACAGCATAGTCTGAATGGCCAGCTTAGCAAAAACGAGCGAATCAAAGCTTACCACGTGGTGGACCTAGACCCTTAAAGGGTTTACAGAAAATCCATCACGGCTCATAGGGCATTTTGGTCTTTTCATCCATCGATAGGAGGCATTGATTGGTTGCGGTGTATGGTGCGGCCGGTCTACGCGGTCCATGGGAACAGTAACTGCACGATCGTGTGGTGGTGGTTGCTTGCGGTCAAGATCGAATGGTCAAGGTTTATTTGGTTTCTGATTTCACTCGGATTGCCATCGAATGGCAGCGCTTGATTCCAGCTTTGATCCAACGGTCTAGAAAGCTCTTGACGGTGATCAGACTCTCAGGTGCCATGATCAATGGCCTAATTTCCTCCATCAAGCGCGATCCAATAGTTAGAATTTAATCTGACTTGATCTAGGCCATTACACGTCCATTTTTGGTATTTTTGGAAGCATCGGATCACCATCTGACGGCTAGAATTAAAAGAACTCAACATCTGTTTGTTCAGGGGCTATTTTAATCCGAATTTCACTCAAATTTCTTCCTATTTTTATGATTAAAATGGCCCTTAGTCCCACATTGCCCAGAAGAAAATCCTCCAGCCCTCCAACATCTATTTAAGGATCCCCAGGCATTCAAAACAAATATCTCAGATCAAGGTGAAGCTTTGGTATAGGATGAAGCCAGGCTATAGGTTAATGGCTGCTTCAAAGCAATGGATGTCGAGAAGAAGAGCTAGGCTTTTACACCATCTTTCCACCAATACCGATCCAAGATCATAGATCAGCCTATTTTATTTTTTTTTATTTTATGTATTAAAATTATGAACCTTTTGATGCAATATTTATTTTTATGCTCTTTAATTTCATGCTCTTTATTTTTATTGTAATTTAATTTTTATATTTTAATTATTACTTTTTATTTTATTGCAAGTAGATGCTAAGATCTAACTAGTAGATTTTAGTACCAAGTTTAAATTCCCGCACCTTTTAATTTTCTTTTTTCATTTTTTGACTTCACTTTTAATCCCAAAACTCTTCTCTTTTTTTAAAAAAAAATCAAAGATTTCAAATCTAAAAACACTATCTTCCCTATGGATTCGACCCGACTCATTGCTATCTATATATTTTTAATTTTTTTAAGAAGTCAAATTAAACTGATAAATACGGTATGTTAACGACAACATCACGTTACTATCAAGTTTTTGGCACCATTGCCGGAGAAGGAATAGATGCTATTTTTTCTTTGATTTCTTTGATTTTTTTTATAAATTAATTATAAATTTTTTTTTTAATATTGCTTACTAACTTTTTATTTATTTATTTTATAAAAAAAAGAAAGAAAAAAAAGAAAAAGGAAGAAAGCATCTAATCTTGGTGAGATCAATCCTAACTGTAATCTTCTTTTCTTTTTATTTATTTACTTTATTTTTAAATTAATTTAAAAAATATCTATTTAAACCTAATTAAAAGTCTCATTATAAGATTGGAAACTCCAACTGTTTAGAGCATGCATCATATTATTTTTATTTTTATTTTTTTTGGTGATTGCTGGAGGCAAGGTAAACCTTTCATAATTCAATTAGTTGCATGCATCTAGTTTAAATTGCATAAAACCCTTTGATTGAATTTTTTTTTTGTTTGCATAACATATTAAATCAAATTAAGGACAACATCCAATTAAATAAGATAAGGTGGGGATTTGATCACCCTTCCTTAGTCCCACATTGCTTAGAAGAAAATCCTCCAGCCCTCCAACATCTATTTAAGGACCCCCAAGCTTTCAAAATAGACATCTTTGATCAAGGTGAAGCTTTGGTACAAGAGGAAGCTAGGCTATGGGTTAATGGCTGCTTCGAAGCAACGGATGCCGAGAAGAAGAGCTGAACTTCTATACCATCTTTCCATCAATGCCGATCCAAGATCAGAGAACAAGCTATTTTAGTTTATTTTATTTTTTAAATTTCATGTATTTAAATTCTAAAATTTTAATTAATGCAATATTTATTTTTATGTTCTTTAATTTTATGCTCTTTATTTTTATTATAATTTAATTTTTGTACTTTAATTATTACTTTTTATTGTAAGTAGATGCTAAAAATCTAACTAGTAGATCTTAGTACTAAGTATAAATTTTTACACCTTTTAATTTTTATTTTTTTATTTTCTGACTTCACTTTTAATCCCAAAACTCTTTTCTTTTCTTTTTTTTATAAAATCAAAGATTTCAAATCTAAAAATACTACCTTTCCTATAGATTCGATCCGATTCACTGCTATCTATAAATTTTTAATTATTTTAAGAAGTCGGATTAAACTGATAAATACGGTATCTTAACAAGAACATCGCATTCCTACCAAGTTTTTGGCGTCATTGCCAGGGAAGGAATAGATGCTATTTTTTCTTTGATTTCTTTAATTTTTTGTATAAATTAATTATAAATATTTTTTTAAAATATTACTTACTAACTTTTTATTTATTTATTTTATAGAAAAAAAGTAAGAGAAAAGAAGAAAAAAAAGGAGAAAAGGAAGAAAGCATCTAATTTTGGTGAGATCAATCCTAACTCTAGTCCTCTTTCTTGTTTATTTATTTACTTTATTTTTAAATTAATTTAAAAATTATCCATTTAAACTTAATTAAAAATCTCATGATAAGATTAGAAATTCTAACTATTTAGAACATGCATCATATTAGTTTTATTTTTATTTTTTTTTATGACTGTTGGAGGCAAGGTAAGCCTTTCAGAATTCAATTAGTTGCATGCATCTAGTTTAAATTACATAGAACCCTTTGATTGAATTTTTTTTTTTTTATGCATATTCATATTAAACCAAATTAAGGACACAACCTAATTAAACAAGATAAGGTGGGGATTTGATCATCCTTCTTTGGCCCACAAACAACCAACCAACATCCTACATTGACCAAAGCCTTTAATTTTAAAATCAATTAGACATCAACCCTAGAAACTCGAGCTCAATAGAACAAAAAATTTTAAGAGTTGAACTAGGTTAGGGTTAGTCAATTTGACTGATGTCTAAAAAAATGGTTCATGGATGACTAGACCCGAAGGAAGGTGGTTTCTAATTGATTCGGTTAGCTTACCTGGCCAAGCATAATTAATGTCTAAGACAAGCAACGAGGGACTTCCACCGACTTTACACTTACCTGGCTAGTTGATTGGCTGATCTTATACTTGGAGGGCTTGAAGGTGACCTTGGCAGTTAGGAGCTATCTAGATCTAGGATAACCCTTAGTCAGGATTGATTGACCAACTTGATCGCTAACCAACATCAAACATAATTAAACCTAATTCTTCTCTCTCTTTTTAGTTCTAGGACTCCTTAGGACCTCTTCTTTAGAACTCTTCTTTCTTTCTTCTCCTTTCTTCTTCAAAAATAAAATAAAATTAAATAAAAATTAAATTTAACTAACTAAAAAGATATTAAAAATAATAATTTAATTAAATTAAATTATATTAAATTAATAAATAAAATAATTAATTTTTAATATAATAAAATAATAAAAAATATAAAAAAAATAAAAAAAAAATTTGAACCACACGTTAGGGTTGCACTGTGCATGCACGGTAGAAAATTGCTTTACCTGATCTAGTTGAATCCAATAATAAAATTAAAAGAATGAATTGTATTAAATTCGATAATTAAATGGCTGAAAATTTTAAAGAACCACCTAAGTAGATGAAGGAATACTTTATTCCTTCCACTTATAACCCATCGATTTGTATCCAATTATCTAAAATTCATGCTACCTACTATGAGATCAAGCCGACTACAATCCAGATGCTTCATCTTTCTATGGGAACATCAATGAAGATCCTTATAAACATCTGGATGAATGCTTAGAAATCTACTCTATGGTGAGAATTCAAAATTTAACTGAGGATGCCCTTAGACTAATTTTATTTTTCTTATCATTAAAAGACAAAGCCAAGTCTGGCTTGGCACAATAGGGAGACCAATTAAAACTTGGGCTAACTTGCAAAGTGAATTTCTTAAAAAAATTTATCCAATAGGCCAAACCAATACTATGAGGCGAGCTATCACTGGATTTGCTCAGCTTTCAGGGGAACAGATTCACAAGTCATGGGAGAGACTTAAGAAACTTCTTAGAAAATACCCACACCATGGTCTATCTAAATGGCAAATAGTTCAAGCTTTCTATAAGGGTTTAGGAGATCAATACAGATAGATGATAGATGCATCCTATGGAGGTGCATTCATGAACAAGAGTGAGGAGGAAGCCTATACCTTATTTTAAATCTTGAGTAAAAACTCAATTAACCATGCTTCGTTATCTTTCTACCAAACTTGGGCAGGGATCCATGAATTTAAACATCTAGAATCTAGTCCTAAGACTACTTCAAATTTGATAAATAGAGTGGAATTTCTTGCTTAAAAATTACATCAAGTCCTAATCCTAGGTCAATAATCTCCTGCATAATTCACATCACCTTCTAATTATCAGGAGTTTTATTTTATTTGTGCTAGCCCAACTCATCATATGAATAAATATCCTATTGCTGCATAGTTTATCTAAGAACAAGTTCAAGCAGCTCAAGGTTACTCCAAATTGATTAATGATCCATTTTCAAATTCATACAACTCTGACTGGAGAAATCATCCTAATTTTTCTTGAAAACCACAACAGGCTCAGGCTCAGACCCAAACTCCATCAGTGCAAAATTATCAGAATAGACCCTAATACCAAAACTATGTCTATAATAATGGTCAGCCTAGTCAGTTTACCTAGCCATCATATAATAATCAGCTATCATACCCACCTCCTCAACAGATCAATCTAGCTGATGATAGATTTAATCAACTTTAATAATTAATTTTGAATCAACAACAATCGATCTTAACTCAACAATAATCTATCGTCAGGCTAGAAGCTCAAATAGGATAATTAGTTGAGTCTAACACGAGGAGAGAACTAGATCAACTATCGAGCCTATCAATTTCAAACAATCCACCTAATGTCCACCAATCATCTGGATCAAGTTATCCATTTAATGTCTCACTTAAGAATTCTCAATCTGAGAATACCAAAGTAATTTCTAAACTTAAAAGCTATAGGATTCTTATGGACCCATACCAAGACCAACTGAAAGAGGCTAGTACTGATGCTAGCTAAAATAAAAATTTAGAGAAACTGATTAGTACTGAAGCTAACCACATAAAAGAACCCAAGCCAGGAATTAGTACTGATGCTAGTTTCAATTTAAATGAGATAGAAAAAGGAGAAAAGAGAATAGATGATTTATTCGAAACTTATAAACCTAAATGCCTATTCCCTTCAACCCTAGAAGCCGGTTCTTCTTACAAAAATCAAGAGCCAACGAAGTTGTTTAAGCAAGATCACATTAATTTACCTCCAAAATTAAAACCATCTTTAGACATCCTTCCAGCACCCATTGAACCAAACACAACTCCTAAAACTCCATTCATGAGCATTTTAGAAAGGCAAATAGGAGAAATTCTTAATAAACATGGGTCTGAGAATGGGGTCAAAAATTATGTCCCTAAAATTAGCAGTGAATATATCAATAATGGAATTATAAATCAACTTTCTAAGATTGGCAATCCAAAACTATTAGAATTTGTCAATCCAATATTTGACACAGGATAGTAAGCTGTATTGTGTCTAGTTGAAGATGGTAAACACAGCACTTATTGAGAGACAACCCAATATTTAGTTTTTATCTAATTTATCTTTTTAGTTTATTTTTTTTTAGGATAATTTGAATAAGCTGGAGGAAGAGCTTAAATTTTCAAAGGTATGTGCTGGACCAAAAATATAGTCAGGTGTATTCTTCCATGTTCTTTATTACATCCTTTATTTTTTCTTCTCCATTGAGGATAATGTCGATTAAGTTAGAGGGAGAAAAATAAAAATTTTAAAATTTTTAAGTTCTCAAAAAAGTTAGTATTTAGTATTTAGATACTTGATTATGGTTAAGAATCGAATTAAACTAAGCATTTTTAAAAAAAAATTGATGCATAGATAAGAGAATTTGTGAGATATTGAGGAATCAAGTATTAAGAAAATTCAATAAAGAGTTAAGTCTAGAACATAAATTTTTTTTTCTTAGAGTATTTTTAATTATTTCTACTAGCATCAAAAAAAAGTTTACTTCTTATAAGCTTGTGTAGGGTAACTATACATTTCTTCATATAAAATTTTTTATTTTAATAAAATAGTTTTTAAGTACTTTTCACTGAGTAACCGAGCTTCTTTGCTTAAGCAAGCATTGAGTTTTACGTCAAAAGGTGGGAAGGGCAAAGAAGCTCGTTGTAAAGCTAGTCTTAACTCATAGCCTATTTGATTTAAGCTAGTAAGTTCGAGGGGTATTCTATACCTAGTGCCTTAAAGCCAACTGGTTTAAGAGTCATTGGTCCAAGACTCGCTACATGGATCAAATATAAAGCTTAATGGGTTAAGACACTCAATAGTGGTACAATATTAAAAAAAAAAATATTGGTTTTCCATCGAGTAATCGAGTCCTATTGCCTAAGTAAGCACTGATATTTGCATCAAAAAGTGGACAATGTGAAAATAAAAATCAATAAATGAAGGGTGGAAGTAGCAATACACTTGTCTATATTAAAGTTTAGACAAATCAAAGATAAAGATAGGATAATTTAGAAAAGGTTCAAAAAAATTAATATTCTTTACTTAATTTTTCTATTGATAAGTATTAATACTCTAATGATATATCTCACTTAAGCTTTACTGAATATCAATGACCATTTTGAAAACTGCTTAGATAAAATTTGAAATTCTAAAGTTAAAAGATATTTAAAACTAAATTCTTTCTTTACTCGAGGATGAGCAAAGCTTAAGTTGGGGGCTATGATAAGTACCATAAATTTACCTATAAAAGCATCAATTTATCAATTAATTTATGTTTATTTTTAAGAATTAATAATTAATTAATGCATATTTTTAAGAAATTCATTTTTTATTAATTAAAAAATTAATTAAAAAAATAAAAATAAAAAATAAAATTTTAATATCAATGGAAATAACTTATTTTTTTATCATAACGAAATAAGTTTTGAGCAAAATGGAGCTAAAACGAAAAAGATATAATTTTCTAAAGAAATAAAAAAAAATGAAGTAAAAAAAAACATACGGCTCAGCTGGCTCAAGCCGCCATGTCGCAACAGCCAGCGCATCCAAACGTGCTGAGCCAAGCCGACCAAGCTAGCACGCCAAGCCAGCATGCTAGCCGACTCAAGCTCAGAAGCCATCCGTCGGTCTACAGCACAGTGTGAACCGCCAGCTCAGCAAAAATGGGCGAATCAAAGCTTGCCACATGGTGGACCTAGACCCTTAAAGGGTTTAAAGAAAATCCATCATGGTTCATAGGGCATTTTGGTCTTTTCATCCATCGATAGGAGGTGCTAATTGGTTGCGGTGTATGGTGCGGTTGGTCCATGCAGTCCATGGGAATAGTAAATGCGCGATCATGCAGTGGTGGTTGCTTGCGATCAAGATCGGATGGTCAAAGTTTATTTGGTTTCTGATTTCACCCGGATCACCATTGGATAGCAACACTTGATTCCAGCTTCGATTCAATGATCTAGAAAGCTCCCGACAATGATCAGACTCTTAGGTGCGTGATCAACGGCCTAATTTCCTCCATCAAGTGCGATCCAATGGTCAGAATTTAATCCAACTTGATTTGGGCCATTACACATCCATTTTTGGTATTTTTGGAAGCATCGGATCATCATCTGATGGCCAAAATTAAAAGAACTCAATAGAATTTGTTCAGGGGCTATTTTAATCCGAATTTCACTTGGATTTCTTCCTATTTTCATGATTAAAATGGCCCTTAGTCCCACATTGCCTAGAAGAAAATCCTCCAGCCCTCCAACATCTATTTAAGGATCCCCAGGCCTTCAAAACAAACATCTCAGATCAAGGTGAAGCTTTGGTATAGGATGAAGCCAGGCTATAGGTTAATGGCTACTTCAAAGCAATGTGTGCTGAGAAGAAGAGCTAGGCTTCTACACCATCTTTCCACTAATGCCGATCCAAGATCAGAGATCAGCCTATTTTATATTTTTTATTTTATATATTTAAATTATAAACTTTTTGATACAATATTTATTTTTATGCTCTTTAATTTCATGCTCTTTATTTTTATTGTAATTTAATTTTTATATTTTAATTATTACTTTTTATTTTATTGCAAGTAGATGCTAAGATCTAACTAGTAGATCTTAGTACCAAGTTTAAATTTTTGCACCTTTTAATTTTAATTTTTTATTTTTTGACTTCACTTTTAATCCCAAAACTCTTCTCTTTTCTTTTTCTTTTGTAAAATCAAAGATTTCAAATCTAAAAACACTACCTTCCCTATGGATTTGACCTGACTCATTGCTATCTACATATTTTTAATTATTTTAAGAAGTCAAATTAAATTGATAAATACGGTGTCTTAATGACAACATCACATTCCTATTAGAGGCCACGGGCAGAGCCAGGGTAAGGGCTTCGAGGAGGCTAGGATAGATGTGGTCCTAGGGCTAGGTCAGGAGCTATCCTAGGATGGAGGTGGCATGTAGCTCTTCATGTTAGATATGTGTGCCCTAGAAGCCAGAATTGACTGACAGTTGTTATACATTTCTAAGGGTAAAATTATAATTTTGACTATAAATAATAAAATAGATTATTTTTTATCATAATGTGTATTTAGTATCTGTGATATATCCCTTGAGTTAATGGCATTGATAGTTCTTATTTTCAAGAGTTAAATAGACATGAATTTTTATTATTAACTCATAAAATGCTCTTGATCGTAGGATCATCATGAGGATGGTAATTGATCTAGAAGGTTGGTGTACAATTGCTTCTTTATAGTAGATGAGTCTTAAGTTTACGGTGTAGAGACATTAGAGTGAGAGTACAAGTACTCGTTAGAGAATGAGGGCACTGAGCGTGACCACCTCGAGCAGTCATTAGGAAGTCTACCTTCTCATCGATGATTGGCTTAAAGCTATAGTTATGTGTCTGATTCTTTGATCTAAGGTGCATCGATAGTTCACCTTGAGAATGTTATAGTTTGACTACACCATAACTCGGTCTCCTAGCCATTCAAAATCTTGAGGTGTATGTTGGCTATAACATATTCATTATAGGAATTGGATTGCATCAATAAGGGATCTATTTACCTCGGTAGATGAGGAGAAGCCCTATGATGATCATGAGAATCAAGTCCATAAGCTAATGGCCATGGTAGAGTGAAATAATAGGAAGAATTTTTATTAAGATTTTCACATTGGACTTGAATCAATGATTAATCATATAATGGATATTAGGGTTTGACGAGATTATCTTAACCCTAATCCAGTCGGGGCTCAAGATAGAAGAACTTAATCACACATGTAACTGCACCAAGAGGTTTGTTTTAAGTTCTGATGGATTGCCATCATATGCTGCTAGGTGTCACTGATGGATTTTGAGAGCAATTAGAATGATTTAGATGATCAATCATACTAGTTGTTTGAATCAAAAAAGTTCTGATCCATCGGAAGGTATTTTGATGATATCAATGATAGAGATCATGACATATCTCATTACCATATGGAACAGAATCTAGCTGGATCACATAAATAAGGGTTTCGATCTGGATATCATCAATTGGACTAATCTAGTTCAATTGATTTGAATTAGATTCAATTAGGTTCAAGAAAATCGTGCTAGCACATGATTGAGCCTAATGTTCTCCTTTAATTATCATTAAAGTTTATCTCGACTGAGCCAAATATGTCTTGGCTCACTCAGGTATCTTTACATGGTCTGACTAGAGCTTCTCCAGATTAGAAAAGGGTTGTCTTAATTTATGAGATGAATTTGAGATAACACCGATCATTTTCCGTCACCTACTAAATTCTATTTCAGACAGTTGGTCAAACATTGACCTTTGACACTTAGATTTCTGCCCATGTGTCATGCACCCATAGGAGAGTAGATAGAAATTTGTTCCCTTACTAAAAAATAGAAAGGGAGGGGGCGCACACCTATTGAGGCTTGCACCCAAAGATAATGACACCTGGACTCCCATATAAATGGAACTCCAGGTTACTTTGGGGACTCCACCTAGGTGGCACCAAACACTTATCTTTGACCAGTATTGGCACCATCTAAGAATGATTTAGAGGGGCTTTCATCTAATTAGATCAGATGATGTCATCCCATCAATCAGATTTAGATCTGATTGCATAAAGGGCCGTGATTGGTCGGGATGATGTGGCACTGCATGGCACAACAGGATCTATAAAAACCCTTTCTGCACCAAGATCTAAGAAGCTTGTTCCATTGCCCATGTCATGAGGCTGCCCCTCTTCCTCCTCCATGCCATCTTCAGGTCTTCTCTCTCCTACCCATGCCCAAGAATTTTTGGGCTTCAGTTTTGTGCGATCCAAGCAAGAGAAAGACGGTAGGAAAAGGAAGAAGGCAGCACTACTGCAAGAGACAACTCACATCTTCAAAAGAAATTTTGAAGATCTTCAAAATCAGATCCAGATCTAATTTTTGAAGAGGTGATAAAAAGGGAGAAGATCTTCAGATCCTATCTAAGTGGATACTGATAGAAGTCAGGCATTTGCGTGGCTAGATCCAGAACCTCAAGCAGATATCAGGATCATCATAGGGTAATCAGATTACTCTTAACAAGATAAATTAAATTAGATTTAATTTATTCTTTATTTTATTTTATTTTTTTATTAGATTAATAATATCAGATCTGAAAAGTCTCAGATCTAATCTGGATCTAAGAGAAAATTTTTTTAAAATATCTCTCTTGATCCAATCAAATCTGAATGAATCTGATCCAGAAAATTAGATTTTTTCTTCAACTGGTATCAGAGCTAGGTTGCATTTTTCATTAGATCTGATTAGATCTAAAATTAAAAAAATAAAAAATTAAATAATTTAGATCTAAGTTATACAAGATGCATGACTAGTTGTAGAATAGAATTATTCTATGTGTAGTCTAGCATGATCATAATTTAATTTGATTAAGTTATAATTTTTAGATCTATTTATTTACTATTTTTAATATTATAAATATTATAATAAGATCTAAAAAATAAAAAATAAAGTTATTTAATTTTTGTTCATATGAGATATGATGAATGCATGTTTAAACTAGTTGTAGAATAGTTCTACATAATTGTCTAGAATAGATTTTAGTTTGATATGATCAATTTAAATTTAATTTTTTAGATGATTATGAGATAATTTAAATCTAAAAACTTGCATGATACGATACATGAAGATGTATGCAAAATATGTTTATAGTTAGATCAATTTTTATATATGAGATATATGATGTAGATTTAACTAGTTTTGTAGTTTTTACATTTCTGATTAAGACGTTCCCCTTGGTCGTCCAGTCATAAAAACAAAGTAGGATTTAAATATCCTCTCCTCTCATTTGATGGGGTGTTCCTATGATCTGTAGGGATGCTACGCGTTTGTCTTTAATCAAAAATCTAAAACTTATTTTTTGCAAAACTCTAGATCCTAAAATCCTAAGATTTTATTTACATGTTTTATTTGTGAACCTTAAATTTAATTAAGAATTAAGATTATGAAATATGTTATATCTATAAATTAAGAATTTTTAGATTTAAGACATATTCATAAAATTAGGTTCGAGCTTGGGTAGCTCAATTAGGTCTAGCGGTTGATCAAATCGAACCAAGAGTTGGTTAGATCAGATCAAGAGTACTTAAATTGACCACCCTAATAGGATTAAGTCTGGATCAAGATCGAATCATATGAGTGATCGATCAAGCTAAGACCTAATTAGGCTCAGTGGTTAGAGTCTGGATTATAGGCTAACTTGATTGGTTTTGGCTCAATAATTTGGTATCTAAGGTAAGTCTAGCAGATACGATCGACTGGTTTTTAATTGAGAGCTACTTGATTTGAATGCATTCTTATCGAATTAATGGCATATCCTTTCCACTGGTCTTACTTATCTGGCCATATTTGTCAACCCAATCCTGATCTAAGGTGGTTAACAATCTGAGCTAACCCATGCCACTAGGTTAGTCATAATTGTTATGGCTATTATAAGTCAAGTTTAAAGAGACCAAAATCAAATCTTCCTATGAAAAGATTAAGTCTAAGGTCTTCCACCATTGTAGATATGTAGGCCCTTTCCGAGGTTGATTGTTCTCGGCTGGTCACAGTGGTTCAATTGCATCGAGAATACACAACCATGTCTATTAGGCATTGGATGCTATGGTCTAGAGCATAAATTGGGCTTAATATTTTGGATACGGTGAGAGATCCAATTAGAAATCTAATCTGTGTAATTGGTAGGTTTGACTTAACTAAGGAGTGGATCAATATTCTGGGCATGATGAGATTCATGAATTAGAGATCAAGTTTGGGTGCGCCATGATTAGAGAATCATTAGATAAGAGTTATCCACTTATTGGCTAATTCATCATAAATAACTATTAGGTGAGGTGATGAGTCAGTTAGTGGGACTGCACCATCCATTAGAAATCTATAATTATAGAGATTTTTGCATCTCTATAGAGAAAGTGTAGGGATCTAAAAAAATAGTGAAAGCTAATTTATTTAAAAACTAAATTCCTAAATAAATTGGTTAAGTCTTAATTACAATATATAACTAGAAACTTTGACTCTCTATAGAAAAAGTAAAATATCTACATCCAACCCACTAGCACATATCCTGGACACCCATAGACTAACCGGATCCAATTACAAGGATTGGCTCTAGAACTTTAAAATCATTTTGGATTTTGAGAAGTTAACTCATGTATTGGATCAGGATCCCCTCACCTTACCAGCTCGTCCATCTGCTGAACAAAGAGCATCTCTTGACAAGTGGATGGACGAAGATAACAAGATCAAATACTAGATGTTGGGTTTGATGTCTGATGAGCTTCAATGCCAATATGAAGATATCAAGACTGCTCGTCCAATGTTGGCTCACCTACAAGAGATGTTTGATGAACAGAGTTGCGCAGCCAAATATCAGATCACTAAATGACTATTCAAGGCTAAAATGCATGATGGTCAGTCAGTCCAAGATCATTGTCTGATGATGATCAAGAACTTGAAAGAGCTTGAGAAACTCGGAGTGAAGTTGGACCTGAATCTGCAGAATGATATAATTCTACAATCCTTGACTGATGCATATGGACAGTTCATCATGAACTACCATATGCATAAACTTCAAAATACTCTGACCGAGCTTATGAACATGTTGGTTACTGCTGAGCTTTCAATAAAAGGTTCTAAAGGCTCAGTATTTCCTATGGAATGGACTTCTTCTAAGAGAAAGTCTTTTGGAAAGAAGAAAAAGTTTGTGAAAAAGTAGAAGATGGAAGGAGGAAAGAAAAAGATGGTAGAGCCAAAGAAGAAGGCCGCTGACAAAGAAAAATATTTTCATTGCAATACTGACGGCCATTGAAAGTGGAATTGCCCTACATACCTGGCCATCCTAAAGAATAAGGAGGCAGATCCTTCTCGAGGTATGATCGTTATTGAATCTAACCTTACGATTTCTTCTGCATCCAGTTTGGTGTTTGACTCTGGTTCTAGTGCTCATTTGTGCACTTTCATGTAGGATCTTAAAGATAGCAGGAGGCTAAGGGATGGTGAGATAATCCTATACATCAAAAATGGAGCAAGGATTGCTGCTATGGCCATAGAAACCTATCCTCTTCGACTACCATCTGATTTAGATTTAGTACTTAGGGATTATTTTTATGTACCTATAGCAAGCATAAATTTGATTTTTATTTCATATTTAGCACAAGAAGGCTATGTAATTAGTTTTCTTAATGATCATTGTAATATTCTTTATGAAAGAAATAAAATTGCAAGTGGTTTTCTTATTAATGGTCTTTACCAATTATATATTGATTTATCTATTTTTAATATTGAGCAAAATGTGAATGCCATAAAATCAAAATGACTTAGGGATAGTCCAAACGATAGGTACCTATGGCATCTTAGACTAGGTCATATGGCAGAAGATAGGATTAACAAATTAAAAAAAATTGGACTATTGAGTCCATTGACTTTCGAGTCATATTCAATTTATGAATCATGTCTTTATGGCAAAATAACTAAACTCCCTTTTATGGGACATAGGGAAAGGGCTACAGATTTACTTGCCCTAGTGCATACTGATGTGTGCGGCCCATTTGATGTGCCGGCTAGAGGCAATTTTGTCTACTTTATAACCTTTACCAATGATTTATCTCGATGTGGATATGTGTATCTTATGAGATACAAGTTTGAAGTCTTTGAAAAGTTTAAAAAATTCAGACATGAAGTAGAAAAGCAAACTGAAAAATTCATTAAGGTTCTTTGATCAAATCGAGAAGGTGAATATCTTAGTTGGAAATTCTTGGACTATCTCAAGTAGAATGGCATAGTCTCTCAATGGACTCCACCTGAAATACCTCAACTCAACAGAATTTCAGAATGCTGATCGGACCCTATTAGATATGGTCCAATCCATGATGAGCTTCACAGACCTTTCTAATTTTCTTTGGGGACATAGTTTGTTAACTGCTATATATTTACTGAATAGGGTTCCTTCTAAAACCATTCCTACCACACCGTATGAGATATGACATGATAAGAAACCAAGTCTGAGTCATCTCAGAATTTAGAATTGTCCGGCTCATGTCAAAAAATAATAAGTAGACAAGTTAGACTATATGTCCTTTAGAGCTCGATTCATAGGATATCCTAAAGAGTCATTAGGATATTATTTCTACATTCCGAAAGATCATAATGTGATTGTGAGTCGACATGCCATCTTTCTTGAAAAATAATTTATTCAAGATGGCGGCATTGGAAAGTAGATCAAGCTAGAGGAGAAAGTCTCCTAAGAGCAAAGAGCTAAGGATCCTTTGGAACCAAATCAAGTTGAGCAATACAATCACTACTTGCTCCACCTCATAGATTGAAAAGAATTTTTCGTCCCCCTAAAAGGTACTTAGGTACTATTTTAGAGAAAGTAGAGAAAATGTTCCTCATAGGTAATGGAGTTCATGTTGATGATCCCAAAACCTATAATGAGGTGATATCAGATATCAACTCTGAGAAATGGTTAGAGGCAATGAAGTCAGAAATTAACTCGATGCACTCAAACCAAGTGTGGACCTTGGTAGATCCACCAGAAGATATAGTACCTATTGGGTGTAAATGGATGTACAAGAGAAAAATTGGTGCAGATAGAAATGTAGAGACATTCAAAGCTAGATTAGTGGCAAAAGATTATAGTCAGCGCGGATGCATTGACTATCCAGATATCTTTTCGTTAGTAGCCATGCTTAAATTCATTCGCATATTGCTTGCTGTTGTAACCTATTTCGATTATGAAATATGGCAAATGGATGTGAAAATGATATTCTTAAATAAATATCTTGAGGAAGATATCTATATGGAACAGCTGCTGAATTTCACATCCAGTGATACTGATCATAAAGTATGCAAGGTGCAAAGGTCCATATATGGACTCAAGCAAGCATCTCAGAATTGGAATACTCATTTTAATGATGTGATCAAATTATTTAGTTTCATCAAGAATGAGGAGGAACCATGTATTTTTAGAAAGGTCAGTGGGAGTGCTATTATCTTCCTCATACTGTACGTGGATGATATCCTCCTTATTGGGAATGATATTCTCATGTTGACCATAGTTAAAATATGGTTATCTAAAGAATTCTCCATGAAAGATCTAGGAGAAGCATTTTTCATTCTAGGAATTAAAGTCTATAGAGATTAGTCGAATAGGATGCTAGGTCTTTCACAGAAGATGTATATAGAGGAAGTGCTAAAAAGGTTTAGTATGAAAAACTCCAAGAGGAGATTGGTACCCTTCAGACATGGCATTCATCTCTCCAAAAAAATGTGTCCCAACACACCAAACAGATTGAACGCATGAGCAAGATCCTTTATGCTTTTGTAATAGGGAGCCTCATGTATGCCATGTTATGTACATGATCTGATATAGCCCATGCTATGAGTGTCACAAGCAGATATCAGTCAAATCTTGGAGAAGAACACTGGACTTTTGTGAAATGTATCCTTAAGTACTTAAGAAGAACTAAGGATATGTTCTTGATTTTTGGTAATGGAGAACTCAAAGTCCAAGGGTATACTGATTCAAATTTTATATCCGATATAGATGATCAAAAGTCGACATCTGAATATCTATTTGTGTGTAATGGTGGTGTTGTCAGTTGGAAGAGTTCCAAATAGACAATAATAGCAGATTCCTGTTAGATATATGTGCCCTAGAAGCCAAAATTGGCTAACACTTGTAATACACTTCTAGGGGAAAAATTGTAATTTTGACTAAAATCAATAAATGGGTTATTTTCTATCACATATGTGTATTTAGTGTTTGTGATATATCCTTTGAGTTAATGGTAATGATAATTCATATTTTTAAGAGTTGAAAATTTAAGACATGAATAATCATTATTAACTCATAAATTGCTCCTGACCATAGGATCATCACGAGGATGGTGATTGATCCGGAAGGTTGGTGTACAATCGCTTCTCTTTAGTAGATGAGTCTTGAGTCTACGGTGTGGAGACACCGGAGCGAGAGTACAGGTACTCGTTAGAGAACGAGGGCACTGAGCGTGACCACCTCGAGTAGTCATTAGGGAGTCTACCTTCTCGTCAATGACTGACTCGATGCTGCAGTAGTGTGTCTGGTTCTTTGACCTGAGATGCATCGGCAGTTCACCTTGAGGGTGTTATAGTTTGACTACACCATTACTCGGTCTCCTAGCCATATGGAACCCTGAGGTGTATGTTGGCTATGACATGTTCATTGTAGGAACTGGATTGCATCAAGATGGAATCTATCTACCTCGGTGGTAGAGGAGTAGCCCTATGATGATCATGAGAATCAAGTCCAGAAATCCATGGCCATGGTAGAGTGAAATAATAGAAAGAGTTTCTATTTAGATTTTCACATTGGACTCGAATCGAATGATTACATCATATGACAGAGACTAGGGTTTGACGAGTTCACCTTAACCCTAATCTGATCGGGGCTCAAGATAGAAGAACTGAATCACACAGGTAGCTGCACCAAGAGGTTCGCATTCAGCTCTGATGGGTTGCCACCATATACTGCTAGGTGTCACTGGTGGATTTTGGGAGCAATTAGAATGATTTAGATGATCGATCATTCTAGCTGTTCGAATCAGAAGAGTTCTGATCCATCGAAAGGAGTTTCGATGATGTCGATGATAGAGATCATGACATATCCCATTACCATACAGAACTGAACCTAACTGGGTCACACAAACAAGGGTTTGAATCTGGTGATCATCAATTGAACTGATCTAGTTCAATTGATCTGAATGAGATTCAATTAGGTTCAAGGAAATCGTGCTAGCACTCGATTGAACCTAACGTTCTTCTTTTGCTATCATAAATAAGTTGTCCTGTCTGAGCCAAAGGAGTTTGTGCTCAAACAGAGGCCTTCATATGGTCTGACAGGAGGTTGTCCAAGTCAGAAAAGGTTGTCTTATTTGTAAGACACTTACCTGCCATTTTTGGTCACCTGCCATTTCTTGTTCTTTGACTTTGGTCAAAAGTCTACCTTTGACTGGTCAAACGTTGACCATTGACACTTTGACTTTTGACCACATGTCATGCACCTATTGGAGAGCTGGTGGGGGCCTGTCCCCCTGCCAGAACCTGGCAAGGAGAAGGGCGCACGCCACCCTAGGCGTGTGCCCAAGTTGGAGGCGCCTAGGAGTCCTTGTTGGACAAGGACTCCATCTCCTTTTTGGATTCCAATTAGAGTTCTTCTAAGAACCAACTTTGACTGGTCTTAGGCACCCTCTAAGGAGGAATCCAGGGGTCTCTATTCCCACCAATCAGATTTAGATCTGATTTCACAAAGGGTTGTGATTGGTTGGGAAGGAAGAGGAGTTGGATCACGCTTAGTCTATAAATAAGACCCTGCGCCCAACTCAGATTCTAAGAAGCAATTCAATTGAGAAACCCCACGCCCCAAGGCTGCCTCTCCCCTCCTTCTCCATGCCATAGTCTCTTCTCCCCTTGCTCTCCACGTCCAAAAGGAGTTTTGGACCTTGGTTGGTGCGATTCAGATCAAAGAAAGGCGATCAAAAATAAGAAGGCTGCGCTGCTGCAAAGGACGACTGCTCATCTTCAAAAGAGTTTTGAAGATCCTCCAGATCAGATCCAGATCTGATTTTTGGAGGTGTGATAGAGAAGAAGAGGATCTCCAGATCCAACCCGAGTGGATACCGGTAGAGGCCAGGCGCTTGCGTGGCTAAGATCCAGAACCTTCCGCTGCAAACAGGATCATCAACAGGGTAATAGGATTACCCAGATCAGGTAAATTAAATTTGATTTAATTTATCTTTTAATTTTATTTTATTAAAATAATAAGAATCAGATCTAAAACATATCAAGATCTGATTGGGATCAAGAGAAAAATTTTTGAAATATATCTCTTGATCTGATCAGATCTGAACGAACCTGGACCGGAAAAATCAGGATTTCCCTTCAACTGGTATCAGAGCCATGGTTCTAAATTATTTAGATCTGATTTTAAATTTATTTTAATTAGAAAATAATTGATTTCAGATGTCACATGAGATGTGATCAGATCTGAAATCAGAAAAAATTAAAATTAAATAATTTGGATCTAAGATTAGAAGATATGCATGACTAGTTCTAGAATAGAATAGTTCTATAGAATAGTTCTTGCATATTTTTGATTTAATCTGATTAAATCATATTTTAGATCTTTTTATTTACTATTTTTTGATATTATAAGTGTTATAATAACATCTAAAAAATAGCAAATAAAAATTATTTAATTTTTGAATATCATATGAGATATGATTGATGCATGTCTAGACTAGTTGTAGAATAGTTCTACATAATTGTCTAGATTAGAATTTATTTTGATTAGATCAATTTAAATCTAATTTTTTAGATTATTATGAGATAATTTAGATCTGAAAACATGCATGATTTGATACATGAGATGTATGCAAAATATGCCATGATTAGATCTACTTTATATATGAGATATATGATATAGATCTGATATTGTTTTGTAGTATTGAATGTTCCTGATTAAGGCGTTCCTCTTGGCCGTCCGGTCATAAGAACGAAGAAGGGTTTAAAGGCCCTCTCTTCCCATTCGATGGGGTGTTCTTATGATGTGTAGGGGTGCTGCGTGTTCGTCCTTAATCAGAAACCCAAAACTTACTTTCTGCAAAACCCTAGATCCTGAAACCCTAGGATTTATTGTGCATATTTTGTTTATGAACCCTACTTAATTAAGAATTAAGTTTATGGAATATTAATTAGGTCTAAAATTGAGAATTTCAGATCTAAGACATATTCATAATACTGGGTTCGGGCTTGGGTAGCTCAATTAGGTCTAAGCGGTTGATCAAACCGAATCAAGAGTTGGTTAGATGGGATCAACAATGCTTAAATTGACCAGCCTAATAGGATTAAGTCTGGGTCAAGATCGAGTCACGATCAAGCAAGACCTAATTAGGCTCAGAGGTTAGAGTCTGGATTGTAGGCTAACCCAATTGGTTCTGACTCAACAATTTGGTGTCTAAGGTAAGTTTGGCACAGACGATCCGACTGGTTTTTAATTGGAAGCTACTCGACCTGAATGCGTTCTTGTACGAGTTAATGGCATATTCCTTCCACCGGTCTCACTTACCTGGCCATATCTGTTGACACAGTTCTGATCTGAGGTGGTCAATAATCCGAGCTAACCCATGCCACTAGGTTAGTCATAATTGTTATGACTAAGCCAAGTCTAGTTTAATGAGACCTGAATCAATTCTCCCTAAGAAAAGATTAAGTCTGAGGTCTTCCACCATTGTAGATGTGCGGGCCCTTCCCGGGGTTGATTGTTCTCGGCTGGATACAGTGGCTCAGTTGCACCGGGAAGATGCGACCATGTCTATTAGGCATTGGATGCTATGGGCTGGAGGATGAGTTGGGCTCAATATTTCGGATACGGTGAGAGACTCAATTAGGAACCCAGTCTATGCAAATGGTGGGTCTGACTTAACTAAGGAGTGGATCAATATTCCGGATACGGTGAGATTCATGAATTAGAGACCAAGTTTGGGTGCACCATGATTAGAGAATCATTGAACAAGAGTTGTTCACTCATTGGCTAACCCATCACCAATAACTGTTAGGTGAGGTGATGAGTCAGTTGGTGAGACCGCACCACCCACTAGAAATCATTAATCGTGGAGATTTTCGCATCTCTACAGAGGGAGTGTAGGGATCCGAGAAAATAGTGGGAGCTAATTTGTTTAAAAATAAAATCCCTAAACAAATTGGTCAAGTCAAAATTACAGTATCTAACTAGAATCTTTGACTCTCTACAGGAAAATGTCTGCGTCCAACCCATTGGCACGTATCCTGGACACACATAGACTGACTGGACCCAATTATAAAGATTGGCTCAGGAACTACAAAATTATTTTGGGTTCCGAGAAGTTAACCCATGTTTTGGACCAGGACCCTCCCACATTACCAGCCCGTCCATCTGTTGAACAGAGAGCGTCTCTGGAAAAATGGATTGACGAAGATAATAAGGCCAGATATTACATGTTGGGCTCGATGTCTGATGAGCTCCAGCGCCAACATGAGGATATCGGGACTGCTCGCCAAATGTTGGCTCACCTGCAGGAGATGTTTGGTGAACAGAGTCGCGCAGCCAAATATCAAGTCACAAAATGACTTTTTAAGGCTAAGATGCGTGATGGGCAGTCAGTCCAAGATCACTGTCTGACAATGATCAAGGACATGGAAGAGCTTGAGAAGCTCGGTGTGAAGTTGGACTTGGACCTGCAGAACGATATCATTCTGCAATCCTTGACTGATGCATATGGGCAATTCATCATGAATTACCACATGCATAAACTTCAGAATTCCTTGGCCGAGTTAATGAATATGCTGGTTACCGCTGAGCTTTCTATGAAAGGTTCTAAAGGCTCAGTTCTTGCTATGGAACGGACTTCTTCCAAAAGAAAGTCTTATGGAAAGAAAAAGAAGTCTGTGAAAAAGCAAAAGGTGGAAGGATCAAAGAAGAAGAAGGCAGAATCGAAGAAAAAGGCCGATGGCAAAGGAAAGTGTTTCCATTGCAACAGCGACGGCCATTGGAAGCGGAACTGCCCTACTTACCTGGCCACCCTGAAGAACAAGAAGGAAGGTCCTTCTGGAGGTATGCTCGTTATTGAGTCTAACCTTACGGTTTCTTCTGCATCCAGTTGGGTGCTTGACTCTGGTTCTAGTGCTCATCTGTGCACTTCTATGCAGGGTCTTGAGGATAGCAGGAGGCTGAGGGATGGAGACATGATCCTACGCATTGGTAATGGAGCAAGAGTTGCTGCAGTAGCCGTGGGAACATACCCTCTTCGATTACCATCTGGTTTAGACTTAGTTTTGAAAGACTGTTATTTTGTGCCTGCAGCTAGCAGGAATTTGATTTCTGTTTCATGCTTAGCACAAGAAGGTTATGTGATCACCTTCTTTAAGGACCATTGTAACATTCTTTATGAAAGAAATAAAATTGCAAATGGTTTCCTTATTAATGGTCTTTATCAGCTACATATTGATGTACCTGTTCTAACTATCGAGCAAAACGTGAATGCCAAACGACCTAGGGATAGTCCAAACGACAGATATCTATGGCACCTGAGATTAGGTCATATAGCAGAAGATAGGATCAACAAATTGGAGAAAAATGGGCTATTGAGTCCATTGACTTCCGAGTCATATCCAACTTGTGAATCCTGTCTTCAAGGCAAAATGACTAAACTCCCTTTTGTTGGACATGGGGAGAGGGCCACAGATCTCCTTGCCCTAGTACATACTGATGTGTGCGGCCCATTTGATGTGCCGGCTAGAGGCAATTTTGTCTACTTCATTACCTTTACCGATGATCTGTCTAGGTATGGGTATGTGTATCTTATGAGACACAAGTCTGAAGCCTTTGAAAAGTTCAAAGAATTCAGACATGAAGTAGAAAAACAAACAGGAAAACCCATTAAGGTTCTTCGATCAGATCGAGGAGGTGAATACCTTAGCAGGAAATTCCTAGACTATCTCAAGGATAATGGCATAGTCTCTCAATGGACTCCACCAGGAACACCTCAACTCAACGGGGTTTCAGAATGGAGAAATCGGACTCTATTAGATATGGTTCGATCCATGATGAGCTTCACAGACCTCCCTGATTTTCTTTGGGGACACTCATTGTTAACTTCAATCTATCTACTGAATAGGGTTCCCTCTAAAACCGTTCCTACCACACCGTATGAGATATGGCACGGTAAGAAACCAAGTCTGAGTCATCTCAGAATTTGGGGTTGTCCGGCTCATGTCAAAAGACAACAAGCGGACAAGTTAGAGTTTAGGTCCTTCAGAGCTCGATTCATAGGATATCCTAAAGAGTCATTAGGATACTATTTCTACATTCCAGAAGACCACAATGTGATTGTGAGTCGACATGCCATCTTTCTTGAAAAATAGTTTATTCAAGATAGCGGCATTGGAAAATAGATCAAGCTTGATGAGAAAGTCTCACAAGCAGAACGAGCTAAGGACCAAGTGGAACCAAATCAGGTTGAGCCAATAAGAACACTACCTCCTCCACCTCGTAGATCGGAAAGAGTTTCCCGTCCCCCTGAAAGATACTTAGGTATTATTTCAGAGGATGTAGAGGAAATGTTCCTCGTAGGTAATGGTGCTCATGGTGATGATCCCAAAACCTACAACGAGGCGATATCAGATATCGACTCCGAGAAATGGCTAGAGGCAATGCAGTCAGAAATTGACTCGATGCACTCAAACCAAGTCTGGACCTTGGTAGATCCACCAGAAGGTATAGTACCTATTGGATGTAAATGGATCTTCAAGAGAAAGATTGGTGCAGATGGGAATGTGGAGACATTCAAGGCTAGATTGGTGGCAAAAGGTTATAGTCAACGCGAAGGCATAGACTATCAGGATACCTTTTCCCCAGTAGCTATGCTAAAATCCATCCGCACATTGCTTGCTGTTGCAGCCTATTTCGATTATGAAATATGGCAAATGGACGTGAAAACGGCATTCCTAAATGGATATCTTGAGGAAGATATCTATATGGAACAGCCGCTAGGTTTCACATCCAGTGATACTGATCACAAGGTTTGCAAGCTGCAAAGGTCCATATATGGACTTAAGCAAGCATCTCGGAGCTGGAACACTCGTTTCAATGATGTGATCAAAAAGTTTGGTTTCATCAAAAATGAAGAGGAACCATGTGTTTTCAAAAGGGTCAGTGGGAGCGCTGTTGTCTTCCTCGTATTGTACGTGGATGACATCCTCCTTATTGGGAATGATATTCCCATGTTGACATCAGTCAAGATGTGGTTGTCCAAGGAATTCTCCATGAAAGACCTAGGTGAAGCATCCTTTATTCTAGGAATTAAGGTCTATAGGGATAGACCGAATAGGATGCTAGGACTTTCACAGAAGATGTACATAGAGAAAGTACTAAAGAGGTTTAGTATGGAAAACTCTAAGAGGGGATTAATACCCTTCAGACATGGTATTCATCTTTCCAAGAAGATGTGCCCCAGCACACCTGAGGAAATAGAACGCATGAGCAAGATCCCTTATGCTTCTGCAATAGGGAGCCTCATGTATGCCATGCTATGTACACGACCTGATATAGCCCATGCTGTGAGTGTCACAAGCAGATATCAGTCAAATCCAGGTGAAGAACACTGGACTTCTGTGAAATGTATCCTTAAGTACTTGAGAAGAACTAAGGATATGATGCTTGGTCTTTGGTAACGGAGAACTCCAAGTCCAGGGATACACAGACTCGGACTTTCATGTCCGATATAGATGATCGAAAGTCGACATCTGGCAGACTGTTTGTGCAAGAAGAGTTCCAAGCAAACGGTGATACCACCTCATCCACGATTACCTCGAAAAGGGTTATGTCGAGGTCAAGAGAGTCAACTCCGCAGATAATGTGGCAGACCCACTTACAAAGCCGTTGGGCCAGCAGAAGATCGAAGCCCACCTTGAGAAGATGGGACTTAGACTTGTAGCCAATTGGCTTTAGGACAAGTGGGAGATTGTTAGATATATGTGCCCTAGAAGCCAGAATTGGCTGACACTTGTAATACACTTCTAGGGGCAAAATTATAATTTTGACTAAAATCAATAAATGGGTTATTTTCTATCACATATGTGTATTTAGTGTCTGTGATACATCCTTTGAGTTAATGGTAATGATAATTCATATTTTCAAGAGTTGAAAATTTAAGACATGAATAATCATTATTAACTCATAAATTGCTCCTGACCATAGGATCATCACGAGGATGGTGATTGATCCGGAAGGTTGGTGTACAATCGCTTCTCTTTAGTAGATGAGTCTTGAGTCTACGGTGTGGAGACACCGGAGCGAGAGTACAGGTACTCGTTAGAGAACGAGGGCACTGAGCGTGACCACCTCGAGTAGTCATTAGGGAGTCTACCTTCTCGTCAATGACTGACTCGATGCTGCAGTAGTGTGTCTGGTTCTTTGACCTGAGATGCATCGGCAGTTCACCTTGAGGGTGTTATAGTTTGACTACACCATTACTCGGTCTCCTAGCCATATGGAACCCTGAGGTGTATGTTGGCTATGAGCATGTTCATTGTAGGAACTGGATTGCATCAAGATGGAATCTATCTACCTCGGTGGTAGAGGAGTAGCCCTATGATGATCATGAGAATCAAGTCCAGAAATCCATGGCCATGGTAGAGTGAAATAATAGAAAGAGTTTCTATTTAGATTTTCACATTGGACTCGAATCGAATGATTACATCATATGACAGAGACTAGGGTTTGACGAGTTCACCTTAACCCTAATCTGATCGGGGCTCAAGATAGAAGAACTGAATCACACAGGTAGCTGCACCAAGAGGTTCGCATTCAGCTCTGATGGGTTGCCACCATATACTGCTAGGTGTCACTGGTGGATTTTGGGAGCAATTAGAATGATTTAGATGATCGATCATTCTAGCTGTTCGAATCAGAAGAGTTCTGATCCATCGAAAGGAGTTTCGATGATGTCGATGATAGAGATCATGACATATCCCATTACCATACAGAACTGAACCTAACTGGGTCACACAAACAAGGGTTTGAATCTGGTGATCATCAATTGAACTGATCTAGTTCAATTGATCTGAATGAGATTCAATTAGGTTCAAGGAAATCGTGCTAGCACTCGATTGAACCTAACGTTCTTCTTTTGCTATCATAAATAAGTTGTCCTGTCTGAGCCAAAGGAGTTTGTGCTCAAACAGAGGCCTTCATATGGTCTGACAGGAGGTTGTCCAAGTCAGAAAAGGTTGTCTTATTTGTAAGACACTACCTGCCATTTTTGGTCACCTGCCATTTCTTGTTCTTTGACTTTGGTCAAAAGTCTACCTTTGACTGGTCAAACGTTGACCATTGACACTTTGACTTTTGACCACATGTCATGCACCTATTGGAGAGCTGGTGGGGGCCTGTCCCCCTGCCAGAACCTGGCAAGGAGAAGGGCGCACGCCACCCTAGGCGTGTGCCCAAGTTGGAGGCGCCTAGGAGTCCTTGTTGGACAAGGACTCCATCTCCTTTTTGGATTCCAATTAGAGTTCTTCTAAGAACCAACTTTGACTGGTCTTAGGCACCCTCTAAGGAGGAATCCAGGGGACTCTATTCCCACCAATCAGATTTAGATCTGATTTCACAAAGGGTTGTGATTGGTTGGGAAGAAGAGGAGTTGGATCACAGCTAGTCTATAAATAAGACCCTGCGCCCAACTCAGATTCTAAGAAGCAATTCAATTGAGAATAGTTTCCCCACGCCCCAAGGCTGCCTCTCCCCTCCTTCTCCATGCCATAGTCTCTTCTCCCCTTGCTCTCCACGTCCAAAAGGAGTTTTGGACCTTGGTTGGTGCGATTCAGATCAAAGAAAGGCGATCAAAAGTAAGAAGGCTGCGCTGCTGCAAAGGACGACTGCTCATCTTCAAAAGAGTTTTGAAGATCCTCCAGATCAGATCCAGATCTGATTTTTGGAGGTGTGATAGAGAAGAAGAGGATCTCCAGATCCAACCCGAGTGGATACCGGTAGAGGCCAGGCGCTTGCGTGGCTAAGATCCAGAACCTTCCGCTGCAAACAGGATCATCAACAGGGTAATAGGATTACCCAGATCAGGTAAATTAAATTTGATTTAATTTATCTTTTAATTTTATTTTATTAAAATAATAAGAATCAGATCTGAAACATATCAAGATCTGATTGGGATCAAGAGAAAAAATTTTGAAATATATCTCTTGATCTGATCAGATCTGAACGAACCTGGACCGGGAAAATCAGGATTTTCCTTCAACCTGTCATCGAGTAGGCATCTCCTCAATGCGAGCAGCCAGTAGAAGATTGAACCTTGAGAAGATGGGACATAGACTTGTAACTAATTGACTTTAGGTCAAGTGGGAGTTTGTTAGATATGTGTATCCTAGAAGTCAAAATTGGCTGACACTTGTTATACACTTCTAAGGATAAAATTATAATTTTGACTATAAATAATAAAATAGATTATTTTCTATCACAATGTGTATTTAGTGTCTGAGATACATCCCTTGAGTTAATGGCATTGATAGTTCTTATTTTCAAGAGTTGAAAATTTAAGACATGAATTTTCATTATTAACTCATAAAATGCTCCTGACCGTAGGATCATCATGAGGATGGTGATTCATCCGAAAGGTTAGTGTACAATCACTTCTTTATAGTAGATGAGTCTTGAGTCTATAGTATAGAGACATCAGAGTGAGTGTATAGTACTCGTTAGAGAACGAGGGCACTAAGCGTGACCACCTTGAGCAGTCATTAGGAAGTCTACCTTCTCATCGATGACTGGCTCAAAGCTGCAGTTGTATGTCTGATTCTTTGATCTTAGGTGCATCGACAATTCACCTTGAGGGTGTTATAATTTGACTACACCATAACTCGATCTTCTAGCCATTCGGAACTCTGAGGTGTATGTTGGCTATAGCATGTTCATCGTAGAAATTGGATTGCACCAATAGGGGATCTATCTACCTCGGTAGATGAGAAGAAGCTCTATGATGATCATGAGAATCAAGTCCATAAGCCCATGGCCATGGCAGAGTGAAATAATAGAAAGAGTTTCTATTAAGATTTTCACATTGGACTTGAATCAATGATAAATCATATGATGGATATTAGGGTTTGGCAAGATTACCTAAACCCTACTCCAGTCGGGGCTCAAGAGAGAAGAACTTAATCACACATGTAACTACATCGAGAGGTTCATTTTTAGTTCTGATGGATTGCCACCATATGCTGCTAGGTGTCACTGGTAGATTTTGAGAGCAATTAGATTGATTTAGATGATCAATCATACTAGTTGTCCAAATCAGAAAAGTTCTAATCCATCGAAAGGTATTTCGATGACGTCAATGATAGAGATCACGACATATCTCATGACCATACAGAACTGAACCTAACTAGATCATACAAATAAGGGTTTCGATCTAGATATCATCAATTGGATTAACCCAATTCAATTGATTTGAATTAGATTCAATTAGGTTCAAGAAAATTGTGCTAGCACACGATTGAGCCTAATGTTCTTTTTTAATTATCATTAAAGTTTGTCTCAACCAAGCCAAATGTGTTTTGACTCACTCAAGTACCTTTACTTGATCTGATTGGAGTTTGTCCAGGTTGAAAAAGGGTTGCCTTAATTTATGAGATGAATTTGAGACAATACCTACCATTTTTCGTCACCTGCTAAATCCTATTTCGGACATTTGGTTAAACATTGACCTTTGACACTTAGACATCTTCCCATGTTTTATGCACCCATAGGAGAGCAGATAAAGATTTGTCCCCCTGCTAAAAATTGAAAAGGGAGGGGGTGCATGCCTAGGGAGGCATGCGCCCAAAGATAATAATGCTTGGAGTCCCATACAAATGGAACTCTAGGTTACGTCAGGGACTCTATCTAGGTGGCGCCAAACACTTATCTTTGATCAGTCTTGGTGCCATCTAAGGATGATTCAGAGGGGCTCTCATTTGATTGGATCAGATGATGTCATTCCATCAATCAGATTTAGATCTAATTGCACAAAAGGCTATGATTGATCAGGATGATGTGGCATTGCATGGCGCAATAGGGTCTATAAAAACCCTATCTACGCCAAGATCTAAGAAGCTTGTTCCATTGCCCATGCCACAAGGTTGTCCCTCTCCCTCCTCCATGCCATCTTTAGGTCTTCTCTCTTCTACCCATGCCCAAAAATTTTTGGGCTTTAGTTTGGTGCGATCCGAGGAAGAGAAAGGCGACAGGAAAAGGAAGAAGGCAGCACTGCTGCAAGAGATAACTCACATCTTCAAAAGAAGTTTTGAAGATCTTCAAAATTAGATTCAAATCTAATTTTTGGAGAGGTGATAAAGAAGGATAAGATCTCTAGATCCTATCCGAGTAGATACTGATAGAGGTTAGGCACTTGCGTGGCTAGATCCAAAATCTCAGGCAGACATCAGGATCATCACAAGATAATCGGATTACCCTCAACAAGATAAACTAAATTAGATTTAATTTATTTTTTATTTTATTTTATTTTATTAGATCACTATTATTAGATCTGAAAAGTCTTAAATCTGATCTGGATTCAAGAGAAAAAATTTTAAAATATCTCTCTTGATTCAATCAGATCTGAATGAATCTGACCCAAAAAGCTAGATTTTCTTTTCACTTCATGGGCTTGAGGTTTAGGTATTGAGGGCCTCAAGGGGCTTAGTTGGTGCTTCAGAGATCTAGAACATAAGGTGGAGCAAGAAACCAAAGTCGAAGCTTGAAGGCTGTAGAAAAAAAATTTTTTGCAGGTTAGCCGACTCAGTCCAAAACTAGGTCGGCTAAGTCTTAGAGCACAAGAAAAATAGAGAGCTGCGCATTTCGGACTGCTGGCATGGCATACGACTGGGCTAGCTCAGTTTCAGACTGAGTCGACCTAGTGGAACTTAGCTGGCTCAGTGCACGGGCAGAGTTACGTGAGGATCTATTTTGGGCTAGGGTCTGTGTTGATTCTAGGGGTCTTAAGATCTGGTTCAAGAGGTCTTAAGGGGGCTAATTCATGTATAGATTGGGTTAGCCTAGGAGAGTTTTTGAGCTGGGGTTTATGAGGTTCATATGGAAACTCTAGGGTATATAAATCAGGATATTATAACTTTTACAATAAGATTGGAATACAATTGAGCTTCTCTCTAACTCTCTCTTCTCTTTGGTTCCAACACCAAAATCCTAACTTCTCTCATCTTTCTTAGATCTTTTTCAGTTTGCTGGATTAACACCTAGGTGAAGAGAAATCCTGATTTTCCGGATCAGGTTCGTTCAGATCTGATTAGATCAAGAGATATATTTCAAAATTTTTTTCTTTGATCTAGATTAGATCTAAGATATTTCAGATATGATTATTATTATTTTAAAAATTAAAATAAAATCAAATAAATTAAATTAGATTTAATTTACCTTGAAGTGGGTAATCCTACTATCCATTGATGATCTTGTATGCAGCGAAAGGTTCTGGATCTAGCCACGCAAGTGCCTAGCCTCTATCGATATCCACTTGGGCTGGATCTAGAGATCCTCTTCTTCTCTATCACATCTCCAAAAATCAAAAGGATCTGATCTAGAGGATCTTCAAAACTCCTTTTGAAGATCAGCAGTCGCCCTTTACAGCAGCGCAGCCTTCTAGCTTTCACTCGCCTTTCTCTTATCTAGATTGCACCAACCAAGCTCCAAAACCTTTTTGGATGTAGAGAGGAGAGGGAGAAGATGCTTTGGCATGGAGGAGGAGAGGAGAAAAGGCCTAGGGGTGTGGAGACCTTAATTAATTTAGATTTTTCTTTGAGTTGGGCGTAGGATCTTATTTATAGACTAACTATGATCCAACTCCTCTTCTTCCCAACCAATCATAACTCTTTGTAAAATTAGATCTAAATCTGATTGGTGGGAATAGAGTCTCCTGGATTCCTCCTTAGAGGGTGCCTAAGACCATTCAAAGTTGGTTCTTAGGAGAACTCTAATTGGAATCCAAAACGGAGATGGAGTCCCTGTCCAATAGGGACTCCTGGGCGCCTCCAGCTTGGGCACACGCCAAGGGTGGTGTGCACCCTCTTCCTTGCCAGGTTCTAGTAGGAGGACAGGCCTCCACCAACTCTCCAATAGGTGCGTGACATGTGGACAAAAGTCAAAGTATCAATGGTCAACATTTGACCAGTCAAAGATAGACTTTTGACCAAAGTCAAAGAATGAGAAATGATAGGTGACCAAAAATGGTAGGTAATATCCTACAGAATAAGACAACATTTTCTGACTTGGACAACCTCCAGTCAGACCATATGAAGGCCTCTGATTGAGCACAAACTTCTTTGGCTCAGTCAGGATAACTTATTTATGATAGCAAAAGAAGAACGTTAGGTTCAATCGAGTGCTAGCACGATTTTCTTGAACCTAATTGAATCTCATTCAGATCAATTGAACTAGATCAGTTCAATTGATGATCACCAGATTCAAACCCTTGTTTGTGTGACCCAGTTAGGTTCAGTTCTGTATGGTAATGGGATATGTCATGATCTCTATCATCGACATCATCGAAACTCCTTTCGATGGATCAGAACTCTTCTGATTCGAACAGCTAGAATGATCGATCATCTAAATCATTCTAATTGCTCCCAAAATCCACCAGTGACACCTAGCAGTATATGGTGGCAACCCATCAGAGCTGAATGCGAACCTCTTGGTGCAGCTACCTGTGTGATTAAGTTCTTCTATCTTGAGCCCCGATCAGATTAGGGTTAAGGTGAACTCGTCAAACCCTAGTCTCTGTCATATGATGTAATCATTCGATTCGAGTCCGAATGTGAAAATCTAAATAGAAACTCTTTCTATTATTTCACTCTGCCATGGCCATGGACTTCTGGACTTGATTCTCATGATTATCATAGGGCTGCTCCTCTACCACCGAGGTAGATAGATTCCATCTTGATGCAATCCAGTTCCTACAATGAAACATGCTATAGCCAACATACACCTCAGGATTTCCATATGGCTAGGAGATCCGAGTAATGGTGTAGTCAAACTATAACACCCTCAAGGTGAACTGCCGATGCACCTCAGGTCAAAGAACCAGACACACTACTGCAGCATCGAGTCAGTCATTGACGAGAAGGTAGACTCCCTAATGACTACTCGAGGTGGTCACGCTCAGTGCCCTCATTCTCTAACGAGTACCTGTACTCTCGCTCCGGTGTCTCCACACCGTAGACTCAAGACTCATCTACTAAAGAGAAGCGATTGTACACCAACCTTCCGGATCAATCACCATCCTCGTGATGATCCTATGGTCAGGAGCATTTTATGAGTTAATAATGATTATTCATGTCTTAAATTTTCAACTCTTGAAAATATGAATTATCATTACCATTAACTCAAAGGATGTATCACAGACACTAAATACACATATGTGATAGAAAATAACCCATTTTATTGATTTAGTCAAAATTATAATTTTGCCCCTAGAAGTGTATTACAAGTGTCAGCCAATTCTGGCTTCTAGGGCACATATATCTAACAATCTCCCACTTGTCCTAAAGCCAATTGGCTACAAGTCTAAGTCCCATCTTCTCAAGGTGGGCTTCGATCTTCTGCTGGCCCAACGGCTTTGTAAGTGGGTCTGCCACATTATCTGCGGAGTTGACTCTCTTGACCTCGACATAACCCTTCTCGAGGTAATCGCGGATGAGGTGGTATCGCCGCTCAATGTGCTTGGATTTCTGGTGAGACCTCGGCTCCTTAGCAAGGGCTATGGCGCCATTGTTGTCGCAGTATAGAGGAATGGCATCTGATGGCATTACTCCAATTTCTGCAGCAAACTTCTTGTACCAGAATGCTTCCTTCGCAGCCTCTGATGCAGCGATATATTCTGCTTCCATGGTGGAATCTGCTATCACCGTTTGCTTGGAACTCTTCCAGCTGACAGCACCACCATTGCACACAAACAGACTCCCAGATGTCGACTTTCGATCATCTATATCGGACATGAAATCCGAGTCTGTGTATCCCTGGACTTGGAGTTCTCCATTACCAAAGACCAACATCATATCCTTAGTTCTTCTCAAGTACTTAAGGATACATTTCACAGAAGTCCAGTGTTCTTCACCTGGATTTGACTGATATCTGCTTGTGACACTCACAGCATGGGCTATATCAGGTCGTGTACATAGCATGGCATACATGAGGCTCCCTATTGCAGAAGCATAAGGGATCTTGCTCATGCGTTCTATTTCCTCAGGTGTGCTGGGGCACATCTTCTTGGAAAGATGAATACCATGTCTGAAGGGTATTAATCCCCTCTTAGAGTTTTCCATACTAAACCTCTTTAGTACTTTCCTCTATGTACATCTTCTGTGAAAGTCCTAGCATCCTATTCGGTCTATCCCTATAGACCTTAATTCCTAGAATAAAGGATGCTTCACCTAGGTCTTTCATGGAGAATTCCTTGGACAACCATAATTTTGACTGTTGTCATCATGGGAATATCATTCCCAATAAGGAGGATGTCATCCACGTACAATACGAGGAAGACAACAGCGCTCCCACTGACCTTTTTGAAAACACATGGTTCCTCTTCATTTTTGATGAAACCAAACTTTTTGATCACATCATTGAAATGAGTGTTCCAGCTCCGAGATGCTTGCTTAAGTCCATATATGGACCTTTGCAGCTTGCAAACCTTGTGATCAGTATCACTGGATGTGAAACCTAGCGGCTGTTCCATATAGATATCTTCCTCAAGATATCCATTTAAGAATGCCATTTTTCACGTCCATTTGCCATATTTCATAATCGAAATAGGCTGCAACGGCAAGCAATGTGCGGATGGATTTTAGCATAGCCACTGGGGAAAAGGTATCCTGATAGTCAATGCCTTCGCGTTGACTATAACCTTTTGCCACTAGTCTAGCCTTGAATGTCTCCACATTCCCATCTGCACCAATCTTTCTCTTGAAGATCCATTTACACCCAATAGGTACTATACCTTCTGGTGGATCTACCAAGGTCCAGACTTGGTTTGAGTGCATCGAGTCAATTTCTGACTGCATTGCCTCTAGCCATTTCTCGGAGTCGATATCTGATATCGCCTCGTTGTAGGTTTTGGGATCATCACCATGAGCACCATTACCTACGAGGAACATTTTCCTCTACTTCCTCTGAAATAATACCTAAGTATCTTTCAGGGGGACGGAAAACTCTTTTCGATCTACGAGGTGGAGGAGGTAGTGTTCTTATTGGCTCAACCTGATTTGGTTCCAATTGGTCCTTAGCTCGTTCTACTTGTGAGACTTTCTCATCAAGCTTGATCTATTTTCCAATGCCGCTATCTTGAATAAACTATTTTTCAAGAAAGATGGCATGTCGACTCACAATCACATTGTGGTCTTCTGGAATGTAGAAATAGTATCCTAATGACTCTTTAGGATATCCTATGAATCGAGCTCTGAAAGGACCTAAACTCTAACTTGTCCGCTTGTTGTCTTTTGACATGAGCCGGACAACCCCAAATTCTGAGATGACTCAGACTTGGTTTCTTACCGTGCCATATCTCATACGGTGTGGTAGGAACGGTTTTAGAGGGAACCCTATTCAGTAGATAGATTGAAGTTAACAATGAGTGTCCCCAAAGAAAATCAGGGAGGTCTGTGAAGCTCATCATGGATCGAACCATATCTAATAGAGTCCGATTTCTCCATTCTGAAACCCCGTTGAGTTGAGGTGTTCCTGGTGGAGTCCATTGAGAGACTATGCCATTATCCTTGAGATAGTCTAGGAATTTCCTGCTAAGGTATTCACCTCCTCGATCTGATCGAAGAACCTTAATGGGTTTTCCTAGTTTGTTTTTCTACTTCATGTCTGAATTCTTTGAACTTTTCAAAAGCTTCAGACTTGTGTCTCATAAGATACACATACCCATACCTAGACAGATCATCGGTAAAGGTAATGAAGTAGACAAAATTGCCTCTAGCCGGCACATCAAATGGGCCGCACACATCAGTATGTACTAGGGCAAGGAGATCTGTGGCCCTCTCCCCATGTCCAACAAAAGGGAGTTTAGTCATTTTGCCTTGAAGACAAGATTCACAAGTTGGATATGACTCGAAAGTCAATGGACTCAATAGCCCATTTTTCTCCAATTTGTTGATCCTATCTTCTGCTATATGACCTAATCTCAGGTGCCATAGATATCTATCATTTGGACTATCCCTAGGTCGTTTGGCATTCACGTTTTGCTCGATAGTTAGAATAGGTACATCAATATGTAGCTGATAAAGACCATTAATAAGGAAACCATTTGCAATTTTATTTCTTTCATAAAGAATGTTACAATGGTCCTTAAAGAAGGTGATCACATAACCTTCTTGTGCTAAGCATGAAACAGAAATCAAATTCCTGCTAGCTGCAGGCACATAATAACAGTCTTTCAAAACTAAGTCTAAACCAGATGGTAATCGAAGAGGGTATGTTCCCACGGCTACTGCAGCAACTCTTGCTCCATTACCGATGCGTAGGATCATGTCTCCATCCCTCAGCCTCCTGCTATCCTCAAGACCCTGCATGAAAGTGCACAGATGAGCACTAGAACCAGAGTCAAGCACCCAACTGGATGCAGAAGAAACCGTAAGGTTAGACTCAATAACGAGCATACCTCCAGAAGGACCTTCCTTCTTGTTCTTCAGGGTGGCCAGGTAAGTAGGGCAGTTCCGCTTCCAATGGCCGTCGCTGTTGCAATGGAAACACTTTCCTTTGACATCGGCCTTTTTCTTCGGCTCTGCCTTCTTCTTCTTTGATCCTTCCACCTTTTGCTTTTTCACAGACTTCTTTTTCTTTCCATAAGACTTTCTTTTGGAAGAAGTCCATTCCATAGCAAGAACTGAGCCTTTAGAACCTTTCATAGAAAGCTCAGCGGTAACCAGCATATTCATTAATTCGGCCAAGGAATTTTGAAGTTTATGCATGTGGTAATTCATGATGAATTGCCCATATGCATCAGTCAAGGATTGCAGAATAATATCATTCTGCAGATCCAAGTCTAACTTCACACCGAGCTTCTCAAGCTCTTCCATGTCCTTGATCATTGTCAGACAGTGATCTTGGACTGACTGCCCATCACGCATCTTAGCCTTAAAAAGTCATTTTGTGACTTGATATTTGGCTGCGCGACTCTGTTCACCAAACATCTCCTGCAGGTGAGCCAACATTTGGCGAGCAGTCCCGATATCTTCATGTTGGCGCTGGAGCTCATCAGACATCGAGCCCAACATGTAATATCTGGCCTTATTATCTTCGTCTAATCCATTTTTCTAGAGACGCTCTCTGTTCAACAGATGGACGGCGCTGGTAAGGTGGGAGGGTCCTGGTCCAAAACATGGGTTAACTTCTCGAAACCCAAAATAATTTTGTAGTTCCTGAGCCAATCTTTATAATTGGGTCCGGTCAGTCTATGTGTGTCCAGGATACGTGCTAATGGGTTGGACGCAGATATTTTCCTATAGAGAGTCAAAGATTCTAGTTAGATACTGTAATTATGACTTGACCAATTTATTTAAGGATTTTATTTTTAAACAAATTAGCTCCCACTATTTTTTCGGATCCCTACACTCCCTCTGTAGAGATG